>AP025044.1:2281635-2303571 GCA_036186865.1 Eustoma russellianum
GCTGCATGTGTTGTGATCCGAAATATGTCGAGAGCGTAGGAAGGTGCCTGTAGGTAACCCATTATGACAGATTTGCCACAGCAACTGTATCTTCCTGGTCCGCGCATGGCCCAAATATCATTCCACGAAGCTTGGTCCGCTGCCTGCGCTCCTGTGCTCAAATGATAAGCACTATTTACGGTGAATTTACATGAGGTCGACGCCTTCCATCGAAGACTTGCCTCGCTCCTGTCGTCCCCTAGCTGCGTTCCCTCCAGTCCCTCTAAGAGTAGAGGGATCGTGCTTAACATTTGTTTCCACAATATGGATGTATTCCATGATCGCCTACCTTGCAGAATATCCCCATATTTGCCGCTGATCTGACCCATAGGAGGCCTTGCCGAGTGAGTAACTTCCAAGCCAGCTTAGATAGCATAGCTAGGTTCATGTGGCATAGTTGGGTAATGCCTAGACCGCCTAGATGTTTAGGGCGGAAAACAAGCTCCCATGCACACCAATGTAGCTTGCGTCCCTGCCCATTTTCCCCCAGAAAAAATTCCGCAGCAATTTATCAATTTCATCCACTAAGCTTACCGGTAGGCGGACTGTCTGCATCGCGTAACTAGGAATTGCTGTCAAAACATGTCGTATGAGTGTATAGCGGGCAGCCTGAGACAGTATTTTGGTTTGCCAAGTAGCAAGCCTTGTCCGAATTTTATCCACGAGATAACTGTACGTCTTGCGCCCACTTCGCCCATGTATAAGTGGCATAAAAAGATAATTCTCAAAGTTCGTGGTGCATCGAATGCCCAGCCTTGATAGGATTTTTGGATCAAAAGTACGTACGACATTCTTGGATATCAGTACCTGCGATTTCCGAATACTCACGCTTTGCCCCGATATGCAACAGAAATCTGTAATAATTTTCTCAATCACACGCGTCTGACTCGAAGTAGCCTCAGCAAATAAAAGAAGGTCATCGGCGAAAAATAAGTAGGATATACATGGGCCGTTTTGAGTTACGGGGAGTGGAAATACTCTAATAAGATATACCTTTTAATCTACAAACAATAAAAAAAATCCATACTTGGCCTATCTTAGGGAATCCAAAAAAAAAGTCTGACAGTCTCTCTATAGCGGGGTGGTGGGGGTTCTGAAGAAATTCTCTATTTGGTACAATTTAGTGTGCAAAAATTCTATAGTGGGGTGTGGGTGAGAACGTTGAGATCATGCGAAATAATACAACAACATTGTCCATTGCAGAGGCTTACGCCTATAACAGGTATGTGAAATAATACGAAAATGTAAAAAATTAAACAAGAACTTTACTACTAGTAATGTGTAGAGTAAGAAATAAGGATAAAAAAGGGACCAGGTATCTCCTTTTTCTTTTTCAACTTTGCAACTCAAAAGTTACTCTTTACGTTAGAGTATTTGTTTTAAAAATATTAGCATATTTAGGCAAACAAGTAGTTGACTTAAGACATTCTAAAATTAAATTATTAAAGTATTTTAAAAATTATTCATTAGAATTTGGTCCTATAGGTGGTCAAACAAAATTTGGTTCTATATGACTTAAAAAATATTTTGATAAACTGTTGCGTTAGATATTTTTTAATTTTGATTTTAATTGATATTTGACTGCGTATATATTTAACTAGTATTTTTAAAACGGAAAGAGCAACTATTCCTATTAAATAAATAAAAGATCAGATAAATTCGTTTTAACCTTTTGAATGCACATAGTGGTATTCTTATCACTTGCCATCTTAATGTCTACGACCGATAAGGAAGTTCTTTCCTAGGGGTGTTAAACAAACCGAGCCGTTCGCGAACTATTCGAGTTCGGTTCGTGTTCGGTTCGTATTCGTTCGTTAATTATTTGTTAACGAGCCGAATTCGAATAGGTATTCGAGTTCGTTTAGTTAAACGAGCCGAACTGTTCGCGAACAGTTCGGCTCGTTTAAACAGTTATAAGGTTATCGAGCCGAACTCGAACCAATTTTAAAGTTCGTTTAGCTAAACGAACCGAGCCGAACTATTCGTTTAGCTAAACGAATTCGAGTTTGAAAACTTAATATTCGGTTCGGCTCGGTTCGTTAACACCCCTATTCTTTCCTACTCAAAATAACTTGAACTTAATTTTTTGTGCCATTATCTCTTTTGATGCCGTTGTCTAGTGAGTATATTTATTTCCTGGGCTTTATTCTTTGACAACTTCTTTCTTAGAAATATTTTGAAATTTCCAATTAAAAACTTTAGCTTTTCGTTTATAAAGTTTTGTTTATAAAGTTTATAAAGTTTTGTTAATTAGAAATATAATACGATAGACAAGTTTTAGCAAACGACTCTAAGAATTTATCTATACACAGACCTATAAATTAATTTAAATCTAAGTCATCTGCAGAATCTGAAGACTCATCGACATGTTATACCGGATCAAATCTTCTGAATACTTAAAAATGTCCTTAAGATAAGAAACTGATCTGGGACTGTAATTTTTTTTTTTTTTTTAGGTTGAGCATCTAGTTAAAGACTCACGTTATGCTAATCCTAACTACTGTAAAAATAAAAAAATAAAAAAATTACACCAAGTTTGGCAGCCGTCTGACATAAAAATCAAACTAGAACTCATTGTTTTTCGAGAAAAAAAAAACAAAATATAAGAAGAATTCCCGGTGAAAGAAAACAAATTTACTGAAACTTCCGTTGCTGTAAGATTCTTCATTTGCTATCAGACTCCCACCATTCACTAATACACAAAATATAAAATCAAAAAAAAAAATTTCCGGTGTATTAGGCTTCTGTGTTTGAGCAGGTCTTGAGAGGGGTCGGATCGCTTCCCGAATTGATATACACCCTACACTTTGGGTAAGAAATTGTTTCCACTACTCGAACTCATGATCTCAAGGTCATAAAACATCAATTGTTTCCAGTTATTCCAAAGCCCGCATTCACATTTATATATTGGTACAAGAAACTCCAATCCAAATCGTGGGACTTGACCTCTAAGGTACAGGATTCTTATGCACTACATTCACTTGACAAATGGATGTTTGGGAGTCAAAAGAGCTTTGCAAAATTAATTACAACTACAACACTTTTACTGGAAATCATATATTCAGATATTCTTTTCGTTCTTTGATTTCTGTATTTAAATCAGTAACTGTTTTTATTTCTGCATCATGCTTAAAGAATATATTCTATTTAATCAGATAAATGAAAGAAACACTGTCGTACTTGTCGTCATTATGTAACTTTGATTTTTATTTTTTGTGTATCTAAATCAATAACGCTTTCTTACATCATGGATGTTTATATTCTATTAAAAGGATTATTATTCTATTAAAAAGATAAAAATTTATCGTGGAATTATAACATAAAAATAAAATGGTTAATAACACGACCAACGATAAAAAAAATAGGGTGCAATTTGTCTACATGATTCCCATTACACTAAAATAATTGTTGAGTTTCATCCGGCTTCACACACACAATCACAATCACAATCGTACACAATATATCCCAATGACAGCATCAGTTATCGTTAGGGCCTGGGGAGGTTGAGAGACAGACAAACAATACCTCTATCCCAAGGGATAGAGAGTTTGTTTCCAGTGAGACCCCCGGCTCTATATGTACCTGCAGAGATATCATAATAACAGAAATATCTACTAGTGAAGCTATTTTATTAAACCTATATAAAAGTATTCCGATATTAAACTAGTCATAATAGTGAACAAGCATAAATAACTGAAAGAAAAAGACTGAAACAAAATATGCAAAATCAAACTAAAGTGCAAATACTATCTAATCCTCTAAGTATGCTCTAAGGTGCCCTATACCCTGTCTACCCCTCTTTAACCTTAATCTCTGTCTCCATGAACTCCTATCCTGGATCATGTCCTCAGAGAGGTGCAACTCTAGTAAGTCATGTCTAATCTGCTCATCTCACGTCAGCTTGAGCATGTCTTTACTCCTCTTTCCTTCTACATTGAAGCTTTCAATTGCTCTGACAGACGCCGTTGTCTGTCTCCTCTTGACATGCCCAAACCATCTCAATCTTCCCTCTCTTATCTTATCTATTACACTAGTCACTCTTAATCTTTCTCTGTATACCTTATTTATTATCTTGTTTAGCCTTGTATGCCCACACATCCACCTCAGTATCTTCATCTCTGCCACTTCCATCTTCTAAGATTGTGTCTTCTTGATGGTCCAGCAATCTGTTCCATATAACATTGCCAACATCACTGCCACCCTATAAAATTTTTCCTTTAATTTAATTGGAAAATTCTTGTCATACATCATCCCTGAGGCCGCCCTCCACCTACACCAACCTGCCTGAACTTGGTGTGCTATGTCACTATCTATGTCTCCATCTTTTTTTGGTACAAATGATCCAAGGTACTTGAACTTACTTACCTTTGGGACCACTTGACCCTCGATGGTGAGTTGGTTATTCTCATCGTCGGTTGCGCCACTGAAGTCACAATACAGATACTCAATCCTGGAACGACTAATCCTTAGGCCTTTTCTCTCTAAAGCACCTCGCCACTCCTTTAGTCTCATACTCAGGTTATGTCTGTTTTCTACGACTAATACAATATCGTCAGCAAAAAGCATACACCATGGAACTGTCTCTTGGATCGACTTTGACAGCTCATTTAGGACAATTGCAAAAAGAAATTGGCTCAAAGCAGACACTTGATGGAGGCCTACATCCACTGAGAAGAAGTCCGTATTCCCTACACGTGTATGAACGGTTGTTTTCGTCCTGATATACATATCCCTAATTATGTCTATATATTTCATAGGAACTCCTCTTGCAACCAGGCTATCCTATATCAGTTTGCATGGCACACTGTCATACGCTTTTTCAAGATCGATGAAAACCATATGTAGATCGCGCTTCTTCTCCCTATACTTCTCCATCAATCTCCTTAAAATATGTATTACTCCCGTAGTTGACCGTCCTGTCATAAAACCAAATTGGTTTACCGTAACTTGAGTCTCTCCTCTAATTCTAGTGTCGATTACTCTATCCGATAACTTCATAGTATGGCTTATCATTTTAACCCCTCTGTAATTTCCACAATACTGCGCGTCTCCTTTTTTCTTATATAGAGGGACCAATGCGCTCCTTCTCCACTCATCTGGCATTTGTCCTGTTTTGAAAATAAGGTTGAACAGAATAGTTAGCCATTAAATTCCTTCCTCTCCCAAACACTTCCACGCCTCAATGGTATGTTATCCAAGCCAAATGCCTTAGCTCTTCCCATCTTATAAAGTGCTATCTTCACCTCTCCTTGTGTGATGCTACGACACTCGCAGTTATTACATTGTCGTTTTTGGGTAGTGATGCTTTCTCTTTCTTCGTGATCGACTCTTACGTTGTTAAAGAGGTTGTGAAAGTATGTTTGCCACTGCCCCTTGATATATTAAACTCTATATGTGGAGAGCATATCTTCAAGTTCCAAAAAATTATAGCTCGTCTATCCTGAACTCACATGTAAGACCCGCAATATTGTAAGAAAGACTATAATTATACCACGATATTTGAGACTATAAAATTTAATCATCTACATTTAGGGCGGTTCAACGAACCGAACAGTTCATAAACTGTTCGAAATTGGTTCGTGTTTGTTCGTTAATGGTCAGTAAACGAGTCGAATTCGAACAGCTATTCGGGTTCGTTTACTAAAACAAGCTGAACTATTCGCAAACTGTTCGGCTCGTTTAGACAGTTAAAGAGTTATCGAGCCGAACTCGGACCAGTTTTAAAGTTCGTTTAGCTAAATAAACCGAGACGAACAGTTCGTTTAGCTAAACGAATCCGAATTTGAAAACCTAGTATTCCGTTCGGCTCGGTTCGTTAACACCCCTACCTACATTTGCAGATCAGATACATATTGGCTCTCTTTTTGACTTGTTCGTCTACATGACTGCCGTTACATCAAAGCAACTCTTGAAATTCTAACCCATCCTCACCAGATAATAAAATCGAGCACTGCAAATCATTGTGAAATTATTACATGAAAATGATGACATGAATGACGTGGATTAATAAGTAAAAGAAAAAATATGTAATTTTACATTCATACATGTCATTTACGCTATAATTTTATGATAAAAAAAATCTCATGGTCTAAAGTATTTTGGTCCAACCATACTTCTTCTCAACAGCAAATCTTCTAATCTCTACTACAAGATTTCCTGGCCACCTACACATATATCAACCTCACATCCGAGAAATTTTAAGATATTCTTAGAACAAACACGATTAGTTGTTTTATGACTATTTAAATATATAAAATATGTGAATCTTTTGTTTGACCAATCATCTCCATATTTAACATATTAATCTTAGGTTAAGATTTTCTCTATGCAAAAGTCCTCACCGCATTCCTTACCGCACGACACATGGCAACAGAGGGTGTGGTGAGGCTAGATGAGTGTCACCCCTCCCTACTGCCATGTGTCGCACGGTGAGAAATGCGGTGAAGACTTTGGCGGTGAAGTGATCTCATCCAGTTAATCTTATGTTGCATCATTCTATTTTGTCGTTAGTTATACATTACTTACCGCCCCAGCAACATAAAACCTCTCGTTACACAAACGATCTACCGTATGTAATATGAGAGGTTTAACTTAATCATTTCTTAGGACCGGGACATCTGGTAACCCCTCATACCATGGTCTAAGGAGTGGCCAAATGACCGTGGAGAATCTCCAAGGGTGGAGTGAGGCCGTGAGGAAAGGGAGGGCAGTAATGTCAAAAGCACAAAGCAGCCGAACTCCACGTGTTGTGCGGAAGGGAACATAGGGATCTGATCTGCCAAATATCTTATGGGAACCACCGTCCCCCAACCCACAACCTCCTCCCCCTATAACTGTCAATCCAATCTCTCTCCCTAGTCACTTACACAAATCTTTTTCTGGCAGAGGTGGAAGGGTGAGACAGCTGTTCTGGGTTTTTAATAGAATTGGAGTTTCTGATCATGGCTGGAAGGAAAAGGAAGCGGTTGAAAAGGCAAGAACTTGCCGATCCTCATCCCTTTTCTGGAATTCTTGATATTTTTTTGATTTGTTTTAAGGTTAATTTCATTTGGGTAGTTATTTGTATTTATCTTCCTCACGGAATCAGAAATGTTATCTAATTCGTCGGTGGTAATCTATAGATTGCTCGACGTTTCACGTTTTTTGGATGTTTACTGTTTTGCATCGATTATTTTAAGTTTTTTTTTTGGCCCACGGAATTCATTTTGATAAAGCTAAAATCTTGAATTCATTTCTGGCTGTTCAGGTTGAAAATGAAAATCAAGCTTAAATCTTGAATTCATGTCTGAGGTTTAATTTTTTAATATTGGGTTGTTGTCTGAATTGATGTCTGAGGTTTAGGTTTAAAATCTTCAATTGATGTCTGAGGTTTAGGTTTGATACGGTGTTTCTTCAATCCAGCTTTTAAGGAACCATTCCGCCTGTACCGGATTACCGATTCATTTATCACATGGTTCCCTCCAGGAAAACCATGTCTAGAAGATTGAATTCCTGTGTGATTGTGGGGCTAATTCGATCATAATTCGATCATTCTGGCTGTATCGGATCACCAATTCATGTATCACGTGGTTCTGTCCATGGAAACCAAGTCTAGTAGGTTCAATGCCTGTGCGGTTGTGGGCTAATTCTGATTTCTTTTTGGTTTAATAGATCCTGATCATTTTTTGATTGGCTTGCAGAAATTTCCCAAATGCACAACTGCTAACCTGCTATATCCATGCCTTTTTTCTGTAATTTGTTTTCGGTTACTATCAATAGTTCCCATGTGACTAAGTGCATCCCGTATCTAGATAATGCGATCACAGTTCATGGAACCTTGAAGATAGCTGCATTTCTCTTCTGCTGTAGACACATATTGTGTCGTTAATGGAGATCAGCTGTATTTATTTCCTGTAGTACTAATATGTTTTGTGCTCATGTCATATAATTGAAAGCTCACTTGTCTGTGTTAGAAAGGTAGCAATGCAGCTGAGATTGCCGCATTTTTCTCTCTTTCTTTGTTTTTTTCTTTAATTTTTTCTGTTTATTCCAAAGCCTTCTTGTATGTTGTAAAGTTGGGAGCTTTTGTCTTTCATGAGCCAATTGGAACTAGATTGCAGTTCCATTTCATGCTTCTCTGATACTTCTGCAAACTGCAAGTCTCCCTTTCTTTTAGATTATCTGAATCTCTCTTATTTTTCCATCAGCAGTTTGTTTAATACAATTTGGTGATTTCTCTTTTTTCAGTTTACCCTTAGCAGCAAACACGTGCAAACAGGATGAACAAGATGAGCAAGACACGTCTGACCTTTGGGCTGAACTCCCTTCTGACCTCTTACAGACGATTATTTCACAATTATCCCTGAGAGAAAATATTCGCGCATCTTCTGTTTGCAAAATGTGGCTGGCCGCTGCTACCTCTGTGCGAGTGGTGAATAAACCTCCTTGGCTAATGTTTTGTCCAAAGTCGGGGGACTTGGTTGAATTATATGACCCTTTACAGCGTAAATTTTACTGGCTTGAATTGCCAGAGTTGCACGGCGCCAGGGTTTGTTATGCTAAGGATGGTTGGCTGCTCGTGTACAAACCCAGAACTCAAAATGTGATGTTTATCAATCCATATACTCGGGAGTCAATTCAGTTACCAACTTTTGAGCTGACCTATCAAATAGTAGCCTTCTCATGTGCTCCAACATCCCCTGGTTGCATCATCTTTACAATTAAGCATGTCAGCCCCACAATTCTTGCTGTTAGTACATGCCATCCTGGAGATACTCAATGGACCAGTGCCAATTATCGTAACCGCTTGCCATTTGTTAGCAGCATGTGGAACAAGATAGTATTCTGCAATGGCCTTTTTTATTGTCTCAGCCTTACGGGTTGGTTAGGTGTTTATGATCAAGAAAGTCGAACTTGGGCTGTTCATGTGCTGCCTCCTCCTAGATGTCCGGAGAAATTTTTCGTGAAGAATTGGTGGAGGAGCAAATTCATGGCTGAGCACAATGGAGAAATTCTTGTTGTATACACTTCTTGTGATTTCAATCCGGTCATATATAAGCTAGATAAAACACGCAAAGAATGGGTGGAGACAAAAACATTAGCAGGCATGACTGTTTTTGCTAGCTTTCTGTCCTCCCACGTAAAGACAGACCTTCTGGGTGATATGAGAAATAGTGTGTATTTTTCTAAAGTTCGTTTTTATGGAAAGCGCTGCGTATCATACTCCCTTGATGATTCTAGATACTATCCTCGCAAGCAGTACTACGACTGGGGAGAAGAAGACCCGTTTGGAAGCATTTGGATTGAACCTCCTGAAGATGTTTCAGCCCTCCTTTAGAAGAGCATGCATGAACAGATTGATCTCAAGGTATCTCTCCCTCTCTATGATCAGAATGCTTATTTGTCTCTATATACCTGGATTGTTTGTCCTATTTCTTGGGCACTCAGTGACAAAGCTACTTACCAACTTGTGGCCATAACTTTAATTTGGTGTCTAGAAGACTAAACTGCTAATCTTCCTCGCAACTGTCTATCAAAAAGTTCAGTGGGTTTTTTTTTTCCTTTAACTTTGACAAGTCCGAATGATTGTCTGCTAAAGGATGCACTTTAAAAGTGAGTTACCAGATCGGAGGACATATAAATGGATCAAAGTTGGTTGTCAAGAAACACCTTCAAGTTTGCCAGAACAGTGATGTTTCCTGAGGGTCTACTGGTCAAAGTGATGAATAACCTGCCAAACACGGAAGGGAAGACTGCATTTGCTTCTCAAATTGGTTCCTGATGCTCTCAGTTTTGTTGTCCATACATGAGCAACAAATACGCTAAAAGTCGTATTAGCATACTTTTTATCTGTAGCCTGCCCCTCTGATTAATCTTATTGTATGTGGCTTAGAACACGTTCCGTGAGAGAGTGTATCAGCTAGCTTCTGTATCAGTAGTGTATACTTGTTTTTCGTACAATTTTTCCCATAAGCAGAAATTGTGCTACATTTTATATTATAGACAAAAAGCAGTAACTGTAATGGACGTCGGTAGTGGATTATTCTGATTCCTCGGCCATCAGTTATACTGTCACAAAATTGTAAAAACACTGGTTTAAGTTGGAATAAGGAGGCAGAGAAGCGAAAGCGACCTGCTCATAGAACATTAGGAGACAAACATGTAATCTTTTTCAGTTGATAGATAGCAAAAGCATCCAAGCCCAAGCTACAGAGTGCTTTCGAAGCATTATATCGTCCAAGAGAAAAGCATAGACGCTAGTTTCACACTAAGTACTGTGTGGATTAGAAGAGCAGCGCACGGTAGCATCTTCTGGCAATGAGTGCGACTGGATAATATCAGATGAACAAGTGCTTGAACTCACCATTTGCAAGTTGGCAGACCTGGTTGTAACAAAACATGTCTGCAAAAGAGCAAATTTGTCTGAGCTTAACCTTGAGGTAATGACATTCTTATATGAAGCAAAGAATTGTTTCTATAGAACTATTATACAGCCTAAGATTGTATTAGTCACTCTCTGACCCCATATTTGTTGTGTTATGCCCCGCACCCTCCATAGGGTAGTTAAAAGACAAAGAAGGATTTCACGGAAATTAATGACGGTCAACGGAAATAAATTAAGCATTAATAGGAGGATTAATTAGAAATTAATGAGGGGATTTAATATTAGAATTTATTTATATTTAATTTAGAATTAAATAATTAAGGTTTATCCTTTAAGGTAAATTAGATAAAGGATATAATTTAGAAACACCAAACTTTCCCCTTCCCATATAAAAACTGACTGAACGTCAGTTTTCCCCATTCCTCAGAAAAAGCGTCGACTCCTTGCTCCCCCTAAGCCCTAGCCGTTTTCCAAAGGTGTAGGAGAGGAAGACATCCTCAGTTTTTGATCCAAAATCCGTCCGTTCTTCAAGCCGTCTTCGAGTAATCACAGGCAAGTAATCATCTTATAAGTTCCTACGTTTTGTGAAAGAAAACTGGCCTATTTTGATATCAAATTGGATCACCATGCAGTAGTTTCTTTATGTGAATCTATGTGTGTTATATGTGTTTTGGTTTTGAGATTTGGCCACTGTATATTGAAAATCCTTTGTTGTTGTGGTTGATTACGTGAAATCTTGTCAACCCCAATCCTTTGAATCTCCTCTTGTGTGATTTCATTGTTGCGTGGGGTTTGAGGGTGAAAGGTGAGAACTTTGGAATGATAAGGTTGGAATGTTGGAGTTCTAAGCGTGAATCTTTGTTTGATGTGAGTATAGTGTTCAATCTGTAGTTTAAGCATGAGATTATAGCAGGGATCAGGCTTGGATTGATTGGGATGAAGTTTGGGATCAATTGGAGTTATGGTTCTGCAGTTTCTGTAGAAATCGCAAAGTTTTTGTGCTGAAATCGTGGACATAGATCGATCGATGTGAGGGGATGAAGTACATAGATCGATCGATGTGAGGGGATGAAGTACATAGATCGATCGATGTGAGGGGATGAAGTACATAGATCGATCGATGTGAGGGTATGATGTCCTCTGATGGACATAGATCGATCGATGTGAGGGGATGAAGTACATAGATCGATCGATGTGAGGGTATGATGTCCTCTGATGGACATAGACCGATCGATGTGAGGGGATGAAGTACATAGATCGATCGATGTGAGGGGATGATGTCCACCAGTTTTGTGGAAAAATAGAGAAAGAAAAAGGGAAGCTCGGGGAGTCTTTCGGTGACCTTAGAGACTTCTTAAGACCTGATTAAAGGTAGCCTAAGTCTTGGGAACATGACCTAGGATGGTGAATCAATATGGGTGACTTCAATGTGTTCTCGAACCGGGTTTCAACGTGAATGACTTAGGAAGGTTAGGCAATGAACGTACAAGGGGTCTTAGAGTTCAATGAAGGAAAGATAGGGATACTCTCGTAGGTTGTGAACTTTAGAATTAAGGGTAAGTGTTGACAAGCTAGTTGAGGTCTAAGTATTGATGAATAAGCTAGTGTACCCTTGTGTGCTACTCGTACTTGCGCATGTGAATGTGAATTGTATATGTGAACGAGAAGTGTGAATGAAATAAGGAGTCTTGCATCATGGCACGTGCATTGCATATGGTTTTGAAAAGAGAGGTGTTTCGGCACCGATTTGCGAAGGTGACCTACAGTGTTAACCGGGATGGAAATTTAAGCCGGGGTGCACTATAGGGCACAAAAGACTGTAACGTTAGCCGGGATGGAAATTTAAGCCGGGGTGCGTTACAGAGTATAAAGTCCTCTACAATGTTAATCGGGATGGAAATATAAGCCGAGGTGCATTGTAGAGTTTACGAGATCTGTGATGTTAATCGGGATGGAAATATAAGCCGAGGTGCATCACAGAGCATACGAGCTTGTAACGTTAACCGGGATGGAAATATAAGCCGGGGTGCGTTACAAGGAAATGAGTACGAGACCGGACATTGTACATGCATTGCACTGATTTGAAAAGAAATGGCTCATGCATATGTGATTGTGTAGTGTAGTGCATATTTTGACATGCATCACGAGAGTCGTTGTGGAATGATTGCTCATGTTATGTGATCGTTATTGATTTGTTAAATTGCGTTTCGAATTGCTGTACCTGCTATTACGTGATTCATTTCTATATTTGGAAGTTTACAAGACATGTGCCCCTCAATTCCCTTGAATTATATATTACTCATGTCTTGCCATGTGTGATCCCGTATGTCTTATAAGCGGGTTACTTGCTAGCGTTTTTCGCTAAGGGAGTAGCCTTTGACTTTGCAGATGAGCCTAGCCATGATATGATCTTTATTGAAGATGACGGCGAGTGGGCTGAGTGGGATACCTAGACCTTGTGGACAAGACTGATTAGCTAATAGGAACTGCTTCCATTTGTTTCGGATTATGTTGTCATTCTTTTGAGGTTTTAGATGGCTGCGACCATATACATTTGGGTATTCACGTTGTCTTTGACGTATTACTTTGATGGTTTAGATTGACATAATATGTTTCTGCGCTTATTTCTCTTACGTCATTGATGATGTGTATTCGAGAGATGAGACGTCTTGTAGTCTTCTCAGTAAGCTACGACGGGTGAACCGGTTCGGATTCCGCTGTCCGAGTCGGGGCGCTACAGGTGGTATCAGAGCCCAGGCTTCAGATCTACCTCGGAAACCTAGGTTTTGACATGTAGAGTCTTAGGCTATGATCTTGATCTTAAAGCTGATCTTTAGATCTAAGTGTATGATACTAGATGTAAGTTGGATAAGGATGGGTGTGCGTACGAGCGCGATAAAATGCGACCAATAAATGTTATTTAATTTAGTTTATGAATTTCGTCTTGCACCACGCATATGGCCTTCAGTATTTACCTATGGAATTGCTGAATGCTAATAATTTGCAGTAAATGCCTCCTAGAAGAGACAACCAAGGGAACGGTGAAAATGCGAACGAGAACCCCCACCAGTCCTTGTTCCACAAGCGTTGATTGACGCTATCACCGTGATAGCACAAGGAGTTGCTCAGCAGTAGCAGCAACCTCCTCCGCCACCATCGCACTTGGACTTGAGACTTTTCTAAAACGGAGGCAGAGTGGTGGTGCAAAACAACTGACACCGCTGATCTCTGGGATCTAATTTTAGAATGAGTTCAAGAGATATTACATGCCGATAGTGCGATATTTAGAGCATGGCTCTAGATCCATGGCGGAAGCACAGATTCAGGCTATAATCTTAGCTATTAAGTTATGATTTTGCCCTTAAGTCACGATCTTAGAAATAAATATCGACTGTTAGCCGCAAGTAATGATTATATGTGGGGAATGTTATTAGACATAAAATGTGTCCTTAGAGGTTAAGGGATGATTCTACCCGTAAAGTCACGACTATAGACGTAAGCGGCGATCTTGATTAAGAGTTGATCTTCGACTTAAGTATTAGTTCTAGTCATAAACGCTGATAATATACTAAGTATGATGAGTAACTAAGGAGTGATCTTAGACATAAGTACCGGTTTTTAGTCGTAAGCAACGATTATATAAGCATGGTAATAGAAATAAGATTTGACCTTTGAGGCATAGTGATGACATTGCTCGTAAGGCACGACTTTAGATTTAAGGAATGACGATACTAAATATCGGCTCTAGAAGTTGAGGGGTAATATAAACATTCTGTGATGATTCGAACATAAGTACTGATCTAAGTCATAAGCTGCGAATTCTAAGCATTGAACTTAGAAATAAGTTATTATTTTAGACGTAAGGAATGATGATACCGGGTATCGATTCTAGAAATAAGTCATGACGTTAGACCTAAGTGATGGTCGGATAAGGGACTTGCCACGTATACTTAGGGCACTCTACATGACTCTAAATTATTTGACTTATCTAAGTGATGATTATAACCATTTGTATAGTTCCTTAGATCTGACCCTGCACCATTATGATAAATGAAGCAGGTTCATGCCTCTACATTTGACACTACTGTCAGAAGGCGACTAGGTCTAAGCTGGGATCGTAGTTCCTAACACATGATCTGTGGTGAAATGAATTACTAAGAAAATGATTTATCAACGTTACAATCAACAAAGTCTAGCAAAGGATACCGAAAAATGGGTTTATAGTTATAAGAGGTTGAATTTAGATTATCAAAATCGGCATTAGCGGTTGAAATAGTGAGGTGCAGAAGCACGATGGATCAGTGTGGCGCGCGGAAGCATGGTAGATTAGAATACCCTAAGCCGATCAATATCTAGTGCGCCATACTCGGATTGGACAACTTAAGTTGAAAACTTATAAGAAACGGTAAATAAGCGGATATGTTCTCATTTGACATTAAGAGGTGACTTAGAAATAATTATACGAAGTATGAGACTATTTTCAAGCAGTTAAACATTTTCTTATAAGCACGTATACCAAGCTATATTATATATTTCCAATGTATTTCAAAGATTATGTTTCTAAGTATTTCAACTACTGTCAAACTTTTGCATACAATGTATGACCTTACAATGTTATATTGTTTTTTAAATTTGTATAGCCACCTAATGGAATTTCGATTACCCCTAACAAAGCTGATATATTTCAAAATATTGATGTTCTCGGTCAATGATATATTTACCTATCTCTTATTTCTCAAAGTTTGGTCTAGCTATCTTTATTTTGCTAGAATAATTCTATTTTACAATTATCGTCATGGCAAACATTTTTCAATTGAATGTTTTTTTATATATTTATCTGCTTACCGTGAAATTATGTAATCTTGTGAAACACAAATAGTTTCAAATATATGTACTTATTGTTGCAAAAAAAAAAGTTAGCTGGTTGTTTTATAAATGCTCATTTTTAGACACTGCGTTACGAAAACAAATATATGATACTTTGGATTTTGTGCTTACAACAAAAAAAAAGAAGGTATACTATTTTAAATAGTTATAGCTATAGTTTCAAATTATAGTACATAAACTGCTTTAAATTGAAGAGGGAAAAAAATGTCCATGCATATACTTCGTGTACTAAGTTGATGATGATATCCCCGAAAATATAAGAGCATGATCATAGAACTAGTTTGTAGGTATAAGAATTGACTTCGATGAATTGATTCTGTGATAAAGGAGAGTGACGACTAGCGTAAGGAAAGACTCGATGGATATGTTGGATGATCATATAACTAGGAGATGAATCATATATGATAAGTTTAAGAATCGGATATTGAGATTACGTATATATAAATGGAATGATACACATCAAGTAACATAAATGAAGGTTTATAGATTGAAATTATAGAGATTAAGTTAAAGATTATAGTACACCTAAGAATTGGTTTTTAGGGGGTTGTTGATGACTGCCGATATAAGTACGATACCTACGGATGGCTGGGTATGGAACTTTCGGTATGATAACAATGTCCCTAAGTTTGATCTTACAGTTTTAAGAAGATAAGTTATGATCTTAAACATAAGCGGAGAATAATAGACTTAGAAATTACATTGCTGGTATACAAAGAATGATACTGAGGACTTAGTCACATTCGAGGAAGTGAGATAGTTAACGTATCGGAATACTTACTGGATATGTTGTACGACCATTGTCTAGGTGAATGGATCAAGCAAAACTATACTAAGTCATTGATTTCGTAACGCACAAGTTTCGAGGACGAAACTTTTTGTAAGGGGGGTGGAATGTTATGCCCCGCACCCTCCATAGGGTAGTTAAAAGACAAAGAAGGATTTCACGGAAATTAATGACGGTCAACGGAAATAAATTAAGCATTAATAGGAGGATTAATTAGAAATTAATGAGGGGATTTAATATTAGAATTTATTTATATTTAATTTAGAATTAAATAATTAAGGTTTATCCTTTAAGGTAAATTAGATAAAGGATATAATTTAGAAACACCAAACTTTCCCCTTCCCATATAAAAACTGACTGAACGTCAGTTTTCCCCATTCCTCAGAAAAAGCGTCGACTCCTTGCTCCCCCTAAGCCCTAGCCGTTTTCCAAAGGTGTAGGAGAGGAAGACATCCTCAGTTTTTGATCCAAAATCCGTCCGTTCTTCAAGCCGTCTTCGAGTAATCACAGGCAAGTAATCATCTTATAAGTTCCTACGTTTTGTGAAAGAAAACTGGCCTATTTTGATATCAAATTGGATCACCATGCAGTAGTTTCTTTATGTGAATCTATGTGTGTTATATGTGTTTTGGTTTTGAGATTTGGCCACTGTATATTGAAAATCCTTTGTTGTTGTGGTTGATTACGTGAAATCTTGTCAACCCCAATCCTTTGAATCTCCTCTTGTGTGATTTCATTGTTGCGTGGGGTTTGAGGGTGAAAGGTGAGAACTTTGGAATGATAAGGTTGGAATGTTGGAGTTCTAAGCGTGAATCTTTGTTTGATGTGAGTATAGTGTTCAATCTGTAGTTTAAGCATGAGATTATAGCAGGGATCAGGCTTGGATTGATTGGGATGAAGTTTGGGATCAATTGGAGTTATGGTTCTGCAGTTTCTGTAGAAATCGCAAAGTTTTTGTGCTGAAATCGTGGACATAGATCGATCGATGTGAGGGGATGAAGTACATAGATCGATCGATGTGAGGGGATGAAGTACATAGATCGATCGATGTGAGGGGATGAAGTACATAGATCGATCGATGTGAGGGTATGATGTCCTCTGATGGACATAGATCGATCGATGTGAGGGGATGAAGTACATAGATCGATCGATGTGAGGGTATGATGTCCTCTGATGGACATAGACCGATCGATGTGAGGGGATGAAGTACATAGATCGATCGATGTGAGGGGATGATGTCCACCAGTTTTGTGGAAAAATAGAGAAAGAAAAAGGGAAGCTCGGGGAGTCTTTCGGTGACCTTAGAGACTTCTTAAGACCTGATTAAAGGTAGCCTAAGTCTTGGGAACATGACCTAGGATGGTGAATCAATATGGGTGACTTCAATGTGTTCTCGAACCGGGTTTCAACGTGAATGACTTAGGAAGGTTAGGCAATGAACGTACAAGGGGTCTTAGAGTTCAATGAAGGAAAGATAGGGATACTCTCGTAGGTTGTGAACTTTAGAATTAAGGGTAAGTGTTGACAAGCTAGTTGAGGTCTAAGTATTGATGAATAAGCTAGTGTACCCTTGTGTGCTACTCGTACTTGCGCATGTGAATGTGAATTGTATATGTGAACGAGAAGTGTGAATGAAATAAGGAGTCTTGCATCATGGCACGTGCATTGCATATGGTTTTGAAAAGAGAGGTGTTTCGGCACCGATTTGCGAAGGTGACCTACAGTGTTAACCGGGATGGAAATTTAAGCCGGGGTGCACTATAGGGCACAAAAGACTGTAACGTTAGCCGGGATGGAAATTTAAGCCGGGGTGCGTTACAGAGTATAAAGTCCTCTACAATGTTAATCGGGATGGAAATATAAGCCGAGGTGCATTGTAGAGTTTACGAGATCTGTGATGTTAATCGGGATGGAAATATAAGCCGAGGTGCATCACAGAGCATACGAGCTTGTAACGTTAACCGGGATGGAAATATAAGCCGGGGTGCGTTACAAGGAAATGAGTACGAGACCGGACATTGTACATGCATTGCACTGATTTGAAAAGAAATGGCTCATGCATATGTGATTGTGTAGTGTAGTGCATATTTTGACATGCATCACGAGAGTCGTTGTGGAATGATTGCTCATGTTATGTGATCGTTATTGATTTGTTAAATTGCGTTTCGAATTGCTGTACCTGCTATTACGTGATTCATTTCTATATTTGGAAGTTTACAAGACATGTGCCCCTCAATTCCCTTGAATTATATATTACTCATGTCTTGCCATGTGTGATCCCGTATGTCTTATAAGCGGGTTACTTGCTAGCGTTTTTCGCTAAGGGAGTAGCCTTTGACTTTGCAGATGAGCCTAGCCATGATATGATCTTTATTGAAGATGACGGCGAGTGGGCTGAGTGGGATACCTAGACCTTGTGGACAAGACTGATTAGCTAATAGGAACTGCTTCCATTTGTTTCGGATTATGTTGTCATTCTTTTGAGGTTTTAGATGGCTGCGACCATATACATTTGGGTATTCACGTTGTCTTTGACGTATTACTTTGATGGTTTAGATTGACATAATATGTTTCTGCGCTTATTTCTCTTACGTCATTGATGATGTGTATTCGAGAGATGAGACGTCTTGTAGTCTTCTCAGTAAGCTACGACGGGTGAACCGGTTCGGATTCCGCTGTCCGAGTCGGGGCGCTACATGTTGCATGCCCTGCAACATTCGACACCCCATCTTACTGCTTTCAGTTGAGCAGAAGTGCTATTAGATTTCTCGTAGTTCTACAGGTGATGTGATAACTTGGTGATATGATAACTTTATATGACATTGTCTTGTGCACCAGACCAATTGCAACAAAATATAAACCACGTCATACAAAACAAAATACCCAGACTCCAGAATCAGATGTTGAGAAAAGAGTTGTATAGTGCCCGGAGTTTCAAAATACTACTACATGTCCAGAATCATAAACTAATTCAACAGGTTGTAGTTACTTGGAGTCTGGGTGTGCTTCAAGAAACCATCGGACCGTGCAGAATCAACATTTTCACTGGTACGAGGTATGATAGCAAAATAAAATTAAACAAAGAAGCTAAAGTTTTTGACTTTACACCTTGAACTTGAAAACCTTCACTCGATGGATCTGAGTGCTACCCCCCCCCCCCCCCGGCTTTTCTCCATTTAATTTTGATCTCGGTCAGAGCGCGAAGCAACGGGTATAACACTTTGCTGTCTATGGTGATTGACAAATTCACACAAATTCTTTAAAAGGGGAACGGTATCAGAGAATAAAATCTTAAGAAACAAATAAGGAGAACAAAGCAATTGATTGAACGCCCTACCGAATGAATCGCCGAAGTTGGTCCACATTTCGGCACGAATGGACTGATTAGTGTCGGCAATGCCGATTACTTCAACAAAAGTTGAAAGGGGAGCAGGGGGTTGACCTTTTACGACGATTTGTTTCTCATCGGTTGAATTTCCAACAACTGAACCGGCATCGGGACGGATTACTTGAATCACCGCCCTAACCCTTTTCCCCACGTGCAATTTCAGTAAGTCTGCGTTCACAAAAACTGCCGGATTCGACGTATCCATCCTCTCCTCGTTTGTGTTTCAATTAGAAGAACAGGTTTCTTCCCCAGATTCAGAGACCAAACAGTAGGAAAATTTCAAAAGCTTATTGCTTTATGTGGGTTTCTCTGTATTGGGAGATCCTTAAAACTTCTGGAAAGCGCGGTAAGAGTTCCCGCGCACATTTGGGGGAGAGGGAAATACTATTTTGGCAGGGTGGCTGGAGGGTTATTAGTGCAAACTGTAAAGGCATATAGTTTTGTCTTTTCTATAAAATAAAAAACTCCATCTATTTCAAAAATATTGCTTTAATTTATTTTGAATATAATCTAAAAAAGTCACACTATTTTGATTATTATTTATATTTCATTTTTAGTTGATTAATTGATTTAAACTAAACAAATCATCTAAGTGTTAATCAAAATAATAATATCAAAAGTTTGACTATTAAATGTTCATATTTTTGAAAACTAAAGAATATTTTTAGAACAAACCAAATATAAACTATGACGATATTTTGGTATAAAGATATTACATAAATTGTAAGGTGTGGATATTTTCTTATAACAAAACTATAGACCTGTAATGAAGTTTTATCAAATTAACATATATGACAATTTTATTGGGATAACCAAAAGTGTAATAGAAGATAAGATACAATATTTTTTCTTTCAATTTGACTCAAAATTTTTGAATGTAAGGCTAATGATACGAGACGGTGCTAATTTTATTCCAGTATCTTCTGAAATTGTAGAGCAATAACTACATTTTCAATTTTGCTGGTAGAATGACGAGACAAAGATAGTGTTGTAACACGGTTAACACTTAATAATGAAAGACCTTACAAATTTTCTACCCTTGCACCAATAAGTAGGTCATAAATACAATCAAGATCAGAATACTTAAGCATCCTAAACGTATACAGTATTGTTTTAATCAAAGAAAGTATAGAGTAAAAAGTATAAAGTACCTCGGCTCTTGAAAATGTTTAAACTTTTGAATCAAGTTGCAAGATCGATCATTATTTATGTGTCAAACAATACAAGATCCTCTTTAAATAGAAGCAAGTATTGAGGCTTTATAACTCCGGAACATAGATCCGTTGATATTTGGATTGTGAATGGCTCCAAAGAGGTACAAAGTTCGATTCCAGAAACGCACTTGTCTGTGCCGAATGCACAGTTTGCATTGGACACCTTCTGTGGGCTCCTTGTGTATGTTCTCACCAACCTAAGAGTTCGTTGAGCTCATGATTTGCATACTTCAGAATGCTCCTTGAGGAGATTTGGCCTTGTGTTCCAAAGTATTAAGGTTTTCTGCTCTCATGATGTAACTTAGTTAGTATTCATATGATAGATTGTGATAAGAAATATTGATCAACTCTGACTCTTCAAAAAGTGCAAGATCCCCTTTTAATTTCTGAAGTAGCAAATATTTTACAACAAATTATGTCATAGAATACACGATCACAGAAGTGGGAAATTCTGAGTTTCTGACGGTGAAATAATTTAGAGGATTTTGTTGCCTGCCAGGTTGATGAACATGTCAATCAAACATATGTGTTTACCAGCTAATTTACAAGCTTTCAAAAGAACAGTGAATATGTCGAAGAAGTAATTAGGCACAACCTATCCCCCTAAGTATAGATTTCAAGACCCAAGGGTGCCAAAGTTGTGGGATAAGATCACTTCACTGCAAGGGGATGCGGTGACGCGTGACCGCGCGACACATGGCACCAAGGGAATGGTGAGGCTAGATGAGGGTGATCCTCATCTAGCCTCACCACCCCTCCTTGCTGCCACGTGTCGCGTGGTCACAAAAGGGGTGAGGAAAGTTGGAGTTAGGAGATCTAGCCCAAAGTTGTTGGCTCAGTATCCAAAAGAAGAGCGATTTAGCTCATGCAGTCTGCCATCTTTTAGAAGTAAAACTCTTTCCGCCATAAGCACTGTTTCTGGAGGGTGGCAATGACTAGCACCTGCAAGAATCATTCTGCCAGACTTACCACACAACCCCTGATAAAGGACAAAACAAATAAAACAACAGTGAACAAACACCATCAAAAGGAAGTTCACGAACCTCTTTCTACTCACAGTTCAAGTTTGTATAATACGTTGGAGAGCTTGTCTAACCAGATCTACTGTCTAAAGAAAAAGTAGCTTCATAGTCAAAATGGAAGGATCCTGATAGAGCGCCCTGGCAATAGCTAACCTGCTTGAAGGACACACTTGGCTGATCATCAAAAGGAGCTAGAGTTCATTATGAGCAGGGATTTTTTTTTTTTTTTTTTTTTT
>AP025044.1:2303581-2387223 GCA_036186865.1 Eustoma russellianum
TTTTTTTTTTTTTTTTTTTTTTGTACCAGTACATCGTCCTTTTGATAACTGGAAAATAAGGGTTATCGAAATAATTCCCTTGGAGGAAAGATGGGGGAGAAATATGTACAAAGCCATTACCTTTGCCTTTGACCTCCACATAGGATTGGACCGTCAAAGAGCAGGAGTTCTTAACGACTAGATGGCTGAATCTGCCAACGGTTAGAATTTGATATTAGACAGATGTGTTTGTCCTGTCTTAGCCACTGGTGACATATTCTAGTGTAAATATTGTATGTATTAGTATGTATATGGGTGCACAATAATGTGTGTTTTTACAATGTAGTTCTTATAGTATATTTCTACATAGTTAAATGATGAGTTGATAGTTATAGATTGTTGAAATAAGTAAGCAAATTTGCTGTGAGGGGTCTTGATATGATCAAAATGTAAAATAATATGATTAATATTGCACCAATTTTAAGCCTAATAGTGCACCGATTTGATCCTATAAGAGCTTCAAGTTCTTTATTGTGACTCTTTAAGAAAGCTGTTCTAGCCAAGGTAATTTTTGAAATAAACAAGATAATAAATTACACAACAATTGAGTTTAGGACCCATATTCCCCAGCATTAGATAAGGCTGGATGATCTCTACAAGGTTAAAGCAAAGCTGGAAACTTCACATAAGAAAGAAGTTAAGAAAAATGCGCAGAACAATATACAAAGTCATAAACAAGAATCCAAAGTATAAAAATGATATGATGCAACTTCAAGCCAAACTAAGATTCCAGGAATAAGTACTTCCCCAACTTCAACACAACAACAACAACATTACCCCATTGACTTAGAGGCTCCCGCCTATAGCAGGGTATGCAGGGTCGGATGTACGTAACCATACTCATTTGTTAGAAACACATAGAGTTATTTTTCGATGACCCATAATGATGTGTGTCGATCAAGTGCTACTTCTACTAACTTCAGTCAACAGATATTCACCTCCAGGCTTCCACTCACTCTGCCTGCGTATTTATGCGACTAATGATGCTGGTTTCTTTATCCTTCTCTGCATTCCCTTCTACATGAATCATTGGCCTCACTATTAGCTTCCTTGGTGTCTTCTTTGCACTAAAATCACTCGAATGCCCCGTTTTTGTTCTCCTGCTTTTCGATTGATATTTTCCCACTGATTTTGCACTGGTACCGCCTTCAAACGTGTCCTTGCATAAGTTGGAATAATTTGAATCTTCAAGAGGACAATGAGTGACAACATTTTCCTTTTCATCTTGCGTAATGGTCTCAAATCTGTTTGAGATGCTGTAGAGGTCCTGGTTAAGATTACTGGCATGGCAAAAGAGGAGCTCTTTAGTTGGTCTAAGTTGATCCTTCTCTTTTTCTTCATCTTCTTCATAAGTGATTGGTAGTGACGCACCATGATCTCCATTTTCATCAGACGGCTCCAGGCTGTGTGATAGATCAACTTTTACAATAGAGTCCTCTCTATCCCGTAGGGTCTTTTCAATTAGTGTCTTCAGAAAGTTCATCACTTGGACAGCAAACGTCAATGCTGTCAATGGATCTGCCATCTGTACGCGAAAAACTTCAAATGTATCATAATCGCAAGAAATTTTGCAACACCTAAAAAAGGTCACTATGACTTGTATTGGAGGTTTCTGTATCAAAAGCATATTTAAGTTAGTTTTGTGCGTGTTCTTAGTTGATGGAGTCAGAGTCATGTAACTGTGAAGTTTGCAGATTAATAAAGTCATCTAATCGTGTTGGTACTTTATTATTTTGTACGTTTCAACAATAAAATGTACAAGATTTTAACAAACCTTAAGACCAAAAGGGGAAATCCTCACCTCGGAGGTCGTACCGCCTCAATCCTAAGCTGGAGGATTCAAATCAAGAGACCATCTGCTCCTAATTAGGTGAGATTTTAAGTAGTGATCCATACAAGGTGTCTTCTCGCAAACAAGGCCTTCGGTCTAGCAGCAGAGGAATATCCACTATGTGTCTTTGAAATCGAACTCTTAACCTCTAGGAACAAATCCCAAGTAACAACTGGACTATACCTGGGACAGATTTTAACAAACCTACGACAACATAATGTCGCGTGACAAGACTATAATATTCCTGTGTTTCTTAGTTTCTGAAATGGTGAGACTTGACAGTGTAAAATATTACTGTTTATGTTTAAAATAATAGGCTAATGTGCCAATGTAGTTGAAGACATACTGCAGAAAACTCAAAACCTAAATGCACTCGTCCTTCCTATTTTTCAAAATTGCAGTTTTATTATTTTTCTGAATATCCGTTAAGTGCCTCAGTTTTGAAAATAAAAAGAAAAAACATGTTGAAAATAAATTTCTTTCCCCCAAAAGAAAAGGAAAAGAGGACGTACGATCTCCGGGGGCAAAAAAGAACGTACGGGCCAATTAATGAAGCGACCAAAATTAGGCCGAGTCAAACCCCAATCCTCCAAGAGTACGGAAACAAAGTAATAATAATATGAACGTAATTATGTATATCTAAACCATTATAATCCGTCCGAATCTTTTCATTTTAAATAAAAATATTATAAAAATGACACTTAAAGTAGATTTTGGTGATTGTATGTACTGCATCCTGGATATGTCCCGTAGAAATGTAAAAGATTGATTCTATTTTTGATCGTTGGTTAAATGAAATTTTTACATTTTAACCAAAAAAATAAGATTGGATGAGAGTAAAATAAAGTTACATCACTAAAAAAAGGTAAAAATAGCTGATACAAAAATCATCAGGGCGTCCCTAAGACATAGCCCAACTGGTTTCGGGCAGAAAATCTCGAAAGAGAGGTCAGAGGTTCAATTCTTGTCAAATGCAAGAGAGTCCTTTCCCAGCAAGTGCATAGTGTGGGAGCTTCTTGGCCTGTAAGCTTGCCTGCAGTGCTGGGGTAAGCTTGCGTGCAGTGCTGGGGCTCTTATGCAGACTACTGTGTAAATGACCAACCTCTTGCTAACGAGTCGTTGGGTACCTGATTTACATCCCTTATGCAGACTACTGTGTAAATGACCAACCTCTTGCTAACGGGTCGTTGGGTACCTGATTTACATCCCTACATTACTTTTGAGACTGGATGTGTCAGGGGTTCAACTAAAATTCTTCAGGGCGATGAGAGGACATCCGCCATATAATAACTTTATATCAGACCCACAAGTGACGGATATCTTGTCTCTATATATCCGCTGATTAAGCGTTCTCATCGTACTTTCAACCGCCCAGCCCAGAAAATCTCTTCTTTCCCCTTCTGTTGCCCACCAGGTGTACGACAAATGTTGGGAAAGAAAATCAAGTCAATACAAACATTGGCCAAATTGAAGAATTTGGCCAAAACGGTTAGCGTAAAGGGGGCAATTGAACGTGAGAGTCCATCGAAGTACAAAGCTTTACGAGCAATGAAGGACGAAGAGGATTCAACACCCAGGATTCCGACCGGTTTTTTTCCGGTTTACGTCGGAGAGGAGCGGCAGCGATTTGTGGTACCGACCGGATATCTTTCTCACCCTTTGTTTAGGATTTTGTTAGAGAAAGCGTCCGAGCAATTTGGGTTCGAACCAGATGGCGCTTTGGTGGTTCCTTGTAGTGTCAGTGCTTTTGAAGAAGTCGTTAATGCCGTCCAAAACTCCAATGGTAATTTCCAGTTTGGGAATTTTGTAGATGAGTTTGTATGAGAAGAATTATCTGTTAGTTTTTTTCGTTTGGAATTGTTTCCATTATGATTTAGATGAATCCTTGAATTTTAGGTTCATGTACTCAGAGGTGGAAATATTGTATCTGAAATCATGATTTGTTAGATGATCATATTCTTCATCTTGTTTTTTCCTCCTGATGCGGAAAAAAACTGTTTCTAAACCCATCTTCTCAAATCTGGTTTTCATGTTTTACAAAATAAATTACACTAAGG
Organism: Eustoma russellianum; assembly: GCA_036186865.1. Taxonomy (NCBI): domain Eukaryota; kingdom Viridiplantae; phylum Streptophyta; class Magnoliopsida; order Gentianales; family Gentianaceae; genus Eustoma; species Eustoma russellianum. The sequence goes on from AP025044.1 coordinate 2,307,509, forward strand.
AATCTAAATTTGTGTTAGGTAGATATCTCTTTCAGATACTATCGTCAGGATTCAGACAATACTTCTCACCCGATGGGACTTGAGTTTGTCTGGTCTTGAATTAATCAAACCCACGACGGCAGAAGGTAGAGGGCGACAACACTTTCAACTATAATTTCTAACGCCTAATGTTTTTTCGTGTCTATCACATTTTTTTACTTTTGAGAATATACAACAACAGCGGCTCCCGTCAAATATGTGGGGTAGTATGAAAGCATCATATTCATGTGTTACAAACCTACATAATATTTGTTTTCGGATAACATATAATAAAAATTATATCAAGTTGTGTCGATTTATGACACCAGTAAACTAATCCAATAAGATTATTACATGTGTATAAGTTTACATAGTATAATCTCATTTGAAAATATCAAAATGTGATGCATAATGATATAGTAGATATCTCTCAAAATTTTGTGTTTGTATTTTATCCATGAGTAATTATAAATGTTATTGCATTTATCTCATAATTTTAGGAGCCATTTCAATATCTCATCTTTATATGAAAAAACGGCTGAACTTTAGAAGGAACTATATACTTTGATCAATTATATACATGAATAGAATAATTTAGGGCCCTTTTAAAGTAAAGGCTCAACTCTAAAATGCGGTTGATCAATTATTAAGCATGTTAATTGTGTACTAAATATGCAAACAAAATGCTTGTATCTATATACTATATATGTACATATGTATGTCAGAATGTGTATGTATATATGTGCACACATACATGTGTGTATGTAGGTATATATCATATATGTCTGCGTGTGTATAATTTACATATCGTTTTTTTTAAAATTGGGGAGGAGAATTGAACTCGAGACCTGAGAAAGGGATAAATGATACTCAACCGCTAGATCTAAAGGTTTTTCGCGTGCAATTTACATAAATATATATATAGACATATACATACATATATACATACACACATATATATATATGTATGTATTATGTATATGTGTATATGTGTGTGTATACATACGCACGCACATACGTACATATATGTGCATATCTATGCATGTATATAAAGTATGTATACATATATATATATATGTATATCTATATGTGTATATAAATTATGTATGCATCCATGCATACATACATACATACATATATATATATATATATTACATGTATACATATAACACATCTATACACATACATACACTTTTTTATTGAGGACACTCATTATTTGGCGGTTTTACCCGTTTATTAATAGAGGAAAAAAGATACAAGCAAGCAACAAAAAGACATTGTTTTGAACAGTTTTTCATTTATTAAAAGTTCTAATAAGATGCAACATCATTTGAATTTTTTTATTTATTGAAATGTTTAAATCTCGTTAATCGTGAGCTATTAGTGAACATTAAGTTTTGAATAACACAGCAATCCTTTTTCAAAACCTTTATTTCATTTTATTCAAATTTTGAATAAGTGTGAGATAATATTGTTTATTGAACTGTTAGTTAATAGTAACACATTATATATACCAAATCAATATACCATGTTATTAGTTGCGTAAGGCCAAACATTCTACCTACTTGAGAATCTGAATTGTGGACTTTGAAACCAACTTGACTTAGTCATTATGTATGTGCGAATAAAAAATTAAAAATCAAATTTGACGTTTTCAGATGATTCTAGGGACACTCCAAAATCCACCAATTGAATTACATATTTTTTTTGAGGCGGATATTAAATTATATTTAAAACAAAAATATATTAAATACAATGTAAAATTGTCGCACACCTACAATTCTGAAGGTCGAAGACAATCTCTCTCGTTAAATAACGACGTCAAATAATAGAGCAAACCAAAAAAGAGATTCTGACATCATTGGCATTGACAATAAGATAACTACAACATTATATTCTGGAAAGGGGTTGGGATCCTATCGCTCACAATCTACTCACTCTATTTCTTACTGCACGACATGTGACAGCAGGGGATGGTGAGGTTAGATGAGAAGGTAGACAGCAATGGAGTAAGAGTAGAGTAGAGAACACGTGTCGTACGGTGAAAAAAAGAGTGAAGGGATCTGAACCCGTGTAAAAAAGTGGACGGATATGTTTTTCAATTATTATGGTAGCAAGTGATGCCCAAGACCAAACGTCCTGTTTTTTAATTAAATTAAACAAAAATCAAAGGCCAGGAATACCAATACATCAAATATAAATCTACCATACAAATACACGACATAAACACTTATAACATTAAATATTACAAATAATTATTACATTATTTTTAACTATCAACTAGTTATGTCAAGTAATACTCGATCATTTTGACCGTCCTCTGGTAACATGCATATTGAAACGATAAGAAGAAAACAAAATTGTCACACTGCCACATTTTCACTTTCCAAATAAAAGAATACATATAGACATACACATCAATGACATTGTTCCAATTCAAAACTACAACTTTACTTAACATGTACATTCATGCACATGATCATTTTCTATGTTGTTTGCTTATTCTGTTATCTTTACCCTCTCTATTTAGCTCACTTAACTTTGTGTGCGTGGTGGAGAGTTTACTCTAACCCTTTTAGTATAAACTAATACTATGCTGATTGCTCACAGTCTCATTAATCCGGAAAGGTCTTTCTCAAGTATACTTGAGACGGTCTTTCACAATTATATACCGACCGTCTGTCTTGTTTATACTGCTCAAATTACTATTGAAATGAAGAGTCAGCGCTTTTTACTATTGTATGATAGGAGTCCACCCTCATTGATAAACCATAATTAATCGTCTGTTAGTCAACAACAGTCAACGGTATAACTTCTGCAGTTCAGCACTCAAGTATTTATGTTCAGCTGTGATTACACTTCGGCTGTGCCCCACGACATCCTTTCTGCTATCGAAGAATAAGTCAAGGACTGCACCTTGGCACCGAATCCTAACATCAGCTTCAGCTCGAGTGCTACACCTCAGATCACTTCATCTAGATTCAACGTTGCACTTCAGCAAGACTTGATCTTGCACTTCGGCAAGGCTTAGTTGGGCACTTCAGCGAAGGAATCAAGCACAGCGTTACATCGAGGAACCATCAGGCATAAGTGCAATTCAAATATAGTGACTACAGCAGGTTATTCAGCCTAAACACGCCAAGGTCACTCCAGCAGACCTACTAGTCACATCAGCCGGTCTACCAGTCACATCAGCAGACCTACGGCGTCCTAGGCTTTTGGCTCCAAGCAAACATCCCATCTACTATCAGAGGCCAAGGGTGGGAAAAGACTAATAAAAGCAAGCCAATGCAGACCTGAAAAGGGATCCGGATCCAAAATCTATTCCTCATACAACCTGGAGCTAATACACTGAACTTTCTCTTCGGCTAAGACCTGTGAGAATTTTCTAACTCCATACACTGAATTACATTCTCAGTGAGAAATGACCCAAACTGACTTGAGCGTCAGAGGGTTTTACCCAGGGTCATCCCCCCGGGACCTCTGATCTTTGCTTCCTTGTGCAGGACATTCAGGAAGCTATTCCAGTTATCTTCTTCAAACCAGTTAACTATTCTTCGAGTTAACTGACGACGTTTATTTGAGGTCGCCTTTGACCCTTGGTGAAGATCCAGCTTCATCATTTGGCACTAGAAGGAGGACCCCTAGTCCCTTAACCCAGTAAAACAGTTACTCAAAGCTTTCTTAATTTTGATCTTACCAAGCTATTGAGAGAAAGATGGACAAGGGTTCAAGCGACCTATGACATCTAAGAGAAGTCAGAAATCTTCTCAACAGCAAACAGAACAGTGTTCTACAGAGCCGGAAGAATCCTCAACTCCCACCATCGCCTTCACATATGAAGAGCATATGCGAGTCATACACTATGTGGCTCAAAACCCGGGTGTGTTCCAAGCTGTAGTGAGGAAAATGAAGGGGAAAGCCTCTGCATCAAGGTCCAGTGGGTCTCATTCCAGTAACTCTCACCCACAAGACCACTTGGAGTACTCTCCAACTCGGCCTGATTATCACCCTAGGCGTCAGGCCAAATTTATGGCTGAGGCAAGGCGTTCAGGACAAAAGTCTAGCCACTAGGGCTTGAAACGCACTCAAAAAGCATATTTGCCATTCAAACATGGCAGAGAAGTTGACAATAAAGGCAAGGCCCCGCTGCAGGAAAGGTGCTCTGTCAAGATTCAGCTAGGAGGCTGAGGTAGAGAAAGGAACTCTCTGTTGGCTTCAAAAGCTCATATCCTTTCCTACATGAGGAAGAAGTCTCTGGCAAAGGAACCTCAGCCCCTGGCTGGACCAATCGACAAAAGAGACCACCGACTGTACTGCCTTTATCATCATGATATTGGGCATGATACAGAAGACTGTAGGCAGCTTGGACAGAAAATTGGACGTCTTATCGAGATTGGCCACCTACAGCAGTTTTACAATCCGAGGTCAAGGCTGCACAACAGGCTGGATTTTGGCAAGCCCCCTCCGGATGAGAATTGCAAACCTAGGCCTCATCCCGGGTTGCCAAGTGATGAGGATTCAAGTTCCGATGAAAAGGGGCTACGGGTTCATAGGCAAACAAGGCTGAGTTGACAACAAGAGTCTGTGATTCAAATGAATCAAGGATTTATTGCCCTTCGCGTATATTCATAATTTTTCAGCTCGGCCTTGCATTATTAAAGGGTCAGTCCTTTGTTAGACTCCCGAATGGCCCTCTATCTTCTAACTCAGCAGGTTTGAGAGGATTGAGTAGGACTCAACATTGGGACATGTCTCCCTATACCCTAACTCAGTAGGTCTGAGAAGGTTGAGCAGGACTCAACATTTGGGACAGATTTCCCTATCTTCTTACTCAGCAGGTCTGAGAGGGTTGAGCAAGACTCAACATTGAGACAGATCTCCCTATATCCTAACTCAGCATGACTGAGAAGGTTGAGCAGGACTCAATATTGAGACAGGTTTCCCTATCTTCTAACTCAGCAGGTCTGAGAAGATTGAGCAGGACTCAACATTTGGGACATGTTTCCCTATCTTCTAACTCAACAGGTCTGAGAGTGTTGAGCATGACTCAACATTGGGACAGGTTTCCCTATCTTCTAACTCAGCAGGTCTGAGAAGGTTGAGCAGGACTCAACATTTCGGACAGGTTTCCCTATCTTCTAACTCAGCAGGTCTGAGAGGGTTGAGCAGGACTCAACATTGGGACAGGTCTCCCTATATCCTAACTCAGCAGGTCTGAGAAGGTTGAGCAGGACTCAACATTTGAGACAGGTTTCCCTATCTTCTAACTTAGCAGGTAGGTTTCCCTATCTTCTAACTCAGCAGGTCTGAGAGGGTTGAGCAGGACTCAACGTTGGGACATGTTTCTCTATCTTCTAACTCAGCAGGTCTGAGAAGGTTGAGCAGGACTAAACATTTGGGACAGGTTTCCCTATCTTCTAACTCAGCAGGTCTGAGAAGGTTGAGCAGGACTCAACATTTGGGACATGTTTCCCTATCTTCTAACTCAGCAGGTCTGAGAAGGTTGAGCAGGACTCAACATTGGAACAGGTCTCCCTATATCCTAACTCAGCAGGACTGAGAAGGTTGAGCTGGACTCAACATTGGGACAGGTTGTTATATCCCATTTTTTTAATAGGGGCAAGAATGGAAATTAGGCCTAATTAATTAGAAAACCTAATTTGATTATCAAATTTTCCCTAAACCCTAATCAAATATCTATTTAAACCACGCTTAGGTTTCTCCCTCCACACATAGACGTACGGCTGCCTCCCCAGAGAAAAACCAAAAACGATTGGTCTCCTGTTCAAGCCAAGGCCGCCACTTTTAGGGAGGCTAGAGAGGAGTACCGCCACCCAATTCACACCCTCAACGCGTATCAATTACCAGGTAGGTGCCCCCTTAACATCCGTTGAATGTAAAACGATAATCTTTAAATTTCTTTATAAAAATGAGATCGTGCATTAGTATTTGTGATTGTATAGATGATTGATATTTGATTATTATATGTATTTGATGAGTTGTATATCCGTATGTATGATCGTATATGTACATATATGAAAGATGTTATTTTCATATGAAGAAATTGGAAAAGATTGTATTTTCGTTGTATATATGAATACCGAGATCGGAATAAGATGTGTTGGTGGCGGCGGTGCGTGGCCGGTGGTGGTGGGCTATAGCCACGTGCTGCCGGATTGATGGAGGGGGGCTGGTCAGCGAGGGCGGCTGTGAGGTGGGGGCTGAGAGGGGGTTAGGGGGTGCGACGGGGGCTGGGGGGTGCAGCTGTAGGGTGGGGGTGCGTTTGGGGTGAGGGGGGGCTGGGGAACGAAATTAGGAAAAGGAAAGTTTAAGAATCGCAAGGATTCCAGAGGAGAAAGTCCAAGAACTGAGAGGGGGGCGAAGGGAGAGGGTGCGGCTGGGGGGCTGAGGGAGAGGGGTGTTCTGGAGGGGAGGGTGGTGCGGTCTGGGGGCAGTAGGAGGGTGTGCTGGGGGTGAGTCGGGGAGGTGGGGTGATGGAGAGGGGTCGGGTATGTGGGAAGAATGATTGAGGGAGATGGAAAATCAGAGAGGAAGGAGGGGGACGAATATGAGGGCAGAGAAGGATTTGAGAAAAATAAAATTGCAGGAGTCGCATGAAGCAGGAAAGAAAAAAAAAGAAAAGGAATAAAGAAAAAGAATAAAGAAAAAGAGGAAAATAAAAGGAAAATGAAAGGGAAAGTAATGAAGCCTTCCGTATGTGATTTCTGTGCATCCATGCATCACGACATTGCATTAGGGTATGCGAGACCTAAGTCGCATATCTGTTCTGTTCTGTTAGGGTATGCGAGACCTAAGTCGCATATCTGTTCTGTTCTGTTAAGGTATGCGAGACCTAAGTCGCATATCTGTTCTGTTCTGTTAGGATATGCGAGACCTAAGTCGCATATCTGTTCTGTTATGTTATGATATGCGAGACCTAAGTCGCATCTATGTTCCGTTCCGTTCCGTTCCGTTCTGTTAGGTCCCGGGGTCATGCATTGCACGATAGTATGTATGTTTTCAAGAATGTAGGCTTATCATGCATCATATATGTGACATTGCATTTCACGCTCATTTCGCATGATTATGTGTTTTGATTGTTTTAAGAAGTTATGACCGTTATATGTATTTGTGAAAACGTGGACAGTCTATTTTCGTATTACCGTACTTATATGTATTTCACTACTGTCCTAGCATGTATGATCTCACAGGGCCGATGCAGGCAGGGTACCTACTGAGTGACGTTTTTGTCACTCACACCGTTCGTTTTGTTTTATTGCAGACGCTTCATGGTACGGTTACATATGGGTTGGAGAAGACTCTGAATGGGCACATTGGGACACGTAGACTGGTTGATGACCAATGATCAAGGAAAGAGGAAGTTTTATTCTATTTATTATTCCATTTGAGGGCATAGCTTAGCGATTTCTTATTTGGTTACTTTACGATGTCGTTTAAGGGATTGTGACTTGATTTTGACTATATATGATTTTGGGGATTTTACTTTCGATTTAGGGTTTTGAATTGATTTATTTCGCTTCCGCAATCGAATACTCTGTCGTTTTGATAAGTGCAGGGATTCGTACAGACGCCTTGTATATTCCTTAGTGAAATACGGCGGGCGTACCGGTTCTGACCCTAGGGTTCGGAACGGGGCGCTACAGGTGGTATCAGAGACAAGGCTCGAGATCTACTGCGGACAACGTAGAAATTAAGAACTGATCTTAGACTTAAGAGATGACTATAGACTTAAGTTTCGATCGTAGATGTAAGTTTCGATCATAGATGTAAGTTTGATATTAGACTAAGTACGATTCTAGATGTAAGCTGTGATCTGAGACTAAGTTTGATTCTAGACGTAAGCTACGATCCGAGACTAAGTTTGATCTTAGAATAGGTTTGATTTAGACTAAGTGATGATCGGACTGGGGGCACGGTTGGTTTTTATTTTTGTTTTTATTGGTCTGTATTTGACTGTTTTCTGTATCTTAAATTTATATATTTCCTAAAATGCCCTTGACAAAAAAAAACTGAAATTTCCTTGTTGTAACAAATACGCCGTCGAGAAGAGAACAGTAGGAACGACAATGGGAACCACTCTGAGAATAGGGTCCCACCGTAGGTTGTGCTTCCACAGGCCCTGACCTACGCACTACGGGTCATGGTCCAAGCTGTGGCGCAACAACGTCAGCAGCCACAGGCTCCACCACCACCGCACTCGGACTAGAGATTCTTCTATAAGTGGATGCGGAGGAGTGGTGGCGCAGCACAACTGACACTGCCAATCACTTGGGTCAAATTTCAGAATGAGTTCAAGAGATATTATGTGCCGACAGTACGATCTTCAGAGCATACCTCTAGATGCTCGGCGGAAATGTAGAATTAGGCAATGATATTAGAAAATAAGTTACGATTTTGCCTTTAAGTCGCAATCTTAGACATAAGTGATGATTTGAACATAAGCGATGATCATGAACATAGGTATTGATCTGAGTTATAAGCGATGATCCTGAACATAAGTCACGATCTTAGACATAAGTAACAATCTCGATTAAGAGTTTACCTTAGACATGAGTACTGATTTAGTAATAAGTGTTGATTATGTATTAATTATGATATGGAAATAAAACGTGATCTTAGACTTAAGGAACGATGGTGCTAAGAACAATCCTAGAAATAAGTTATGATCCTAAACTTAAGAAGTCGATCGGTTTTGAAACACGTATACCTAAGATATCCCATACAATTCTCCCTTATCTAAGGTTGATCATAACTCTCTAAGCCATGACCTTAGTAACTTTAGTTGAATATTCTATAATTGATTTGAATGAATTACAATGTTAACCAGAATACCCTACTACAAACGTTAGTTGACACATTAATGGGTCAGGCAGTAACTCGGGCTGCCTTACCGAAACTGCAACATGGTACTCGATACCATTAGGGCAAAGTAAAGCGGGTCCATATCCCTACTTGTACGGTAATATTAGAGCATGCTTAGGTCTAAGTTGGGACTATAGCTACTAAGAAATGAATTATAATAGTATGATAAATACTAAGGGATGATTTATAGTAGAATGATAGAAACTAAATAACGATTAGCGTTATAATCGGTAGAGTTTAGTTAAGGATATTATACAAAAGAATTTATAGTATAAAGTTAAGTTATTGAATGCGGGGTAATTAAAATAGGTCGACGATATTAGTCCTATTAAAGATATTGAACAATAGTGACATGCGAGAATCGACTATAATATGTGCCTTGGAATACTATATCATTACAAAATTGTGGGTTAAGTGTTGACATCGGAACATTTGGTTTGAATCTAGTATACTTGAATTGAAATAGAGTAAGCATGAACCAATAGCAGTTGCTTGTTAAGGTGAGATTTAACTAGGATAATTAGCGGTTCAAATAACCAAGTAAAGAAGTACAGTGGATCAGTATGGCGCGCGGAAGCACGGTGAATTAGAACACTTTAAGTCGATAAATATTTAGTGTGCCATGCTAGGATTGAACAATTTAAGTTAGTAATTTTATCATAGTAGTCGAATGTTAGACTGATAAGAAAGGATACATAGATGTATTGTTCTCTTGAAAATAAGGATTGATTATAGAAATTATACGAAATATTGGACTATTATTTCTCTAACCGATAAATATTTTATATAAGCACATACACCGAGTTATACCTATATTTTACAGGGACTTCAAAATACATTTTATTTTCGAAAATACCTTATTCAGTCACATTTCTTTATATAGTCTACTAAACTTTACGATGCTAAATTTTTCCCGTACTTGTAAATCAGCATAATGAAAATTTCAATTCTTTTGACGACCTTGAAAAGAAAAAAAAAACTTTTATAAATATTGATGATCTTGCAAAAATGATGTGCTTATATATATATATATATATATTTACAGAATACTTCAAATTTCCGTTTTTGTTACATTTATTTATTTTAGTTAATTTAATATGACGACTATCGATATCGCCAGCAGTTAACCGTTTAAATATTTTCAAAGTTATTTATCCACTTGCGACAAACTTAACTTATGAAAAAAAAATTATTAGCTTTCAAAATATATACATGTTTTTGAAAAACCAAAGGTACTGTGTTCAAATCGATTCATAAAACCTTATATTATTAAGTTTTCAACTGTTTTGACGTAATTTTACCAAAATGTCTTGCGGACAAGTCATGTCATCGTTTTTAAAGTGATCATTTGAGATATCACCTTGCGAAAACAAATCTATGATACTTTGGATTTTGTGTTTACAAAAAATTAGAAGGTTTAGTATTTTAAATAGTTAAAGCTATATTCAAAATTATAGCTATGTAAGCTACTTTTATTTTAACTTGAAGAAAAATATGTCCATACACATATTTCGTATACTAGGCTGCTGACAATATTTCTGAGAATTAAGAGCATGTTCATAGGCTAGTTCGTAAGTATGTAAGAACCGATTTTGAAGACTTGGTTGTGTTAAGAAAGGGTAACGGTTACCATATTGATATACACAAAGGATGTTAGTATGGTTGATTATTTAAGGGATTGATCATATATGATAAGTTTAAGAATCCGGTATCGTAGATTACAATAAGTTGAATGATACACGTCAAGTGGTATAAGTGGAAGTTTGTAAGCACTGATTATAGGGAATTAAGTAAGGATTGAACTTTATAAAGACTAGATCATCTTGTGAGGTGTTAATGATAATTAAATTAAATCTAACTAGAGTACGACGTATTCGGAAAAAGTACATACAACTTAAGGGAGGAGTCTTGTGAACAAGACGTTAAGTTAAAGATTGTACTATACCTAGAAACTGATTTTAGAGAGTTGCTTGCGACAACAAATTTAAGTACGATATGGACCGACGGAGGACAATGGATTTAAAGATTACATTGTAAATATACACACTGAATGATTTGAAGACTTAGTCCTGTATCGAGGAAGTGAAATGGATAACATATCGGAATACGCAAGGGATACTAAGTTTGGTCATGAGCTAGGTAAATGAGTTATGTAGGACTATACTAAGTTATTGATTTCGTAGCACACAAGTTTCGAGGACGAAACTTTTTGTAAGGAGGGGAGAATGTTATATCCCATTTTTTTAATAGGGGCAAGAATGGAAATTAGGCCTAATTAATTAGAAAACCTAATTTGATTATCAAATTTTCCCTAAACCCTAATCAAATATCTATTTAAACCACGCTTAGGTTTCTCCCTCCACACATAGACGTGCGGCTGCCTCCCCAGAGAAAAACCAAAAACGATTGGTCTCCTGTTCAAGCCAAGGCCGCCACTTTTAGGGAGGCTAGAGAGGAGTACCGCCACCCAATTCACACCCTCAACGCGTATCAATTACCAGGTAGGTGCCCCCTTAACATCCGTTGAATGTAAAACGATAATCTTTAAATTTCTTTATAAAAATGAGATCGTGCATTAGTATTTATGATTGTATAGATGATTGATATTTGATTATTATATGTATTTGATGAGTTGTATATCCGTATGTATGATCGTATATGTACATATATGAAAGATGTTATTTTCATATGAAGAAATTGGAAAAGATTGTATTTTCGTTGTATATATGAATACCGGGATCGGAATAAGATGTGTTGGTGGCGGCGGTGCGTGGCCGGTGGTGGTGGACTATAGCCACGTGCTGCCGGATTGATGGAGGGGGGCTGGTCAGCGGGGGCGGCTGTGAGGTGGGGGCTGAGAGGGGGTTAGGGGGTGCGACGGGGGCTGGGGGGTGCAGCTGTAGGGTGGGGTGCGTTTGTGGTGAGGGGGGGCTGGGGAACGAAATTAGGAAAAGGAAAGTTTAAGAATCGCAAGGATTCCAGAGGAGAAAGTCCGAGAACTGAGAGGGGGGGCGAAGGGAGAGGGTGCGGCTGGGGGGGCTGAGGGAGAGGGGTGTTCTGGAGGGGAGGGTGGTGCGGTCTGGGGGCAGTAGGAGGGTGTGCTGGGGGTGAGTCGGGGAGGTGGGGTGATGGAGAGGGGTCGGGTGTGTGGGAAGAATGATTGAGGGAGATGGAAAATCAGAGAGGAAGGAGGGGGACGAATATGAGGGCAGAGAAGGATTTGAGAAAAATAAAATTGCAGGAGTCGCTTGAAACTGAGATCAGCCCCACTTTGAAACTGAGCTATTTGGTTTTTCAGTAAGCTTCCAGCCTCGGGGTTGTAGAGTTCAGCAATTTAAGGATGATTTTTGTCCAGGCTTGGACAGATCTCAGAGCAAATATCTATGGCCCAAGTCTGTCCAACAACAATTGTTGAACCTTGAATCTTCAAGAAATTGCCAGTGAAGAACTCAGATTGCCTGAACTCAGCAACAACATTTTTCTTAATCTCCTCATCCTGAAGTTCAAATTGTTGAAGGAGATCACCCTTGCTTTTCCTTTCTGCCTCCAATTGCTGGTTCAGTTCAGCCTTGCTATTGGACAGCTCTTGATCAAAAGTACCAAGTTCCTTTTGATAGAACTCCAGCTCAGTCTGTGCCTTAGAAGACACTAACTCAACATCAGTCAATGATTCCTTCAGCTCAAATACTTGAGAATTAGCGCGGCCAACTTGGCATCAGAATCTTCTTTGCATGCTCGAAGTTTGGAGTTCTTTTCAGTAAGGACGGACACTTCAGATTTCATGCTGTTCACCTGGGCTTCCAGCTGGTTCAACCTCAAACTGTTGGGTCTTGCCACCTCTGCCAACCCGTCATAGGCATTTCTGAGGTTGGCATTGATCTCAGAGAATTGGAAGAATTTGACACGCAACTCTTCAGCCCGTTCGAGAATGTTATATTCTTGGACCCAGTACTGCAAAAATCAGTCTGGTTAGAAAAAACATAAGGGATCAAGTTAGAAAAGATGGAAAATATCAAAAAAATCTTACCATGGTCATATTCATTGCAAATGAATCTATGGCAGTGTCCCAGTCTAGACTACCATAAGTTTGCCAATCACTGGGTAGCACTGACATCTCAGTCACCTTCCTAGCTACACTAGGATTTGCAGCAGTGTCAGCGAAGGCGAACTGCAGCGTCCTCGTACCCCGGTGATTTCTTGAGGAAGACCCTCCTTCCGGCGCATTTCCTTCAGAAGACTCTCCTAAGAGCTCAAAAGAAGGAATAATCTCGTCAGAAATCCACCTTGGTGGAGGCATAACTTCCTCTTCCGCAACCGGAGAGGAAGGAATTAAAATGGGGGCATCAACCCCCCCACTCCCATCATTTGGTTGAGCTGAAGCTGAGGCAGAAACTTGAGCTTCAGCCTGGACGGGATTATCAGAAGTTCCAACTGAGGAGAAAAAAGTTCAAATGATTAAATGGAAACAAAATGTGTTCAAGACTAATGCAGGGCAAAAATCTTACCTGGAATTTCGATCTCCGGAGTTATCCGCATTTCGGATGAAGTGTTGGCAGAGGCTTGCCCCGAAGAGGAAGGTTGGCCTTCTGTCCTCTTTCTCTTCTTAGGGACCAAGTTCTTCAACCTTGCAAGGGTTTCGGACACCATGATTCATGTAGAATTCAAGGAACAAAACAGTCAAAGCAAAGATACAATATCGGAACAAGTTAAAGATGTTCAAAATGTTGCTATATACCCCGAACTATTCTCAAAGCAATTGGGATGAGAGGTCGAAAGTTATGTTCTGGCCACAAGTGTTCCAGGTCAGCAACCCTTACAACTGGCCTGTCTACTTTTTTCCAGTCTACGGCCAAGGGCAAGTTTAACAATTGGGAGGCTTCATTGCAAGATTGCTCACTTGGCCTCCTGTTATTTGCACTGCCAGATTTTCAAGGGATTCCTTCGAGTAATCCTATAGCTTTAACGAAAAAGAAACGTCCCTCTCAATTTTTGGTAAAAGAAGGAAGGTTTATGACATAGAGTTTTTCACTATTTTGTTGCCTCCTGCCAAAATAGTACCAACTATCTTTCTGCTCACACACAAATATCCCTCTAAAGATTGCAAGTGAAAAGGCTTTCTCAGCAGCTCTTAAGTAGAGCAGGTAACTGAGGATAACCTTAAGGCCATTAGGCGTTATTTGAGGAAGCCTAAGTCTATAAGAGTATAGGATTTGAAATAAAGGAGCTGGGATTGGAAGATTGAAACCGGACTTAAAGTATTCCTCATAAACTGACTCATACCCTGCTGGGGATCATAAGCAGTTTGATGAGGAAGGGGAAGAATGGGGGCAAAAGTGCCCCTATCAACATGATAATGTTGGCATAATGCTGGGAGATTAGTGGCTTTCAAGGTGCACATTGAATTCTGCACCATTGAAGAAGGCACCATGGATTCTGGGGTAATCAAAGAAGAAGAAGAGATAACATAAGCCATGAGTAAAATAAAGAAAAGCTTACAGAAGTATGGAGGGTTGAGGCGTTGAGCTGAAAAACACCGAAATAAGAACATAGAGGAGCTTCGAAGATGAAGAAGAAGAGCAAAGCACCAGAATAGGCAAACGTGAAGAATAGAAGAAGAAGAAAAAGAAGGGTTAAGGCAATTGTCCCTATTTATAAGAAGAGAAATAAAAGGTTACAACTTTTCGTTTGGAATTCGAAGAGGCGATTCAGGTATTTTCCCCCTGGGGAGCTGAAACCGCCGAAAAGATAATGATGAGGCGTTGGAATTAACGCTTACATCAAAGGTGAGAATTACGGCGTAGATAAGAGGATGACTGCTTGATTAATGAAGACACGTCACAGACTCAATAGATTTGTTTGCCCTCACAGTTCAGCTCAGCCACACCAAATCTGGGGGAAAATGATAAACCATAATTAATCGTCTGTTAGTCAACAACAGTCAACGGTATAACTTCTGCAGTTCAGCACCCAAGTATTGCTGTTCAGCTGTGATTACACTTCGGCTGTGCCCCACGACATCTTTTCTGCTATCGAAGAATAAGTCGAGGACTGCACCTCGGCACCGAACCCCAACATCAGCTTCAGCTCGAGTGCTACATCTCAGATCACTTCATCTAAATTCAACATTGCACTTCAGCAAGACTTGATCTTGCACTTCAGCAAGACTTGATCTTGCACTTCGGCAAGGCTTAGTTGGGCACTTCAGCGAAGGAATCAAGCACACGTTACATCGAGGAACCATCAGGCAGAAGTGCAATTCAAATATAGTGACTACAGCTGGTTATTCAGCCTAAACACGCCAAGGTCACTCCAGCAGACCTATTAGTCACATCAGCCGGTCTACCAGTCACATCAGCAGACCTATGGCGTCCTAGGCTTTCTACCCCAAGCAAACATCCCATCTGCTATCAGAGGCCAAGGGCGGGAAAAGGCTAATAAAAGCAAGTCAATGCAGACCTGAAAAGGTATCCGGATCCAAAATCTATTCCTCATACAACCTGGAGCTAATACACTGAACTTTCTCTTCGACTAAGACCTGTGAGAATTTTCTAACTCCATACACTAAATTACATTCTCAGTGAGAAATGGTCCAAACTGACTTGAGCGTCGGAGGGTTTTACCCGGGGTCATCCTCCGGGACCTCTGATCTTTGCTTCCTTGTGCAGGACATTCAGGAAGCTATTCCAGTTATCTTCTTCAAACCAGTTAACTATTCTTCAAGTTAACTGACGTTTATTTGAGGTCATCTTTGACCCTTAGTGAAGATCCGGCTTCATCATTCATACACTTCACTACAGTAAGGAGCCCATTTTTCTTTTTTTACTATTGTATGTTAGAATGACACATTCTTTCTTGACTTTGAAATATGATAGAATAACGGAAAATGACTCAATAAATTGGATGCGATTCTTATATTGTGAAGTAGCAGTTGATTAACATATAGCTTGACACATCATTATGGGTCATCGGGAAACAACCTCTGTGTGTTTCTAACACGTGGATATGGTTTCGTACATCCGACCCTCCCGTACTCCGTCATAGACGAAAGCCTCTAAGACAATAGAGTAATGTTGTCTTACATGTATTGTATGTTAGAAGGCCACCCTTCTTTCGTACCTTGTATGTCAGGTATGAGTACAACCGTAGAACTATAAAGACTTTGATCACCCACACAACCGTGGAACTGTAAAGACTCTTGAAAGCATGTGGCTTTTCAAATAGTAGGATTTCTTTTTATTTTTCTTACTCTTTTTATTTTCTTGTTGATATATTAAACAACTTTAAAATATCTTATTAAGAATTTCTTGTTCTCAAAAAGGAAAAGAATCCAAGAATATGTTTTGGACTTCCCTTTAAACTTCATACTTTATCTCCTTTTTTCATTCTTCATTAAGCCTTATTTATCAAATGATCTTTTTTTGCTCTTCTAAATAAATTTTAGTTTTCTGGTTCATTTCATTTAATGTTCTTGATTATTTATTTAAACACCTTGTATGAATTGAAAGATCTTTGTATTATGATATTCAAGAATGAGTAAGTAAGCTAGTTTACTTTTTAGTAAGCTAGTTTCTTATTATGGTTTAAGTTGCTTACTTTTTCTCTATTATGATTTTAATGCATCTATTGGTTTTTTTAGTTTCATGTGACCGATTATCTAGAAAACAATTCTAATTTCATTTTCTTTTACATTCGAGAAATTACTGGTATTTTTGTTTCGTACCAATAAACTTCTAGGATGCTTCCCAATATGGTATTTATAACTATGACAGAGATAGAATTGTAGATACATCCACAAAGTATTTCAGACTCTCGGGGGGGTTGGGGGTGGGGGGGCTTGAGAGAACTATCAAAAGAGATGAAACGTAAGTATCAAATACAGTATACAGACAAGGATTTGGTTGTAAAAAATTTAAACATTGCTTTACGCCTTTATTTGACAGCCAACCACTCTTGGCTTGGATCTTAATTTTATGAATTTAGAATTCCTTCGGAGCTAATTAAGAGGGCGGGTATTGTATCAACTGGTAAGGTTGATGTTTTGTGATCTTGAGCTTACGGGTTCGAGCCACGGAAAGTGCCTCTTGCACAAAGTGTAGGATATGACTGCATACATCCAATCGAGAAGCGATCCGGCCCCTCTTCAAATCCTGCGCAAATGCGGAAGTCTAGTACACCGGGAACGATCTTTTTGGAGCTAATTAAGGGGGGAAACCCCCAGAAAGTTTATCGTGATAATAGAATGGTTTCGAAACTCCTCTTTGGGCATAACACATACATCATATGAATGTGTTTTGGGAAGTCATTAAGGAAAAGTTCATAATTCAAATAGTACAATGTGGTTGATGTCATACTTGCTCTAAATTTTTTATTTTCTGTTTATTATTTTTTTCAAGTTAAACAAAAGGCTTGGACTTGCAATACGGTCCAATGCTCAGTGTACGGCTTGATCTAAGGTCGTGAGCCGAGTCCTTGCTGTGGAAATGCACTCCATACACGGGCATATAAACCATTTTTTGCTTTCAAATTCTCAATTTTGCAATTACAGTCATGATCCACCCATTTGCAAATACGAGAGCCTGATGCATCATGAACGTTTTTATCTACGTAGTTATCTTGCTAAGCTATTTGTTGAAACTTGGGTTTACATAAGGTGATGTCCATATCCACTCAAAACCTTAACACAATGGGTGGTGGTACATCATCCTCATATAACCTATGTATTTTATCTCAAAGTGTCCGATGTGGGACAATATTCTCAACACCAGGCCTCACGTGGAAACGTGGTTTAACATACACACGCGTCTTAGAACCCACCCTCAATCATAAATCAAAGTGTCCGATGTGGGACAATATTCTCAACACGAGGCATCACGTGGCAACGTGGTTTAACATACACACGTATCTTGGAACCCACCCTCAATCACAAACTGCAACCCAGATATGAACATCTATACTTGGTGAGATGAGACAATAAATGACCAATCATAAGCCAGGAAAAGTGTGAGTCCACATTTTAAACCGGCTCTGATACCATGTTGAAACTTGTGATTACATGAGGTGAGATCCATATCCACTCAAAACCTTAGGCAATGGGTGGTGGTACCTCATCCTCATATAATCCATTTATTTTATCTCAAAATGTTCGATGTCGGACAATATTATCAACACCATTATACCTAATTAGTCCTATGAATTAAACAAGAACATCAAATATGACAGTATAAGAACAAACATACACAACTATATTCTCATTACACAGATAACAAATAAAGATACGTTCCTTAAAAAATTACAACGGTATTTGAATAACTATACATGGAATTATTATCTCCTAGTGGTTGATTATCTATCCATTAGACATGAATACACAGAGCAAGAGTCATTTATGACACACAACCTGAACTTCATTGTTTTGGTTATATGATTGTTGTTATCTAATTGACTAATGACCAACTACTAAATATTGTAAATATTTAACAATCGAACATTCTAAAATTTGCAAACCTTCACACATACAAATAATTTTTATCCAAAAAAAAAGGTCTGCCATATCAATCATAACAGTTTCATATATGGAAATTCGTCGATACATTTATATTTGTGTTATTGTAAAAGTGGTATTATTGGTCAACTGGAAAGTCAGAGCATAAGTGCCATCGTGTCCTTTAGCTTCAAAGTGGGTGACATCCTCCATAATCGTTATTTCTTTGTACTTTTCTTAACAGGCCCTAAAGCTACGAGATAGAATAATGTTGTGTGCCGAAGATACTTTTTCTTATTTTATGTAAACATGGTGTCATTGCTCCTGTTAAACCCAGCGTCTGAGACCCTGCACAAATACCGAAGCTTATTGTACCAGAAACGTCTTTATCATGTCATTGCTTAAGCCGGAGACGAGTCAGAGAAGACACACCATCAAGCCCCTTAGCTTCAAAGTGGGTGACATAGTCCTTAACCGTTGTTTCCATGTACTTTGGGGGATTATTGTCTGATAACAACTCCTTAATAGGACCATAAAGTTTTGAGTAAGCATATTGATTTGTGCCGAAGAAGCTTGCCACCGACACTCTTGGACCGGCACGATTTGCCAACACCCTGTGCACTGAGCTTTTAAACTTGTCGTTCGATATCAACTGGTCATATCTTGGTCAAAGAGAAAACATTAATATAACGCAATAAAATATATAAATAATAGACTCCTATGAATTAATCAATGAGAAAGCATCATCATCGTAACGTTATTAATATGGAGATGAAGACGGAAAGAAAATAACTAACAGAGTACCTCTAAAGATTATAGATAAAGTCCTGGATCCAACAACTAAAATCTTATGACAAATTATTAATATAGGTGTTTAGTGATCTTTCAACCCATTGTTTGACATAAATTCGTAGCATACTTGCATTTTACTAACATGACAAGTGCAATGAAAACATCTCACAAAATTGCATAGATAACTCCGACGCTTTTTAAAAAAAATTTATGACCGGAAACCACCGGACCCTATCAGCATGTTCCACGGCGCGGTAGGGATAAAAGTCAGGTGTCTAATGCTCTCTATGAAAGAGTTTGGATTGCTCAAACAGCCACACAAAGAGCCCACTGCGAACAATGGAGCTCCAATACCATGCGCTTAAAGAGAGTCGAAAATCTTACTTTGGACAAGAATCGAACTCTCATCACTCTCTTGAGCCTCCTTCACCGAAACTATTGAGTCGTGTCCTGGAACAACTCCTGACGCTTTTTAGCTACCAATCTTAATTGATATAATAGGCTGAATACAAACTCTCGAAGAATCGCAATTGACGTTATGGCCTAATATAAACTCGCAAACCACTTGGCTCATCAACCCAACATGAAATCAAATCACAATATTTGACACTATTATAGTCTAGATATCATCAACAACAACAACACATACCCAGATATTCCAACGATAACAAAATCTATCTCTAAGATCTGGTGACGGTGAGAGGCACGCAAACGATATCTCTATCCCAAATGATAGAGAGTCTGCTTCCACTGAGACCCCCAGCTCTGTATGTATCAGCATTGATGACACACTAAGAGGGATATGGTGTGCTAGTGTATTAATAAAGACATTTAGTAAATATAAATAGAAAGCTTCCGATATTATAGTCTATACATATGAGTATCAATACACATTAATTTGTTATGTGAGGGTATATGTGGCCAAATGTTAACAGAGACCAATAAAGTCCAAGGTAAAACACATTAGTCAAAGAAGCAAATGATCAAATGTTAAAGCAATCCCACATAGAAAAAGTATTAATATGAAAAGGGCATGCAAAACTTGCCTGTAAAAGGTCACCAATGTTGACAATAAGAGCCCCAGGGGTAGGGGGTACATTTACCCACTGGTTCTCATAAAGAACTTGAAGGCCTCCAATGTGATCTTGAAGAAGTATAGTGATGAATCCAAAGTCAGCATGTTTGGTAGTTCCCATAGTTAGCTCTGGTTGGGGACATGCTGGATAGTAATGACCAGCCACTTGGAGGCCGTTAGGACAATCCATGTCTTTTAAATGGTTCAGTTCAAGCCCCAGAGCTTCAGACAGAAGTTCGAATAAGGTATGTCCGAGCTTCATTATTTCTTTGGAATACTTTATCAATATATCACTGTTACAAAGCAAACCAACCAATTATATTATACGTATATCGAACATCTTAAATGTTGCAGTAGCAATTATTGAGATTTTTTCTACAACCAGCAAATTGTTTTAAGATTAATCCCCGTTGAAATTGGACATTCGGCTTTTATGAAAACCGATATATTTTTTCAGTGATACTATTAAATGACCATCCCATGCAAGTTGAGACTCTACATGAATTTACTTTTCTTATTTCTGTATGTGATTAATAGTACAATAACAATAACTCATTGACTTAGAGCCTCCACCCTATGGTGTGATATGGGGGTGAGATGTACGCAACCAAACCATACACATGTGTTAAAAAACACACAGAGATTGTTTTCCGATTGCCCATAATGATGCGTCAAGTTGTGTCAATGAACTGTTGCTTCAGAATATAAGAATCACATCTAATTTAGTGAGTCGTTTTGTTTTCCATCATATTCCAAAGTCAAGTTTTGTAGACTCTATTAAGAATGAAAATAATGTGATTAATAGTACATGATTACTAAAATGAGTAGTTTCTCGCACGTGACATCGTACAAGAACAATTGAATGATAACCATATTATACCAAACATCATCATCATCCGTACTCAATATGTACCAACATAACCATATACCAAACAAAAAGTCAAAACTGTTTTGTCTGTCTTATTTTTCACGTGGAAAGTTGACTCGAATAAAACGTTCCTGCAAGTTGCCAAAGAAAAAAGAAAAAGAAAAAAAGAAAATGTACCTGCAAGCTGAAGGTAATTCTTGAGATGCCGGAGGATTAGGAGCCATGGTGGTTCCAAAAGTATCTCTCCAATTAGTCACCGGAGCACTATACAAATCAAAATTGCTGTTGTAATTGAACTTCTTAGTCCGGTCTCTGGAGTACCACTCTTTCTTGATCTCAGTTTCTTGCTCGTGAAATCGACGGACTCCGTTCAACATTTCATCCAGATCATCTTGAGAGATCCCATGATTGATCACTTGAAAGAACCCCCATGATTCAGATGCATCCCCAATTTTCTCTACCACATCCTTTCTCTTCTCCGGATCGCTAATGATGTCTTTCAAGTCAATGATCGGAAAGTTGAACTGCTTATCGGAAGGCTTTGATTTTTCCGGTGGTCCGAGGAAAATCCGGGGAATGTTTCTGATACCAGCGTCGACTAGGCCTTTAACTCCAGCCCGAGATTCATCGAAAGCTTTCAGTGCAGCTTTTCGGTCAAACTCCAGGTTATTTCCATGCACCTGAACTTCAAATTTTCCAGCAGACTCCATCTACTTTTTCCTAATGAAATCACTTTGAAGGCATGTATGAGTAGGCTATTTAGTTGGAGTAGAATAATAAGAGCCAGTTGGATGATTGGACCAGAAGATGTGGCTCTGATTATAATTATATCCACCATATTATAATTATATCCTACTAGTTGAATAAAAGTCATATAGTGAATCTACAACTATACCGTCCTAACACTAAGTAGTTTTATGAAAAATACAATTCAGTAACTCATCGACTTCCTAGATATATAAGGTTTTTTACCGGACAACTCACACAAAGTGTCTAGTGTCAACAACTCTTTAACCCGACAACTCACATAAAGTGTTTAGTGTTAACAATCATTTAATCCAATTGGGTCGGATACCATAGTCTAAGCCGTTACTTGCCCAGATAACAACGCGTGCTTTAGTTCAAACTTGCGTCCCTCTAGTTGCAATGTTCCAACCCGAATATCAAATGAACTATGTGTCATGTAAGCTATTGTAATTAAATCCACCATTGCATTGATGATTCCAATTCCGAGTAGACCAATAAATAGTGAAGTAAACCGATTCTTCAACACCTAGAAATGATCATAATGACCTCTTAGGTAATATTACTTTTCCACGTAAAATCTTAAGTTTAGCCAAAAGAGTCACACACGGTCCCACTTAAAAACCTGACTTCTTTATACAGAAATTACGTGCACAGTGTAATTTTCACAACTTCACTTGCGACGAAATAACGACTTGGTTCTAAGTGAAATCTAAGCGTGAATAATAATTTGCTGCTCACTAGAACAAGTTCCACTGTTCAAAACAATGAGAATACAAACATGAGAAAGACAAAAAGATTAAAACATTCGATATTTTCTTATACCAGATTGGTATAGTCTCACAATTCTCTTATCTCTCGTTATTTTTCTTTCACTCACTTGTTTCTAAAGAAACTCGTGAATTGCATCTTAATTTGGTGTGTCTTCCTTCTACCAAATCTTCCTTCTACATGACTTCTTTAGACAGAACTTTAAGAATTTTCGGTAAGGGATAATGCAGAACTTTAAGAATTTTCGGTCTAAGTATATACTCCTAGTAGTCCTAGGACGGGTTGGGATCTCCTCACCCCCATTTTCCTCACTCCCTTTGTGACCACGCGACACGTGGCAGCAAGGGGTGGTGAGACTAGATGCAGGTGACCCTCATCTAGCCTCACCACCCCCCTTGCTGCCACGTGTCGCACGGTCACGCGTCACCGCACCCCCTTGCGGTGAGGGGATCATATCCCTCCTAGGGCACATGTAAATGAGACGCACAAGTGCCAATACTTCACTAGTCTATTCATTCAACCAACTAGAGAAACTCATGTACAAATTTAGCCAAGTTTCCGAAGAACTTGTTTGTGGGAGACACCTTGTGTGGGTAACTGTGTAAAATCTCACCTAATTTAGGATGACGTTGGACTCCTGATTTACATCCTTCATGCAGTTCTTTGGGGCTAGAGCAGTGGAGCCCTTTGGGTTGGGGTTCAACCTTCAACAAATTTAGCCAAGTTTGCAAGTAGTGTCTTCAAATATACAATTTTAGATAATGATTATGCTCATGGTTCTCAATTTTGATTCTAATCATGCTTAAATTAATTTAATCTAAATCATCTATTCCAATAAATATAATACAATAAACTAATAAATACAAATGGTACAAATATCAGATTAAACATTTTAATCCCCGTAAGCCACACTTTAATCTAAAGATTTCGCTTTTCCATATAGTATATAATTGCTTCATACAAAATGTTTCTTTCACATGCTGGAAAAATATCAAAGAGAGAAGATTAATTGAACTGAACTTAGAATGTTTAGTTGGGGTTCCTTCAGTAAAGATATAAGTTTGGAGAGTTTGGAGAGACTACAAACACATACACGCTGTTTGGTTGTTAAAATTGGAGGTATGAACTTCGGATTGATATGCGAGGATTTAGTAATGGATATCATTTTTTGATATACTAGGCTCTTGTCTTTCAATTCAATATCAAAGAAATGAGGATATGAACTTGACCACCATCAACCCACCTCAGCTACCCCCCCAATGGTCAAAAGGCCCTTGCCGGTCAACGCTGCCGGACAGTCATTATTCCAGTCGGTCAAATTTTTCTGGCCAATTTTCTAGCCGCCCACCTTCGATACTCATTTCAATTTCAATACATTCCAAACACCATCAATGTCAATCATACTTATTCCCGCTTCAATACCTAACAAATATGACTTTTAAGCCCAAACTCATACACTCTCAAACCCATACACTGTCATACCCATTCCGATTCTGATTCCGATAACTAAGTGCGAAGCAAACGCCACCTTATATTATGTAAATTCAAAAACCATCATAATAATAACGCTGCCAACGGTATATAAGAGTTCTCCACCATTAGTGTAAACATAGAAGCCGGAGAGACATCAACAGACAAGAAAAACTGCCGCTCAACCATCCATAAGAATTTCCACATGATCATAAAATCATAACAGTATCACTTAAAACTGCAAATCATCCTCAAACATCAAAATGGAACAAAGCTGCATCTTCTACTAAAATACCGCGACAAGAAGTAACTCAGCATGCAAACAACTCATAGCCGTCTTCCCCTTCTGCCACCCTTTCTACGGGTACTGTCAGTTGGAATTGGAGTCACGTCCTCTGCAAGGAGAGGAAGAAGGACGATCATGTCTTAGTTTATGGATCATGTCTTAGTTTATGGATCATGTCATAGTTTAGGATCATGTCATAGTCTACCCTAAACTAAAGCTGAAAGAAAGAAAGACCAGGGGGAAGAGGGGGTATGGATGCATATATCCTTTCCAAACCCAAAAGGCACCCAAAAGAAGATCAATGTGTGTATCCCAATACTTGTCGTGATGGCTAAAACACATCCAAATACATAAACAGATTCTAATGACTACAATAAAATCTACGTTCTGCTATGCATCTCTCATGCAGCCTAACGGTAAGTACAAGAACTGAACTAGAAAGATAAATGAAGCAATAGAAAAAACAACACTGACACTGGCTAAAAGTAATCTAGTGATTTACCTATGCGGCCAATTTTCATGCCTGAACGAGCAAGGGCACGCAGAGCAGACTGGGCACCAGGACCAGGGGTCTTGGTCTTATTGCCTCCGGTAGCCCGAAGCTTAATATGAAGTGCATTAAGTCCAAGTTCCTGCAATAGAAAAATTCAATATAATGAAACCTCATTAATACAAAACAAAACTAAAAGTCCATCAGAAAATCAAAGTAATAGAGATCTGATGACCCAGCTTGGATAAATCTGAAATAAAGATATGCAGTGACCAAATCAAATGTAGACAGAAAGAGCAACCTTGCATCTCTGGGCAACATCTTGTGCTGCTAGCATAGCTGCGTATGGAGAAGATTCATCTCTGTCAGCCTTGACTTTCATCCCACCTGAAATTACAAAGGCAAAAGCTCAGCTAACTTGAGAATATAACTAGATCAAATGACCATTCAGGATGAGTTTAGCTTCAAGGCAATAGAGTATAAGCCTTTATAGCCAAATTCTTGAAAAGTGAAACCAAAGCCAACAATTTTTTGCTGGCATCGTTACATGAATGATAACCACTTCATTGCATCTTAAAAATAAAAATTACTCCTTAACCAACTCAAACTTAATTTAAATAGTCAAAAATCTGTTGAAGCATAAGGTACCAAAGAAAAGGTGCAAATAGGCTGGATACGGTTGCATCAATCTGTAGATAGCAAGTTCACAGGATTATGCAACTCTTATACATAACAAATACACACAGACACAAAAACACACAAAAGTAAAGGGGGAAACATTGTTTGATGACTAAACTGTGTTCCACACAACTTGTCATCCCAAAAGAATCAGTTGCTCATCACATATGACAAGCATTTATAATGCCTCAAATGTCAAAGGAAGAAACATTTACCAGCATTTCTATCACATCTAATGTAGCAAGATACCATATGAATCCAAAAAATTTTGACGCACCATGGATCATAGCAAAAGAAGTGAAGAATTTATACAGGTGGTGTATTTGTTGAAAGCGTACGCTGTAACTATAGCTTTAGATGCATGAGATTAACAAATTTTACTGATACAAGCGCCTCGAGCTTGTGCAAACAAAGTAGGAGAGGCGAGCCTAATCTAAAATTGAAAAACAACTTCACTGAAATTCTCTTTCTTAGCTCTCTTGCAAACAATTCCCTCTCGCTCTTCCACTCTCTTTCACCTAGGTTCCTGCCCCTCTCTCCCCCTCTTTATTTTCTATACTACTTATCTTTTAGGGGATCTTCATTGCCTTATTCTCTTTCTTTCACTTTACCTCCCTTCGTCTATCTCTTTCCGTTGCCCCCGCTCTACAACGTTTCAAACTCATCGCTTCCCTCTGCTTTTTTTTTAATTAAAGAAAAATTATCATATTATGTATGCTAGCACTGCAGTCAACAGAAAATGAGAGCAATTATCGGTTCACTAGAACAGTAAGGCAGTAAATATATGGAGCACTATGAAAAGAAGCAAGCTGGTTGGCTCTCTGCCCTTTACTCGAGACTCCAACATCATTGCCCTCTTCTCTATCTTGTATTTGTCTACTAATTGCAATTTCACACCAGCAGGGCAAACTCCTGAATGCTGTGTGAAATTCTTACAATCAACGCCTATCTGAGCCTTTCACAGAGACAACACCCAGCAAACAATATTCAATTTATTTCGAGTTTCTCTACATATAGGAAGTAAAAGGAGCTTTTGAAGGCATGAATAACCAGGTAAACAGTTATTATTTTATCATGCAAACTATTGGACATGGATAAAAAGACTTTTTCACAGTGCACACAGGGATATAAATCAAAGGAAAGTTAACAGCAATATACGGCAAGCAAGCCAATTTTAATACACAGTCGGCCATTTCTCAATAAATAGAGCAATTTATGCTGCAAATGGTCCATCCAGATGTTATAAAAAAAGACTGAAGTAACGAAATGGAGTAATCAAAGAAAGCTAACACAAGACACACAGCTCATGTTGTGCTAACCGTCACATTGTAACAATAAAAGCAAGAAACTTTAATCAACTTACCGGTAATGCGAACCATGGTTTCCCTGCCAGATAAATCCGTAACGTGCTGCAATAGAAGAATGCAAGATATCATTCTTGAACCAATCAAACTACAATTAAGTCCCAAAAAGCTTATAAGAAAGAAACAAAGGAGAATGCTCACGATGAATGTGTCATTGAAAGAAGCAAAAATATGGGCAACACCAAAAACCAATTCTCCATCCCTAGTAGCGGGGCCCAAGGTAATGTTTTCTTCTTTAGGTTCCCTCGTCCTTCTCTTCGACTGCAGCCAAAGATGTCGTAAAGATCAAAAAATCAAAAGGCGGACTGAGTGAAATGCGAAGAGAACATTTCTATTAACAAGTATCGGCATGCTTAGTTCCTCCTTTGATCCCCCTGTCCCCTAAAAAACTGCTGGTATGGAAAACCAATCAGTTGAAACCATGCATATCTCGAAGCAAACAATCAAGCATTAACCATGAAACCATGATCCCGAAATGATAATAGAAATGATGAATTCAAGCAAGAACTTAACAGAAGAGAATCAAAAGGGGGGACTCACCATGGTTTCTGCTCTGAAAGATTTGCAGAATGGCTCCGCTCGCGCGTTCACTCGAGACTCCAACTGAAGTAGAAGCCGCTAACTGCTGAAGGTGTCCATTTTAATCCATATGAATGAGTTCTTGAAGGAAGATTGAATCACTAGGGTTTCTCTAATGGTTTTCTATTCCCATATTGTCCCTATGTTCCTAATAAAACTTCGAGTGTGACCCGGAGGCTTTTCCTTCCATTGCCCGGCCCGTTGGCCCATTACTGCCTCAGGCCTAAAGAAGCCATTTTTTTAAGCAAATCCTTTTTCAGAAATTTTATATTGTTCATAGATTAATCGGTGTCACAATAATATAATGTCATATAAGATTTATAAAAATACAAACAATGGATAACTAGTCAAAACAATAAATACATATATATCATATATGATTGGTCATGAAACAACTAATCGTATTTGTTTCAGGATCATCTTAGAATTTACGGCTTTTTTGGGAAAATTTTCTGAGCAATTATTAAAAAAGTGAAAACATTTTCCTCGAAAAAAATGAAAGAGTATAGGGCTTCTTTCGTAGATAAGAACTAGACAATTAGAATCATCATCTAAGTTACAGTAGAAAGTTATATTAAAAATGTCATGATCTACGTTATATAAAAATAATCATGATCTAAATCATTACTTGAGTTATTATGGTTAAAACTCAGTGGAATACATCCGTTTAAAATTTTGAGTCAACAAATAAAAAGTCTAGATAATGTTCAATATTCCACATTATATTGATTTTGGACATTATGTATGTTTAGCAATATGAAGTCAAACAATTCAAGTCATGACCTAAATTATATTAAAAAAAAACCTTGATCTAAATCATCATTGGAGTTATTATAATTAAAACTCGTTGGAATATATTTGTTTCAAATTTGGTTCAATAAGTTAAAATTCTATATAATATTCAAATATCGTGTATTACATTTATTTAGTCATTGTAATATGTCACGTAATACGAAATATTCAATTTTTACAAATTATGTCATTGTTTGCATGAATTTACTTTTCTTTCGTAAAGTGAAAACCACGAAGAAAAGAAAGTTTAAGTTTTAAGTATTTCTCCAAATACATAATTGATTTAAATTGTTATACAAATATGATTCCCCGAGTCATTTTGACTCAAACCATGATTTGAATATACTCCCAAAACATAACTTTTTTTATTTTAATTTTTTGCACCGACTAATCATGTCATCATAATGATTTGGTATGATCAATAAATTAAATATTAGTATTTAAGATTGTGACACATGTTAAAGTATAAGAATTTGGCTTGTAATTAGAAAAGCTAAAATTTAATTTTGACGAATTATTAAGGATTTTACATACGGTACTTATGAGGTTGAACAACTAAAATGATGAGTTACTTTGTTTTTAACAGTGTGCAGTGTCATTCTCCTCTGATATGGTGAGCATAGGAATGTTCAGAAAAGAGGGAGTTGAAGCCGGGACCTTTCAACAAGAAATCTTATATGACAACATTTATTTCATCTTTTGTTTTATGCATAGCATAATCTTACCCAGTATGATGAATAGAAGATAAGATAGAAAATCATCTTCATGGGGTTTTCATTTATAAATTACATCAGGAACTCCTAATACGAAATCATATATAGTAATTGTGAGCAAATCACGAGAAAACTGTCATATAGACTTGCCGATAAGGTAAAGTGCATGTTATTATGGGTATCGCCTTCATTCAAGCCGAGAAACTCTTCCACAAGACAATAGACTACAAGAAACAGAACGACAAATTGATAATGATAACAATGAATTATAAAGGATTTATATAAAGCCAAGGGTTTGTGTTCTTGTTCTCCTGCAAACTAGATGTGAAAAAAACAGCATTTATACCACAGGAAAATCCAAAGTAAAAGGCGTTTCCTACACAGGTGAAATGCAAAGGGAAACACAAAATTGAAGCCATTGCAATTGACTCTGAAATGGGAGCCTAGCAGGCACCGTCCAAAAAGTAGTGCATCTAAAGGAATAAACAAGGGTACAATAAATAAAATGTTGAGCTTTCGATATTTTTGTTTTCTTTTGGACATATACTCAGACCAATAATATACTTACTAGGTTATGTAATGATTTCAAAGGGGAGAACAGTCATAAGGTGAAGAACCCTACTGTTCTAAATGCTCAGACGATTAAGGAACATACAGCCTTATTCATCAGCTGCATACTAGAAGGTCTTTCTTATGACAAATTCTGAATGAAAACTACTAAAAGCAGTCAAGAGTATTTCATGAATAAAACATCCCAAAAGATGAAGAGAGGCACAAAAAATCTTCTATATCAAAGAAAAACTTATCTAAACCAGAGAGGCAATTTTAGGAGTCACAATCTCAAGAAGACCCCTTGGATTGTCCACATGAACCCAATGGCCAGACTTGGGGAGGACATGATAGGAGAGTTTTCCTGCAGCTTCATCGACTTGTCTGGAATCTAGGTGTTGTAGCCTTTTAATGTCATCTGGTGTCCATCTATCGCTCTTCTCAGCCCGCACAATAGATATCTCCAATCCCTTGGGTGGATCTTCCAGTAAAGGCCAGTAATCTGTCTTCCTGAGAATATTTTGGCATTATACCACAATGATAAAGAGGAGTTGACAGTAAGATCAAGAGTAAAGGAATAATGCTAACAAGTAGAACTCTGAATTTGTGTAACTGCTCAAATATAAGTGCGATATGTAAGATGTTGTCGTATGTCACCAAGTTGTAACATTCTAAAATTTCGGCCTGCATCAATTGCACATGACCCCCTGATTTTCAGGCATTAATAGGTCAACATATCTCTTCTGTAAGGCACTCGCTCCATAACTTTTCTCTCCTCTAAGATAAGATCCATAATATTCCAAACACAAAGGTTGGCTTACCTGTATGAATCAAACATGTTGATGGCACCTTCAAGATTAAAAGCCCAAGTCTCTTGATCCCCAGATTTCTTGAGGTTGCTGCCCAGCCATTCCGACAAAGCCTTTGAAAACCCTAGCTCCATCATGTGGTCCACTAACCATCTAAAATCCATGAAAAGTAAGTGGTCAGATTAATTCAATAACAGAAGAAATATGTAAAGCAGAGGTTCACAAATACAAAGTCTATGTAATTCCCTGTGTACAAATATTTAATCTCTGTATGGGCTTTTATAGCATGTATGATTCCAACATCTACCCATAGTCCCAAAGTTGGTGTCACCCCAAAAGTAAATCTCTTCTTCCTTTGGTTGTTGCTGATGCTGTCATCATAGCCATCATTTTTGTTGTAGATGGTTTGGGATGGCTACAGATAAACATTGCTGACATCTTTTACCAAACTATTCAAAAAACAGAATATAGAAGCAATTTGTGCTTGTAGAGAATTGGGGGCTCAACATGAAAATAAGAAAGTCCAGTTAAGGATAAAAAGAAGATCAGTCATATGTAAGAACTTGCTTCAATTAGCTAAGATGGTCATGGCGGAATATAAAATTTGTGAAAAGAAAGATGCACTGACTTTCGCGATGGAACTGAACGAGGTAGAGTCTGTAATGTTTGTAAAACTTTCTCCACTTCCCCATCACTTTTTTCAGAGGTCACTTTTCCGGCGACTGAATCCAGTATCCATAGCTGTTCTGCATCAGGTGTTTTCTCTGTGAGTTGACTACATAATTGTAAGACCTCAAACTAACCCTTAACTGACACGTAAGCAGTTAAATACGGCTTGAACAATTTTTTTTCCCCAAAAAAAAAAGAACAATCCTTTACCTGCATCATGTAACCCAAAAACCTATTGTCAAAAGGAGGAAAAAAGAACTAGACAAGTAATGCTTCAAAATTTACTGATAATTCATCGCCAGGCATTTAAGAAAAAAGAAGAGATATGTTCTAAAAGAAGACATCTGAAAATGCAAAGAACTAGACAATATCGTTTTATTGGAGATTGCTCTCATCTGCACAACGGAACAAGTGTAAAGCAAGCTTAGCTAGTAAAATATTTTCAGTCTTGTGCAATCAATTAGATCCATGCTCCGACAAAGAAGACATGCGGCAAAATAAGCTAACTAATTAATGCTAGCAGCAAGGTTTGGCAAACATATGAAATTCCAACTTGCGACATATTAGGATGATTTTAGGAGACCTATAAAGAGAAAATACAAAGAGAGCATATAAGGGTCACCAAGAGTTACACACTAGTCAATGATAATAGTCTAGCATCCACAATGGCAGAGAACATCCATACAAATCGGTCTTTTGAATTACCTATCATGGGATGACAAATAAAGTGTATCATAAACCATGCAACAAATTCTGATACTCCCCATAATTCAACTCTGCATACCTCTTGTTACAATCAAATCATTTTACTTTCCTAGTTATCGTAATCAGTTCAGAGGAAACGCAACAGAATACAAGGTATGCAGGTCATGAAACATAGGAAAAATCACCTGTTTTGGCAGAGCAGCGGATTGACCATAGTCACCACGGGCACAGCTTTGAGCAAATTGCAAGGCCACCTTTCCACCCATGGAATGCCCAATAACAACATCAGGCCAATCCCATCCTTCTGAATTCACCAAATTGGCTAAATCATTTGCCGCATTCTCCATGCCATGCGGCGCCAACAGCCCTCTTTTCTCCGCTGATCTGCCATGATTCCTCAAATCAACCAGCACCATTCTCCACTCTGAAATTACAATTCAAAAAAAGTTCAGCAAAAATCGCCACTGCGGATATGAACACTAGTATGATTTCGAATTTCGAAGAGAATTTACCAGGTAAAGAGGAAGCTAGGTTTTTGCAAAAAGAGCGCCAATTGCGACCGGAACCTAGGAGGCCATGGAGAACGAAAGCGGTGAAGTTATAGGGTTCGGTAGGGGAGGATCGAACTTCTTCGAATGCTATGGTTTCTATGAACCGATTGCATCTATAATTGTAGGGAGGTGTGATCAAGAGCTGATCCAGGAATTTCCATCCTGATTTCTTCCTTAGATGCAGAAATCTCGACATTGAAGAATCGGAGGATCGATACGATGAAAATAGGAAGTGGAAAAAAAGAAACTGATCGATATATAAGGATTAGACAGCGGACCTAATCCATATACCAAATGGCCGTTTAACGTCGGCGGAGATTAACGACAGGAGGAGATTGACAAGGTTGGGTTGTAACGACATCCGCCGATGAATAACGCCGTGAAAGAACCGGTATTTACTGGAAATGAGGTGCAAAACTGCACATGGCCTAAAAAACAAAAAGGTAACTATCAAGGGTATAAAAATCAATACGTTGTATAAAAACTCTCCAAACTTATAGATTGATATCCGAATAAAGCATTGAGTTTCATTTGATTATCAAAACACATTTCTTCATTCATCGTGTTGTCATTGCGACACAGCGTATCACTACCATGTCACCTCGTGCCACTATCGCGACACTGTATCACTGTGTGTCACCACCGCACCACCACCACATCGCCACGTTACCATCGCGTCACCGCCACCGTTGCACCACCACCCTGCCACCACCAGTAGCCACCGTGCACCACCCTACGACCACCATGTCATCACCCTGCCGCTGCCGCCACCCACCACCGTGTCTCACCGCATGCCGCCACCACTACGCAACCATTGTATGTGTACACATGTTTTAATTCTTATTCTCTCTCATATGTATTCCAGACAACATATATATTAATGATATTCATTCCAACTTCTATACTAAACATATATGAGTTTACAGCTCAAATTCGTTCTGATTCCATAATCTATTATTCCGATTCTTATACCGATATCTATGTTTAAACCAACGAAGTTGGTTGAGACTTTGCTTTGATGGTTGGCTTAAATCGGTTATACATGCATTGTTGATGTGGAGTTGGCGGACATCTTGACGTAGACTGGAAGAATAAATTTTTGGTGCATCAGAATTCCATTAAACAGAAGTCGGTTGAGCTTCGGCTATCAGATTATGAACTGGCTTTTCCTTCTTCTTTCTAGAGAGACAGAGAGCAAGGTGTTCTAAGTAGAATTAGAGAGTGGCGTAGGTGGAGGTGTCTACCTTTAGGGGTAAAATTGTCAATGCACCTATATCTTTTACAAACATTTTTATATGTTATAAAATTGTTTTTTTATCTTTTAGTCCAAATTTTTGGAGGTTAAGGTATATTTTAGAACATTAAGAGAGTATGTGACAATAGATTAAAAACAAATAACTACTAATGACAGCTGTGGGATTTGAACCCACGCCCTTTCGGACCAGAGCCTAAATCTGGCGCCTTAGACCACTCGGCCAAACTGTCGGATGAGTGCTCACTTTGATCACATAATACATAAATAAGTAATGCAAGAAAACAATATTTTTCCCTCGGGTTAAAATTACCGGATGAGATCAGAGGAGGCTTCATATGAGCCAAAATATGAGGCCTTCAATCACACGACGCCACGTGTATAAAAGGGCCCGATGTTTATTTTTTTTTCTTTTTTAAAAAGACTCTTTTGTACACGTAGCGTCGCGTGATTGGAGACCTCATATTTTGCCTCATATATACCTCCTCAGATCTCATCCGTAAAATTACAACCCAGTTTCTTGAACATATAATGGTAATAAATTTTTTTAAGAACTCAAGTATAGTTAGAAATCTATCACAAAAGTATATACTCCCAATTTAGAGAATAACACAAATATGTCGCTTTAATCTATCCTTAAATACATCTGGCGGGCTTTATATGATATGTATTCAGAGTAAACATTTTTTAAACTGAAAAAATGTTCCATAGCAGAAATCTTCTTTTCCTTTTTTTTTCTTTTTTTTGGCTGGTCTCTGATAATGCTACCAGAAATCCATAGGATAAAAGAAAAGTGAAGTCTTATAATTCATGAACAAAAGAGCCACAATGGTCAATTGAAACCTTCCCTCAAATAAGATGTATTTGTTGCTGCAAATAATATTTTATATTACTAATTGACTAATTAAGGGTAATTAATGGTTCAACAACAACAACATTACTCCATACTCTTGCCTATGACGGGGTATAGAAAGATCGGATGTACGCAACCATACCCATTTTGATGACTCGTATTCATCTTGAACAATACAATACAAATGACTCGCATGCATCTTGAACAATTCATTGATTGAGAAACTAACTTAATTCTTCAAACGACTGATAATACTTGTTTGGGCAGTCATTTAAACTTGGCATTTCTATGAACTACAAAGAAAAAAAATCGTGATTTTTATAATAACATAATGATATTTTCCTCATCGAATTCGATTCCAATGACTATTGCATAGAATTTCACACAAGTCAAATGGGCATTGCTCCTCGTTAGAGAAAGCAAATACAGGCATATAAAGGAATAAAGAGAGAATCAATATATTCTTACAGTTTTCGATAATTTATTCTAAAAACAGAAGCTTATGCTTTGAACCACCTAGCTAGCCAAACCTAACACATTCAACTGAAATCGGCAGGCCTTTCCTTCTCAGTTGAACAATCATCTTGGGCGCTTGGTGACTTGAGGGAGTCTACTGTGGCCAAAACGCAACCAAATATATAATCCACAATGGTAGATAGCAAATCCTAGTCAAACGGATCGATTCGATGGTCATGTTCGCTCGCCATGGCCATACCAGTGCAAAGGCAAGTTGGGCACATCACCTGTTCAATATCAGCAATTTGTTTACCAACTAGGAGCAATTACACGTGCATGTGAAAGAAAGACATCAATGAAGCGCATAGAAGCAACACTATTCTAAGATAAAAAATGTTTAGCCTAAGAAAATCAACGGAAAGATTTGTAGAGTGAGCTAGATGAGAAAGTAGCAATTTTGCGGCTTCAAAAAAGAATGAAAATTGACAAGAAAAACACTATGCTGAGTCAGACACAAAGCATATAAATGAGAATAACGCAATTAAGAGATAACGAACGAACTTAGAAAAGCTAAGGGCAAAGCATATGTGATAAACACGCGGGCCATGGAGACAGGAAGATGTTAAAGTCCACTGCTTAGTTTATGAGTTCTTCTCTGCATGTTAGCAACCCAGACCATGTAAACAAGTTTGATCTTTCAAGTAAAGATGACAACTTTTTCCAAAAAGTAAGAAGTGAACGGTGTATCTACAGCTAGAAAGGTGTTGACTTATTTTTCAGCATATAAATTGGCTCACAAAAATTTCTTTCTAGATGAGCTAGCATATATACAACAACAACATTACTCCATTCCCTTAGAAGCTCCCGTCTATGGCGGGGTATGGAGTTGTCGGATATACAACAACATTACTCCATTGCCTTAGAAGCTCCCGTCTATGGCGTGGTATGGAGTTGTCGGATATACGCAACCATATCCATGTGTTAGAAACACACAGAGGTTGTTTTCCGATGACCCATAATGAAAATTGCGTCAAGTTGTGTCGATCAACTGCTACTTCACAATATAAGAAGCGCAGCCAATTTTGTGAGTCATTTTGCTTTATTACATCATATTCTAAAGTCAAAGAAGAGTGCCTCATTGAATCCATTGGAAATGGAAACATGAGCTAGCATATATATGTAGATGATTAATTTCACTTGCCAAATACTCTTTTTCTGAACCCGACGGGCTTCTATAATCAGAAACCGAATCTCAATAAAGCAAGCTTATCCAGGAGATTTCCTTACAGAAGATCAAGCTAGCTTAGCGTGTTTGAAGGATATATCACAGAATCCAAAGCATTTCTATATACCAATGAGGAGTTTGCATGAATATTTATTTCACTTCAGAGGCTGGGATTGATTAAGCTACCTTTCCAGATCCTGAGCAATTCAAACACCTTTGAGTAGTCGGCCCGCGTGGTGTGTTAGCCGCACCATTGTTCGCAGAAATGGATCCATTACTCAAGCAAGTACCACTTGCAGAACAGCGTGCACATGCCAAGTATCCTTTGCACAATATTAATCACACAAGGTTAGCACCGATACATGATTAAACAATAAAAAGAGATCAAAGGCATTGACAAGATATACAGG
This sequence comes from Eustoma russellianum, assembly GCA_036186865.1. Taxonomy (NCBI): domain Eukaryota; kingdom Viridiplantae; phylum Streptophyta; class Magnoliopsida; order Gentianales; family Gentianaceae; genus Eustoma; species Eustoma russellianum. Next base: position 2,343,995 of record AP025044.1, read on the forward strand.
ATGCAAATAGAGGTCCAATAGAAATATGCTAAAGAAATCTATATCTTGCATCAAAACAACTTACCACTGCCATGGCAGTACTTGCACCTTTTCTTCTCTTGCTGCTCAACATTGTTAACTTCAATTAACATCAAAGCTGAAATAACCCCCACAGCACCACCAGAAAAGGACGCAACAATAGGATCAACCTCACTGAAACAGAGTAAAACATGCGTTTTGGAACTTCTGATTTACCATTTTTATTTCTCGAATAAGTAACAATAGCAAAAGCAACAAAAACGTACAAATACTGCTAAAGAGAGCGAAAACCACAATTATAGAGCCACTCTCTGGACTTTCTGTACCTTAGTTGCATTGGTAAATGGAGACTGCTTATAAAATCTGCATATGAGGTTCCTCCCAAACCTAATTTCAGCTCCAACTGCCATCCAAACAGGTTCACATGTTTCAACATATGTGGCAGTAGGATACACGTGACTATATAAATCATTTTACTGTCACCAAATATTAGACATACACCTACTCACGCCTAAAATCTGCAAGTATTTATCAACTCTCGTTAAGTTTGAAAGGAATTGCCATGCGCAAAGAGTAGCAACTATTCCATGATAATATGGATAGCGAAAAACGAACAGAACAAAGAACCGGAGTAGGACACTTCTGGTTGTTCTTCCCTGACATAATTGTGCATGTTTTGTGATTTATGAATAATTATCTATTAGTTTGATATTTTACAACCCAAAAACTGACACAAGAAAGAATTTATCCCAGCTTCATTGAAACGAATAGATCAAAAAGGGTCTCGGTCTTTCTTTCTTTTTTGTTTCTGTCAGCTGTATTTACCTTTCATTGCTTTAAAGATGTTTACAGGTTACAGACTAATTTCTATATTACCAAAATGTACTTTTTTTAACTAAGAGTTAACCATTTTATTTGTGACCACTAAGAGTTAACCAGTAATCTGCATCATAGTTCTGTTTTGCTTTTGTTGACCTTTTTCCACTTGCACTTCAAAAAGTATTTTATAGCCAAAAGTTTGTGTATACTACTCCACTCTTGAAAGAAACACAAGGATCTTCCTTCAGAGTTCAACAGGACAATACAAAGATCCAACTTCTAAAAGCTATTCTACAGGCTGCAAAGTGACTGAAACTTATACTAGCATTTTCCTACAATTGTTTCTCTTTTACCCTTCTTTTGTACAAACGACAATGCACATTGCCTTGCCATGATCCCAAGAGGAAATTCATATTTACTGTTGCAAAGTTGCTGATACTAATATAATTCTAGCAAAAGACAATGGTACAGTAGAGTAGCGACAGCACAATATTAGCACAGATGCTACAAAGCCATCACATAGGAAAAATGGAAATAGCTTCAGAAGAGCTTACAACTGGTGCGAGGAGGCCTCCAAAAACAATAATTCCAGATGCAAATGAAAAACTTGTCAGATAGAGCTGCTTCAGTGTCTTTGGAGTCTATTACAAGGAAAACATAGTTCCTCAAGATTAGTAGCCACAAAATGGAAAAGGAGAAGAAAAATTACATAGCCATATAATGCATTTTTCAACATAAACCCATTAACTTTGTAATTCTGGAGAGCAAGAGGAATACAAAGGATAGAAGAAATGTCATACTGGACCAACACTCAGACTGAATTTGGACAGGTATATTTGGAATGCCAAATCAAACTTTCAGGGATATCTCAAAGGGAAAACATCAAACAATCGAGTCCCCGTCCCTCATATGATCCATACATGGATCCTTAAGAGGGTCAAACCCTGTAAACAAAATCAGAGAAGTCCTAACCAGATCTAATACTGCGATTCTTTCTTTGCTACCAACGATAAGCAATATTGTGCTAATTGATTGTAATTTGACAATATTCACCCTATAGTGCATTTAGACACACATACATAATGGAATTGATAGCCAAATATTTACCACATGGGGTAAGAAAGGGATCGATGATGGGATATCCGGCATCTCATCTTCTTGTTCACCAGTTTCAGCAGGAACTTGCTTGTACTTTAGTCTCTGTTGAACTCTTAGCCTTCTTACCTTTTTATTCAACAAAGAAAATAAAAGACATGTTACTACTGCAAGGTATACCCCTAAACTTTTAGCAGATGAAAGCACATGAATAAACAAAATAAAATAAAATAAACCTCTTCCATAAGGAGAAAAATTTTATTGCGTCTACTCCTTATATTATCTTGAATTTCCTGGAGCTGCATCTTAGCAAAATTCTCTACTGTCTCTGGTCCTTCTATGATGCAGAAATTACTGCAGATTTTGAAATAAAATAAAAATAAAAAAACAGTAAGGAACAACAAGTGTTAAGAAGCAAAATCTTAGAGATTCCCTTATCCAAGAAGTTACTAAAAGAAATGATCTGCACAGATACAACTTTGGAACATAAAAATTCAAAACGAAACATACAGGAAATCTTAGAAAGACCTTATCTTTGGTTGCAATAGGCACTACAAAGGTTAAAAGCAGTCTTCAGAATTCTATTAACTAGCATAAAACAACGGAAAAAACCCCTGATTATTTGAGAGCTAACCTTTGAAAATTATCACTGGAAGGAGTAGAATTGGGAGCATCATTATTAGAATAAAAGCATAATAACTTCTGAGTTCTTAACTGGGTCTTCAAAAAAGCAGAAGCTTTGGGCTTAGATACTGAAATGGGATTCAGAAACACAAGGGTCTTGGAGGAATCAAGATTTGAAGAATGAATCAAAGGCAACTTAGAGTGACCAGAGAAACAACCCATCATCTTCCACTTCTGCAATTCCTGGGGTCAGGTGGAGAAGAAAAGGGAAGATTATGTTTATTGGAATGAAATTACGGGTGGATTTTGCCTAAAAGAGGTTGGGAACTTGGAATCATGCGGCAGAATCAAAAAATTTTGTGGCAAGTTTGATATCGAATATGCTGTTTTAGCTGGTTGGTAATAACAGCATATGGCTCCTTTTAGCATCCGCCAACTTGTATCTGCGGATATCACAATATCGGTGATAACAACGGTTTTTCTTTTCCTTTTTTTGATTTTAATATAACTAGTCTTGAATTTTAGATTTAGATAGTTTCATTTTTTTTTCCTTTACAAATGTATAGAATTTAAGAAAATTCTTAATTATCATCTGGTATGCGAGCTACAATGTCTTTTACCGTGGAGTAATACTCAGTCATCGATGATCATTTAAAAAAAAATTCAAGGATTTTATTAAAACAAAAAAACTTACATGTCATGTAAACATCATGTAGATTTTCTATGTATGTATGTTTTACCTTAGAGCAAATGTGAAATCCCTTGTCTTAGGACTCCCAACGTCCTCTTATGTTAGTGAGAACTTACGAATTGATTTGCTCATTTGGACATAACCTAATGCCCAGATGATCTACATGGAGAATCTCCTACAGCAAGTAAACCAACTTTTGGCAGAAGATCATATAGGAATGCTATGTCAAGGTCTTGAGGCTTTAACCTCTATTTGTAACAGAAATAAAAATTAAAAACAAATAAGGAATTGTTATGAGATGTCCGCTTTTTTTTGTTTGTTATTTTATCATTGTAAATATGTCATATATATATAAAAGTTATTAATGAATGAGTCGTAATCATGATCAGGGGCGGAGGGAAGGGGGGGCCTGGGGGGGCACGTGCCCCCCCAACGTCGGTGGAAAAATCTTATAGATAGGTAGGTGTATTTGTATTTTTGGCCATTCAGTTCAAAGTGTGCCTTTGCTTGACAGAACACTAACCCTCTGTTACGTGGTCACGTAGTGTTTAGCATTCGGCAATTCTCTGCTAAGTGATTAAAATATGTCTAAAACTTACCAGAAGTTCGGTCTCTTAAATATATTAAAAAAATTCAAGATTTGGAAAACTAGTAGTCTTTTTTGCATGTAAGGTAATCGTTGAAAACTAGTAGATTTTTTTGCATTAGTTTGCTTATGAAAATGAAAGTTTCTTTTTTTAATTGGTTGCTAATCTTACGAATTCTGTGAGGGCTGATGCTCGGTAGTTGAATATATATTAATTTAAAAACGACATACGGTTGTGCCACTTTGTTGGGGAAGATGCTACAATTACACAGCTTTTGTGATTTTATTTGGTTACTTTAAAGTCGTTTCAAAGTTGAGAGCTACACATATCTTTAGGTTGCATTTAAATCCTTAGTGTTGGCTATTGCTGGTGTGAAAACTATTTTACAATTTCTAGGCAACTATGTACATCTTATATGATTGGTTTATTGATTCAGCATTCAGACAGTAAACTGTAAAAGGTAATATGCTTTTCCAAATGTCCATTGTTAAACACTAGCTTTTGTGACAATTGTTTGTTTCTAATTTTTCTGCAATGAATATCGTCAAGACTGATCTACGCAACCGGTTTGGAGGTGACGTACTATCGGATTGTTTATTGTGTTACTTTGAGCATGAAATTTGTAGCACCATTGAAGATGAAGATATTATGCAACGATTTCAATAAATGTCATCTCGAAGAACCTTTTTGCATCCCTTGGCAACTCCTTCTCGTTCTGCAATAGGTAAATAAAAGGTATGTATTGATGTATATTAGTATATTCATTTAATAATTATGATCCGCATGTTGTTTGTTGTGTATTGTTTATTTTTTTTGTACATTGGTTGGTAGGTGTGTTTTCTTTCACGTATTTTATGTTATAATACAAAAATATGTCTAGAAGATTTTGTCGGTTTTCTCGGTCCGAAACGGTGACCCGTGGTATTCCTATTGCGAAGCCTGTCAGTGCCCCTCCAACAAAGGACTCCTGGCTCCGCCACTGATCATGATGTATGAGAGTTATTTATTGATCATCAGATATGTTACATTAGTTGTCGTGGTTGTTTTACACTTTTACTAGGGTTGCTTATTTACATTTTCACTAGGGGTTGGTTGTTTTACTCCAACACCTACGTCTGTATATATCCCCTTAATTATGACCTGCCTTGATAGCAGATTTGATTTTCTATGATGCTGAAAAAAAACAACGAAATCTGATTCAATTTATCGTAATCGATTAGTTATTGTGTTTGTTGTCGTTGATTAGTTATTATGTTGGTTAATTATATTCTAAAACATAAAAAAAATATTGGTTTATCAAATTATGTATTAAATCGTAAAAAAAAATCAAATGACAGGCAAATTTACTATCTGTTTTACGTTATCAAAAACAAGACGTGTATGTGGATCGACTCATCAAATTTCTATTAAGATAGGATCCATACAAAGACAAAATTTATTATAAAAAAATATGTGTCTTATTAAGTATCTTGTTATAGTTGTCCACTTTTTTTTGTAGCTAGCATTAAAAGAATATGACGGACTTTCTTATACAAAAGTTACCATGATTGATGGATATTGACTTAGGGATAGGATCACCTCACCGCAAGGAGATGCGGTGACGCGTGACTGTGCGACACGTGGCAGCAAGGGGGGTGGTGAGGCTAGATGAGGGTCACCCTCATCTAGCCTCACCCTCTATTAGTGCCACGTGTCGCGTGGTCACAAAAGGGGTGAGGAAAGTTGGGGTGAGAAGATTCCAACCCCTTAGGCAGGTGACATGTTTCTTGGCTGCCGGCTGGCATATAGGCGCGCTTAAGGATAAGGATTCTTGTAAATACCAATTGGAAATAATACAAATTAATGTTCAAGTTAGATGGTTTCGATATTCCTTCCATCGTACGTTGTTAGTTCACTAGGAATGCAAATAAGTCCTTTCTTTGAAAAAAAATTGAAAATAAGCTAATCTTATTCATGAATTGTTTGTATTTGGTTTATTAAATACTCGCTCATAATACAGTTAATCGAACATGAACGAATTTCGAACTGCTCACTTATACTAATAAGATGAGTTCGAGCAACCTATTCCTTGACTCAAAAAGTTCATAAGCCTTATCGAATATACTTCTTGAGTTGAGCTCGAACGGCACATCTATAGTTGCATGTTAGCCTATGGTAATATGCAAAGTTTGAAAATCGAACACGAACATGTTTGATTGCTAAAAAACCCGAAGAAAACTGAGTTCGAGCATACCTAAAAATTAAATAAACCAGCCAAACATCTAGAGTTCATGCACTCATGCTCGAATACTTGATTCGACTCGGATCATTTGCATCTACTCGACTCAAAAAATTTGTTATCAAATGAATACAGTATTTTATATTTTAAATGTGGTAGCTTTAATTTTAGTTGGCGTGTAACATGAATATAACTACTCCATAGTCTCTTTTAGGTTTTCTTACTATTAAAATATCGTATAATGAGTTATTTAATCATTACAACTACAATAGTTGTTAACTTTTTTTTCTTAAAGATATCATATAATCTTTTCAAGACCACATAATATAACATTTCCAGTGGAGTCGAGGACACACTATTCCTTGATTTTGGAATATGATGAAATAAAGCAAAATGACTTAATAAATTGGATGCGCTTCTTATATTGTGAAGTAGCATTTATCGTAGCGCAATTTTCATTATGGGTCATCGAGAAACAACCTATATGTGTTTCTAACACATGGGAATAGTTGCGTACATCCGACCCCCATACCTCGTCATAGGCGGGAGCTAGGGCTGTAAATGAACCAAGCCGTTCGGTTGTTCGGCTTGTTTGGTTCGAGCTCGAGCTCGAGCTCGACTTGGATAAAAGGTTAATGAACAGAGCTTGAACACATTTTTCTGTTCGAGCTCGGTAAGTGGCACCGTTCGTTTATGGTGTTCGGCTCGTTAATGTTGTTCGTGAGTTAAACGAACCAAGCTTGAACAAGTAAATATGTTCGTGTAAATAAACAAACAAGCTCGGCTCGTTTGCTAAGTTAAATGAACAGAGCTTGAACAACGCAATGCTCGGCTCGTTCGGCTCGTTTACAGCCCTAGCGGGAGCCTTTAAGACAGTGGGTAATGAAAATGATAATGATAATAGAACATGTGATGTTTTTGTGGTTATTTAAATATTCATTTACTCCATCCATCACATATCCAGTGTCATTTTCTTCTCTTTGAAAATTCCAAAAATAAAAAAAAAAAAAACAAAAAACCCCTCAATACGTGACAGATGAAGTAAATGAACATTCAAATAACTAATATTAAATAAATTAAATTTTATTTTCACTAGCCACAAAAGTGTCCAAGTGGCAGGGTCTTGTAAACCTCAAGCTGGAAAACATGACAATGAGAAAAAGACAAAATTAATCTAAAGCACAATGCCTTGCGCTTTGCTAGTACTTATACGGGCAAATTCGTAAGCTCTTGCCAACATATGCATATCTAACTCAGTTCAAATTACACAGCTTTCAAGCTAAGGATCAAAAAGATGGCCAAGTTTGCCTGCTTGCTTTTGTTTTTCTCTCTTCTTTCCTTCATTCAATTCAGTACAATTTCCCCTCTCCACTCAGCCTTTTATGCAGCAGGTAAGATGAAACCCGATATGGTTCGATTTATACATATGTTTTGGCTTTTCGGCGTTTATTTCTTCTTGATTCGTTCATCGAAGGTTCTATTGTGCAGTCATTCATGGATTCAGGACGGTGACTCAACTATTCAGATTTGTATTTATTAACTTTGAACACTAAATGTCAGTTTCGACTTCGTCAGATAAAAATTGTTTAACTAGTATTTATATTCGATTCATGCGTATATTTACTGTCATTCTCTTTTTTACAGTTAAGGTGGGACAAGAAATGTTATATATACTGCTTTATTGTTTCGTTTGAAAATTATGTGATAAATGGTTGGAGTTTTTACAGAGGCTAGTGAATCGGTGGCGGTCCCTCCAAAAGACTGCTACAATTCGTGCGTTATTGGTGAGGCTCAATGCAATTACGATTTCTGCTACTGTGACTATGATGAGGAGCATAATGACACCTACTGTATGCCGATTAATATAGAGTAGATGAATCTTTTTTGATGCATCACATCATGTGTCTTTCATCACAACCACTGTGTTTTCTTTCCTTTTTCTCTCAGTGTGTTGCTCTTGCAATGAACATCTGCAGTGACTGATTCTTTGGTCCTCCCGGAACAGACCGGATCTTCTTCCAGATTCCGCTGCTCCTTCTCTTACAAAACTATTTATATTTTAATAAAACCAAAAAAACAAAACAAAACAACTAGTTGTTTATGATCTATAACAGCACGAGCAACGCGATTTGGGATCTGCTTCGGAAGGATATTTGAGCATTGTGAGGACCTGAATCAAATCTGGAGATGTTCTTTGTTAGATTTATCTTTCATTTGTTTGAATTTGGATGTAGATTTATCGATCACAGCTTTGGAGCTTATGCTCTCTTGTTATTGTGTACTTTTCGGTGCTTTTTTATTTTTAATAACACGAAATTGCAATGACAACGGATTTTGATCGAGTACGAGTTTGATTAGCGTTATGGTGGCTGGAATATTACTTTCTGGGTTCGTATATCCATACTTTTTTTCAGCTCTATATGTATTGGAAAAACATAGGTATTAAATATTGAGGTTATCCCTTTAGCTTTAGCAGTTGATTATCATGATCGAATAAAGCAAAATGACTCACTAAATTGGTTGCACTTCTTATATTGTGAAGTATTAGTTGATCGACACAGCTTTACGCATCATTATGTGTCATCGGAAAACAACATCTGTGTGTTTCTAATACATGAGAATGGTTGCGTAGATCCGACCATCCATACCCCGTCATATGCGAGAACCTCTAAGACAATGGAGTAATAATGTTGTTGTAGTTGATTGTTATTTCTCATCTTACAACAATTTGAGTTCGAATCTTTTCTTCAAATATTTTTTTTTTCCAATAAAATGTAATTGAGCTATTTGTAATCATGCTAAAAGAAAATTCACTTCAACGGTAAGATGCTTATAAATACTGATTCCTCCATAATAGATTCTGATTACTGAGTTTGACCGTGCTTTGTTTTGGCATTTAAAGAATGGGGTTGATGATTATACGGCAAAAAGTACCACGAGTCATTAAACTATTTGTCAGGGAATTTTTTGATCACAATTTATTGTTTTGTAATATTTTGGTCATTATATTTTAAAATACGTAACGGTTTGTTTATTCTTGTATGTTTCTGCGGGAGCCTATAAGACAATGAAGTAATGTTGTTGTAGGTGTTTGTCTACTCCTGTGATTTTCTTCGGTGACTTGGTCATAATGTAAAGATAATGTGATATTTTCAAGATCATCATCTCCAACCCATCTTCTCCCTATTCCTTCACCACTCTTCCTCCCTGTCATTTCAGGCGACCTCCTATTCCTTGCCTCCAACCGCCCCCACCTCAAGCCGTTGCCACCACCACTCCCAAACAAAACGGTGTAGGATAAGCTTTGATCGCCGATTATGCGTACAATTGATATAGGGATATTTCACCAATTAATCAAGGATGTTTGATGCGGATAAGTGCCTGTGGGGAATACGGACTTCTTTCCGGTGGAGGTCGGTCTCCATCAAGGGTTTGTGTTGAGTCCATTTCTTTTTGCAGTTGTCCTTGACGAGTTGTCAAAGCCGATACAGGAGGCAGTTCCGTGGTGTATGCTTTTTGCTAACGATATTGTATTAGTCGCAGAAAGTAGACTTACCCTGGGTATGAGACTAGAGCAGTGGAGAGGTGTTTTAGAGAGAAAAGACTTAAAGATTAGCCGCTCTAAAACCGATTATCTGCATTGCGACTTCAGCGGCGTAGCAGACAGGGAGGATAGCCAGCTCACCATCAATGGTCAAGTGGTAGCACAAGTAAGTAAGTTTAAGTACCTAGGATCATTTGTGCAGCAGAATGACGACATAGATAGTTATGTAGCACATCGAGTTCAAGCAAGCTAGTGTAGATGGAGGGCTGCCTCAGGGGTTCTGTGTGACAAAAATTTCCCAACTAAATTAAAGGGAAAATTTTATAGGGTGGCAGTGCGACCGGCAATGCTATATGGGACAGACTGCTGGGCCATCAAGAAGTCACAATTACAGAAGATGGAAGTGACAGAGAAGAAGATGTTGAGGTGGATGTGTGAGCATACAAGGCTAGACCAGATAAAAAATGAGGTGTTTCGAGAAAGGTTAGGCGTTGCTGGTATAGCAGAGAAGATAAGGGAGGGAAGATGAGATGGTTTGGGCATGTCAAGCGGAGACAAACAACGGCATCGGTCAGAGCAATTGAAAGCCTCATTGTAGAGGAAAACAGGAGTAAAGGCAGATTCAAACTGACTTGGGATGAGCAGATTAGACACTACCTACTAGATTTGCATCTCTCTGAGGACATGGTCCAGGATATGAGTTCATGGAGACATAAGATTAAGGTTAACGAGATATAGGTCATATATAGGGACACTTTAGAGTATATTTAGGGACATAGATAGTCATAGACACTATCTACGCTGTCCACTTGGTAGCGTATATTATACTGTTGTTTTACATTACATGGCTATATATACGTGATGTGTATTTTAATATCGAAAGTCTTTTCTTGGTATTTCTTGAATTTCCTCACTAATACACTAGCACAACATATTATTATTATTATTATTATTATTATTATTATTATTATTATTATTATTATTATTATTATTATTATTATTATGCAGGTACATATAGAGCCGGGGGTCTCACTGGAATCAAACTCTCTATCTCTTGGGATAAAGGTATTGTCTGGATACCACTTACCCTCCCCAGACCTTAACGATAGCTTTTGCTGTCGTTGAGATATACTGGGTTCGGAGGATGAGGATGATGATTATTTATTTTCAGTAAAATAAATGTACAAGATTTATTTTTAAATCAAACACAAACCAAGCATAAATATATGATGTTCAATCGTTTATCCAAACAGTATCCAAAATAGGGAGCCCCGGAGGCATAGTCTACTGGTAAGTGACAAGGTGATTGGGGCTAAAGAACTCCGACGTCCCGAGTTCGAACCCGTGTAGAGGCAATACTTTGTTGAAATATTACAAGGGTTGCTTCTGGGCTTCTGTATCTCGTGTGTCCTCTCCCTTGTAGGGCTGCTAGTAGAGTACATCCCTCGATTTACATCCTACCTGGCTAAGGGGCCTCTGGTACAGGTGGGGGGAGAACCCACTCCCTTAACAAAGTATCCAAAATAGGGAGAGCAGAGGAGGGGGAGCGGGGGAGAGAAAACGAGAGTGAAAGTTCTATCTTTCTTGCCCCAGTGTATAGCTCAATTAATATTCGGATTAGATTTGACAGCAAGAGGTTTAGAGTTTGATTCCAGGGCTACGCACATTGTTGCATTGCTGCTAGTCCGAAGATTTAGTTTGCAGGAGACATGTAGGTCCTCACATAAAGTCCTCACCAGGACAGGAGACCGTTGAGTTCATGATTTGCATCTTCTACAATGCTACTTGGGGTTGAGACGGTAGATGCGAATGTATGGCCTTCTACCACCAAGTTTCTATCTATCTTTCGTTTCTATCATTTTTATTTTTGGTTTTATGTGTTATTTTTTTCTTTGGACAGAACAAAAATCGAGAGGAAAGGACAAAAGATTCGGAATGACCTTGAACTTTGACGAATTCCACGAAGGTCCACAAAAACCATAGGATTTTGGAAGGGCAAACTTAGAGCGGTAAGTTTTGCTGGAATCACACTTTCTATTTTTTAAGATAAAAGTATCGTTTGACTGCATATCACCTTTCCAAACTGCAGTAAAAACGGACAGAAAACAGAAAGGTAGAAACAAGACAAGAACACCGATGATTTATCCTGATTTGGTTAATGTGACCTACTCCAGTACAAGGAACACCTTTCGTTGGATTTCGCTATAGTATGAATCAACTTACAACAATAACCAAGCTTGATCATTGGGTTATACACCAACCCTATTCAAGACTTGGATGAACATCTTCTATGCAACACCTAGTTGCAACACCTCTATCACCTATTGATGCAGCCTTATAGAATTGGCTAACGATAGATTTTAATGTCGTTGGGATATACTGAAAATTTTCTTACAGGAAAATTCCCTGCAGCCCCACCATCTATAACGAATCTTTTCCAATTCCCACTCGTCTCTGTCTTTTTTCTCCATCCCTAGCAAACATTTCCCATAGGTAGATTTTTCATGTAAAACACTGGTGAATGAAGCAATTGCAATATCAATAACTGCAGCCAAAATGCTCTACTAATTCTACGTAGAATAAGGCTAAAATCCTTTGAAAAATAAAGATCTTTTGTGAGAGTTAAGTTGATCGATTGGACTTGAAGTGTAATAATGGGAGATCTACCAAAAGGGTTTAGGTTTTTCCCTAGGGAAGAAGAGTTGGTTTCTTTCTACCTGCACAACAAGCTCCGATGGAGAAGGTCGCGTGTCAACTAACGCAATCGTCCTCGTTCTCATTCCCATGGATAATTCCTCAAAATTCTTTGTCGGATGCCATTAAGGATTTGGAGGAAGCCATTTTAATGACACAGAAGAATGTGAAGATTCAGGCTGTTACCGACACTCCTGGTGGAAGATATCTGCAGGTGAAGGTAGATGGAGGACTTGGGCGAGATGTGATGGGATTCTTGGTGAAAGAAGCGAGTGGCGTGCAGAGCAACGGCGACCAAAGTTACTTATGTATACCCATTTCACTACTGCTTTTGGAGATTCAAAAGGGCAGGAACAGAGGATGCAAAAGATCTTGGATAGGCTAGGGTGGTATACTCCATTTGATTCAATGGAATAGATTAGCATACAGCTTGACGCAATTTTCATTATGAGTCATCAGAAAATAACATCTACGTGTTAACACATATGTATGATTGCGTACATCCGACCCTATACCCCGCCATAGTCAGGAGTCTCTAAGATAATAGGGTAATGTTTTTGTTGTAGATTAGGATACAGTATAATATGTTCCCTCATTATTATAAGTCTCTTCCACAGGAAGTCCATTATTCAAAATAGTTTCCTCGCCATGTGATACGGCCAAAAGGAGGTTAAAAGAAAAGAGGAGAATTTTTGAAGTCAAATTTTTGAAGATATCTCCAAGCTTATCCAAACATCAAATTTGATCCCCAAAGTCATCAAACTAAGATGGAAATCGGCTGGGCAACAAAACGCAAAAAAAGAACGTCACTTTTTAGATAGTTTTTAGGGATATTATAGTTTATCTCATTTCAAACTTTTGATAGATTTTTAGGATAGAGTTTATCTTTCCTTTTTGATTGTTTTTGCTACAAAATTCAGCCTTTATTTAGGCACAAGGCCGCTGGCCAACAGAGGATAGAACAACGACATATTTTCTATCAATCAAATTTGAGTTTTGGTTTTCTCTCCCAAAAGGGTGAAACCTTGTTTTCTTGATTTTGCATTAAAAATCAAGGCTAATATCTCTCAATCTTGAGCAAATTGAGGGTGATTGCCAAGGGTTGAAGTGACCGTCTAGGAGGGCCTATTGGAGGTTTGCCTACAAACGCACACTTGAATCTAAGGTATTGCTTAGGCCAGCGATTTCGACACAACGGAAGCAAGGAGAAGTTTACTTCTTTGTGCCTAACCCCTTGTGGATAGATTGTTGGAGGTGGAAGAGTGGATCCTACCCGTGTCAGCTTGCATCAATTTGGTATCAGAGCCACAGGTCACTCAATTCCACCAACTATCCTGCATTTTTTTAAATTTTTGTTCAATCTGAAATTTTCATCTTTTTTTTCATCGTTATTCAAAAAAAAAAAAAAAACAGCCGAAACTTCATCCAAAAAAAAAAATCCAGCCAAAATTTATCATCTCGCAAAAAAAAAAAAAAAAAAAATATTCGGCAGAAGTTAAAAAGAGCCGAAAGGAAAGAGTGCAAGAATAAAAAAAAAAAAATAATAATAATAATAATAAGTTTGGTTCTGGACGGTTGCGCAAAAAAAAAAAAAAAAAAAAAAAGTTGACATCTTGGCATTGTTCATTTGTTTTGTCTCACCAAAGATCAAATCTTCATACACACTTAACACTAGGCTCATTGTGATAGGATTTATATTCAGCCACATCATATAAATCTAGTCCATTGCTAAATAGCTACCCGTGTCACGTAATAATCTTGTTGCTAACGAAGCTATTGGTTGATTTTGATTTTTATGTGGCTTGATTTCATATTGTGACTGAATTCATACATTGATCTTTGTTCAAGTATCAACTTTCAGCATTCAGCCCATTTGACCCCCCCCCAAAAAAAAAAAAAAAAAAAAAAGAAACAGCCAACCCCCCCCCACAGGCGGCACCTACCCTACCCCCACCCCTACTGGCCGCACCTACCCCCCCCCCAAAGCCAAAATTCATCAGCAACCAAAAATCATCTAAACACCTCATAAACAGCCCCAATTGACTCCTCAAACCAAAATCCCTACTTCAATTCATCAAAATCCCTACTTCAATTCATCAAAATCCCCAAATTAGGCCAAAACCCTAATTTTGCCTAACCCTAATTTTTGTTTTTTTTGGCCAAATTCTCACTAATCCAAGGGTGTTTCTTGAAATTGAAGGTACCACGGTGATCACGGAGTTCAATTCTACACTCTGCCCAAAAACAGAATTTTGAGGGTAAAAGTGTAAAATTACGATTTTGCCCCCGGAAAAAAAAAAAAGAAAAAAAAACAGAAAAAAAAAAAAACAGAATCTGAAAACAAAAAAAAAGACAGAAAAATGGCAGAAAAGTGAAGAAAGAAAATCAAAAGCAAAAGGAAAACCAATGGACCTTTATTACACCATTGTGGCCATATTGAATGTTCTTGCGAAACTCACCAAAAACAGCCCGCCCACTCAGTTTTATAGCCATAATCTGACCCATATACATTGCTTCCCACTTGAATATTTGATTTTTGTATGCATTTGAGCCATTTTGTGATTTTAAGTACATAGGATCAAAATTGACTAAAGATTGCCCAGGGCAACCCTTAGTTTTCTTTGGCTCAGCCTTTGACATAATTTTTGGTCTCATATTTCTTTGATTCGTAGAAGGTTAAGTGTGTTAAATTGTCTTGTTACTTGGCTTGATACCTTTGCTATTAGTTGCTGAAATTTGGGTGACACATTGGACAAAAAGGTGCAAGTTGCGAGTTTTGACACCCGGTTTAACTGCTGATTTTGCTGCTGATTTCTACTGTTTGGAGGCTGTTTTCCTACTGTTTTGAGGCGTTTTTAGTTGCTGTAATTTGCTGCCTTAGTACAGCAACAAGTTGGGAAGAAATTGAAACAATTTTGGACGTTTTGGTCGCGATTTGAGGGCTGTTTTTGCAACAGTCCAGCCGCTGTTTTGTACTGTTTTGACGTCATTTGGACTTTCAAATTTCGGCCAAAACAGCTGGATTTGGTCCAGTGTTGGGTGGATTCGATTTGGACAAGTTCGGGTTTAAACTGTGCACTGAATTGCGGTATCGGGTATATTGTAAGAGACTTGGCATTCACCTATCTTTATTGCTCTCTTTGACATTTATTAGCCTCAGATTGATCAAGAAACAAGGTGGTAAGAGAGAGAAAAGAAAGTTAGAAGAGTGCACAAATATCTATTTCTATTTACCCGTTCGGACTATCTGTTCTTGGTATCTTGTGTTCTTTGTTGTTTCTGATCTTTTCAGGTTTAGGATGGAAGCGTCAAGTCAGCGTTCCGCAAGCAGAACAAAGGAAGCAGAGGAACCGCAGGCTACACTGGAGCAGATCACGCAGATGTTACACACAGTGTTGAACAATCAGGCGGTGCACAGGGCCGAGATAGACGAGCTCCGCGAGAGGCAGAACAGAAGCGAAGGCCAAGGTACGAGTAGGGCACCCCCTACGCGTCAAGCAAGAAGAATTACACAGGAGGAGCCAGAAGCAGAAAGTCACCGTCCACCCACCATCGAGGCGCGTAGATCAGTACCTCAGCCACCTCCGAGGAGACACACGCAGCGCAGGTATGATGATTATGATCCACTAGATCAGGATGAATATGATGTCGATGATAATCCACCCCGTGGCTATCAAAGGCGTTATAACCCCCTCTACCCCCAAGACGACGATTACTTAAAAACTAAAATTCAAATTCCGACATTTTATGGTAAAAGTAATGCCGACGAGTATTTAGAGTGGGAAACAAAAGTGGACTTAATTTTTTCATGTACAAATTACACGGAGTTGCAAAAGGTGAGATACGCGTCAATTGAATTTTCCGGATATGCATTAAACTGGTGGACTAATCTATGTAAAAATCGAACTAAAACGAGGCAACCCCAAGTCCTTACTTGGGAAGAAATGAAAATTGAAATGCGACAAAGATTTGTTCCAAATGATTTTGAGAGTACTATATTCGGTAATTTACAAAACTTACGGCAAGGAAACAAGAGCGTTGATGATTATTTTAAAGAGCTAGAAGTTTTGTTGGAAAGATCAAATTTACAGGAACCTGAGGAAGCCACCAAGGCACGTTTTCTGCATGGATTAAATAGGGAGATTGCATACAAACTTGAGCTTCAGCCCTATCTTGACTTGACATCCATGGTGCACATGGCGGAGAAAATCGAGCACCAGCTTAAGGTACGTAATTCTTCCAATTTCAATTCAGTTTATCGTACTAACCAATCTTCCTCGTCCAAGTTTCAAAGCAGGTCTTTCAGGAACAGCGGAGGTCCGACAAATCAGGGCCAGAACCGTGGACAACAGGGACCCACGAATCAAGAGAAGCGCGTGCAGTCCACGCCAAAGCAAGACGATCGAGGCAAACAAAACGCCTCCACAGGGAGTTCTTCTAGACCCTCTTCTGGTTTTCGTGACATTAAATGCTTTAAGTGTCAGGGTCGTGGTCACATAGGTCGTGAGTGTCCTAATGCTAAGCGTGTCTTATTAATTGAGGAGACTAGCGAGTATGTGACTGAATCTGAACATGAATCTGAGCATGAAAACGACAATGATCTTGAAATTGCAGAAGAACTAGGAGATGACACTGAGTTTGAAAATCATGAGTTTCTTGTTGTTAGGAGATCATTGAGTGCATTTCAAAAAGTAGACGAGCATGAACAACATAGGGAGAACATTTTTCATATTCATTGCATGGTAAATGGTAAAGTGTGTACCATGATCATTGATTCTGGTTCATGCGCAAATGTGGCTAGCATTGAGTTAGTTCGAAAGTTAAACTTGCCCATGACTAATCACCCACACCCCTATAGACTTGCATGGTTGAATGATTGTGGTGAAGTTAGTGTTAGCAAGCAGGTTTTACTTTCTTTGAGCATTGGTACTTATAAAGATGATATTCTGTGTGATGTTGCACCGATGCATGCTAGTCATATCCTACTTGGTAGGCCATGGCAGTTTGATAGACATGTTACATACGATGGTTATCTGAACACATATTCTTTCAAATTGAATGGTAAGTCGTACAAATTGCACGCACTCCCCCCACACAAAGTCCATGATGATCAAAAACGATTGAGCAAGTCTAGAGCTGACCCGAAAGAAAAGGAAGCTGAGCGTAAGTTTTTGGAGAGCATGAAAAGCGAGGCAAAACGGCAAGAGGGAAAAGAAAAAGAGGTAATACCCCTGAGTGCTAGTGAGAACAAGAAGAAGTGTGGGTACTTTGCAAAACAAAGAGAGGTAAGTCACGCCCTTAACACCAACAAAACTGTCCTCATTTTAGTGTATAAGGAGTGTCTCATCTCTAGTGAAGAGTTTCCACCATCTTTACCCACTTCTGTACTATCCCTTCTTGAAGAATTTGATGTCTTATTCCCCACTGAGCCACCCAAAGGATTGCCACCCTTGAGAGGAATAGAACATCAAATTGACTTTGTACCAGGAGCTGTCCTTCCTAATCGACCAGCCTATAGAGCCAACCCTGAAGAGACTAAAGAAATTCAAAGACAGGTTGAGGAGCTTCTATCTAGTGGATTAGTGAGAGAGAGCCTGAGCCCTTGCGCGGTACCCGTTATCTTAGTCCCTAAGAAAGATGGCACTTGGAGAATGTGTGTTGATTGTAGAGCGATAAATAAAATCACAGTGAAGTATAGATATCCCATACCCAGGTTGGATGACATGTTAGATATGCTATACGGATCCAAGCTCTTCACTAAAATCGATCTCAAGCAAGGCTATTTCCAAGTGAGAATAAAAGAAGGGGACGAGTGGAAAACGGCATTCAAGACCAAATTTGGGCTCTATGAGTGGTTAGTGATGCCTTTTGGCCTCACGAACGCCCCTAGCACCTTTATGCGGTTAATGAATGAAGTCTTGAGAGCTTTCATTGGAAAATTTGTCGTAGTCTACTTTGATGACATCTTGATCTATTCCAAGACCTTCGACGACCATCTAGAGCACCTACGAGCCGTTTTTGAGAAACTGAAAGCCGAGCAACTCTATGCCAATCTTAAGAAATGTTCTTTTTGCTTAGAGAGAGTTGTATTCTTAGGTTTCGTAGTCACTGCTGATGGGATAGAGATGGATGAGGAGAAGGTGAGGTCGATTGTGGAATGGCCTACACCTAAGACTGTTGGAGAGGTGCGCAGTTTTCATGGCTTAGCAAGCTTCTATCGGAGGTTTGTTAAGGACTTTTCCTCCATAGCCGCACCCCTGAATGAGATTGTTAAGAAAGATATGCCTTTTCAGTGGAAGGAGCCACAACAACAGGCATTTGACGAGCTGAAACGTAGGCTAACCACTGCACCCATTCTTAGGTTACCCAACTTCGATGAAACCTTTGAGATAGAGTGTGATGCTAGTGGCGTGGGTATTGGAGCTGTTTTGATGCAAGGAAAACAACCCGTAGCCTACTTTAGTGAGAAATTAAAGGGAGCAGCATTGAATTATTCAACTTACGACAAAGAGCTGTATGCCTTAGTTAGATCCCTCCAAACTTGGCAACATTACCTTCAGCCTAAGGAATTTGTGATTCACACCGACCATGAGAGTCTCAAATACCTTAAGGGGCAAGGAAAATTGAATAAGAGACATGCCAAGTGGGTAGAGTTCATCGAACAATTCCCATATGTGATTAAGTACAAGCAAGGCAAGGATAACATAGTCGCTGATGCCCTCTCTAGGAGATATGCCCTAGTGACTACCTTATCCTCACGTTTTCTAGGATTTGAATCACTGAAGGAGTTGTACGCTGATGATTATGACTTTGGCACCATCTTTGATGCTTGTCAAGAGGCTCCATTTGGAAAGTTCTACATGCATGACGGATACCTCTTTAAGGAGCAAAAATTGTGTATACCCCGGACTTCCATGAGAGAGATGCTAGTGAGAGAAGCACACGGAGGAGGAATGATGGGACACTTTGGAGTGTTCAAAACATTGGAAACCCTTAAAGAGCATTTTTATTGGCCTCACATGCGTGCAGATGTTGAGAAGATGTGTGTACACTGCATTACGTGCAAGCAAGCCAAATCCAAGTCACAACCACATGGCCTTTATTCCCCACTACCCGTACCTGATTCTCCTTGGATTGACTTATCTATGGACTTTGTTTTAGGCCTACCTAGGTCTAAGAATGGTAGGGATAGTATCTTTGTTGTGGTTGATCGTTTTTCCAAGATGGCACATTTCATTGCATGTAAGAAAGTCGACGATGCTAATCATGTTGCTGATTTGTTCTTTCGTGAGGTTGTGAGATTACATGGCATGCCTAAGACCATTGTTAGTGATAGAGATACAAAGTTTTTGAGTCATTTCTGGCGAGTTTTGTGGGCTAAGCTTGGTACTAACTTGTTGTTTTCCACCACTGCTCACCCCCAAACAGATGGCCAAACCGAGGTAGTCAATCGTACTCTTTCACAGTTATTGCGTGCCATTCTTCAAAAGCATATCAAAAGTTGGGAGGATTGTTTACCATACATTGAGTTTGCATACAATAGGAGCGTTCATCATGGTACATTACATAGTCCTTTCGAGGTTGTGTATGGTTTTAACCCGTTGTCTCCTATCGATTTGATTCCCATTCCCGTGCACGAGCAATCAAGTTTAGATGGTAAACATAAAGCTGAAACAATTCGAAAATTGCATGAAAAGATTAAACTCCAACTTGAAGAAAAGAATAAGGCTTACGCACGTCGAAGTAACAAGCATCGCAAAGACATTTCTTTTAAGCCAGGAGACTTAGTTTGGTTGCACCTTCGCAAAGAGAGGTTTCCTAAAGAGCGGAAAAACAAGTTGTTACCTAGGGGAGATGGCCCCTTCAAAGTACTTCATCGCGTAGGACCAAATGCTTATGTCTTGGATCTTCCTCCAAGATATGACTCTGTTTCCACAACATTCAACGTTGCTGATCTGACTCCCTACACTGATGAGTCCTTTGATTCGAGGACAAATCCTTCTGAGGAAGGGGGGATTGATGCGAATCGTGGATTCCATCATTTAGACTCTGGGCCTATGACAAGAAGTCAAGCTAGAGAGCTTGAGATTGACATAGCGAACTTCTTATGTAGGCATGTGCAAGACGAGCCAAACGTGCGTTGGATTCATTTTCTTGATACCCATCATTTTTAGTTAGTCTTGCATAATTGTGTGTTTTATATTTCCTATTTCTTATTTTCTATTTTTTTCTTTATGTTTATTATTTTGTTATTAGTTTCTTTATGTTTATTATTCTGTTATCCGTCGTGTGATACGCGCTAAGATTCGAGACGAATCTTTTTCAGGAAGGAGGGATTGATACGGCCAAAAGGAGGTTAAAAGAAAAGAGGAGAATTTTTGAAGTCAAATTTTTGAAGATATCTCCAAGCTTATCCAAACATCAAATTTGATCCCCAAAGTCATCAAACTAAGATGGAAATCGGCTGGGCAACAAAACGCAAAAAAAGAACGTCACTTTTTAGATAGTTTTTAGGGATATTATAGTTTATCTCATTTCAAACTTTTGATAGATTTTTAGGATAGAGTTTATCTTTCCTTTTTGATTGTTTTTGCTACAAAATTCAGCCTTTATTTAGGCACAAGGCCGCTGGCCAACAGAGGATAGAACAACGACATATTTTCTATCAATCAAATTTGAGTTTTGGTTTTCTCTCCCAAAAGGGTGAAACCTTGTTTTCTTGATTTTGCATTAAAAATCAAGGCTAATATCTCTCAATCTTGAGCAAATTGAGGGTGATTGCCAAGGGTTGAAGTGACCGTCTAGGAGGGCCTATTGGAGGTTTGCCTACAAACGCACACTTGAATCTAAGGTATTGCTTAGGCCAGCGATTTCGACACAACGGAAGCAAGGAGAAGTTTACTTCTTTGTGCCTAACCCCTTGTGGATAGATTGTTGGAGGTGGAAGAGTGGATCCTACCCGTGTCAGCTTGCATCACCATGCAAGTAGTAGTCTTGTCTATATTGTAATTAAATTTGGCCGATATGAACAATGATAAGGGTGCCGTTGGATTCTCCAACAAGAAGCTTTCTGTATCACTCTTCAGCATCACACATCACTTTTGGTTTTCCCATCTGATACTTTTATGATATAGGAAAACCATCTGATACTTTTATGATCTATGCAGTTACATATAGAGTCGGAAGTCTCATTGGAATCGAGTTATTATTTGACTGCCGTTCACCCTCCACAGACCTTAACGATAGCTTTTGCTGCCGTTGGGATATACTAGGTATGATTGATTGACATACCTTTATGATCTATGTATAGTCATACCACTCTGATTAATATAGTCATGAGGTATTACTCTACAACTATGCTAGATAGCTAATCCTACTTCAAAAGGGTCAATTTGCATTTGACCCCTCGAGTTGCCTCCATTAGGACACCCGGGTGGTGGTGGTGGAGGAGGAAACCTTAACTTTATTTGGGAGTTATATTGAACTTTCGGATACTTCAGTTTTACTTGCCTCTTTGACAAAAATCTCACAGATTAGCAATAAAAGGGTCACTCCATTGTTTTTCTGTCTAAGATTCCTCACCAATATTGGGTTCTTCCAATAATAGTCTCAAAAAAAAAAAAAAAATTGGGTTTCCATCATCATACCCCTGAACATCAGAATCAACAAAATAGCATGTACCTAACATGGGAACAGTCAGTTAGATTTGAGTAGGTCAAAAAGGCTGAGGATATGGTGCACTAAGACTACCACAGGTCAAGACAGATCGATGGTTTCACTTTGCAAATCCTTAAACAGGCAGGCAGCTTATCACTGAAAGAGCCCAACCCCCTCCAAGATAGAGTGCTCTATTAGAAAATACCTTATCCAAATACTCCCATGTAAATGCAATAGGGCACATCCATAAACCAGTCAAAACAGCTATCTTTTTGCACCGTAAAGTTTTCTGAATACAATGAGATACAACTTGATTACAGAGCTTATCACAGAGTTTCTGTACCAGAAAGATAGGGTGAAGCAGAAACAAGGTACAAATTCAAACATATAACTTTCAGACCAACAAACTGAATAACAAAAGGCAAAATGCTAAGGAAAAATCACTAAGGACTAGAAGAGTTTACAATAGAGAAATGAGTTCCGCAAACAATCTGACAGAAATAAAATCAACTTTAATACCAGACAGATACATTTGCCCAAGGCCAAAAAGGGAAAAACCTAGTCCTCTGCACAAGCTCAAGACCCAGCGCTCAGTTCTTGCTTCCATGATCCAGCTGCCCACTTTTATATGGGTTTAATCTTGAAGTGAAGTGAGATGAGGGAGAACACAAAACATTTCAGGTCCTGCAATCACATGAATTCAACATAAGAACCACAACAGAATAAAAGCATCCAGGCACATTGTCTATTCCACAAAGTGTTCCATTGCTGAAAACTTTCTAAAGATCACACTCATGCATCCAACCAAATCAAAGTTAGACCAGCTGAACTATGCCAGATAACTTAACCTGAACAATACTAAGAACAACAAACGGAGAGAATACTTATGGATCCTACACCCTCCTTCCTCCCCATAGTTTCTCCCTTTTTAAGAAGGAAGATGTGAGGGAAGGTTGACAAAGGAATATCTAAATTATCAACCTGATGCAAGGACAGAAAGACCGGGGAATAGAAAATGGTTAGATGGATAAAAGGTACATGGAATGATATCACACAAGTAATTACAATGAGCCAGTACTACAGAGTCCTGCACCAAAGGAGGACATAGCTTCTTCAAACAACTCTTTGACTCGTAAATAAAGCTGTCAGATAACAACTCCAATAAAAGAATATGATTTGACTAAATTCCACCGTGCAAATCATATCTTCAGAGCACCTTCAATCAATATAATCCAATAGCGCAACAGGCAAGCAAGTTTTCATACAACTTAATCTTCACCAGGTTTGCAAGCCATCCTGTTCAGGATCCACAAGCTTGAAGCATTGATCCCGAAATTCAACTTGTCCTTGACAGTGCAAGAAACAACTGATTGATGACACAAAACTAATATCGTCAGCCGGTAAATATCAGCCACAACAAGGTGACGGTATCAAATATCACATAGTAAATCCACCTCACCTGGCTATTGTCTATAGTAGCAGCTTTTGATTCACAAATAATGCTTTGTTCCAGCAGAAGCATACAATGAATAGTAATGCAATGAAATGACTACATTGGATAGGAGGAATTCCACACTATTAGCTCAGAAGGCTAAGGGTGCAATTGACTCTGATTCAGAGTAGATAAGCCTAAGGTAATCTACCTCAAAACATGGAGTGCCCTCTGTAAAGTACAGGAGAGGAGGAATGTCCTCTTAACGTATGAGATCTTGGTCAAGCATATTCAACTATACAGGAAAAAGAACGTGTCCATATGGTTAAAAATGTCGAATCCTTAACAATTAAAAGTACGAAATTTATCCTCAAAAGGATCAAACGAAGTTGCACCACTCAGGATTATAAAAGTCTAATCATAGCCTCGACTTGTTATTGAGTCTTCAGTTACAGGAATATCTTTGAGCACAGTTCAGCATAAAAAGGATCAAAAGAAAATTCCTTATCACAAATGGATTGAAAGGTGTCGCACGTAAAGAAAATCCCTGCATTACTGAAAAAGAAACCAAGGAAAGGAGACACATGCTTACCAACGTAACTAGCCTTTTCAATCAGACCTACCTGTACAACCTAAACAAACTGACTAATAACTGTAACAACGAAATTCCGAGATAAGAATGAAAGACAACAAGGAAATTTATAGTCAATCGCTTAGTAAATAGACTTTGGTAACATATCAACAAACAGAAGTACCAGCATAGAAAGTTCTCTATCCGGGTACCTGAACAAGATAGTAGAAGATACGCAGACCCTCAGGATCTTTACTAGTCTGCACGTCCATCAACGACCCAATTTTGGAAGTGGTAAATGAAATATGCTCATTTCCCATAACAATCTCTAGCTCTTGCCTTCCAACACGATCTGGTTCTGGCCAATTGTTATCATCTTCCTTCATTATCTACAAAAATCAAGTAGCACCAGATCAAATACTCTTCCTCCCCCACAAAAAGTTCCACACCAACAAAAACTCATATAATAATAAATTTGCAATAACCTAAATAATAGAAAAATCATTCATAGATTAGATAATCGTGGAAACTATATAAGGATGCCTTCATAAGAAAAATACTGAAAGGAAGTAAAAGAACCTCGCTCTCAGCGACGATGCGGCGGCATTCCTTGAGTACAGCAGGGGTAACGAAGACCTCCTTGCGGATCATTGTATCGTTCTTGTAGTTGGAGTTGTTGGCGTAACGAAGCTTCCCGTCCGGCCGGAACTCGAACTCCAAGAACTCGTGCCCGAATTTTCCCTTGTGTCCAACATAGTATCTCAGGTAGAATTCTCCGGCGTTCTCTTCCCCCGCTTCTGCCATGGGTATCCCTTCTCAGAAAATAAAAACCCTAGACTCCAATTTTCTCTTTCGGGTCACAGAATTTTCGTCCTGCGGAAGCGGGGCAAAAATATAGTTTTAACGGGTGCGGGGTATTGTTTCAAAAAAGAAAAGGGTGGGTATTAGTAATATATATATATTGTACCCCAACCAGTAAGGATCCCTGCTATCCCCGGTCTCACATGTAGGGATGTAAATCAGAAACCTGATAGATTCAAACAAAGGACATGTTATATACACTGGTACAACATTATGAAGCTCAAGCAATGGAATTCCTCACAAATGCCTCCGGATGGAGTCGAATTCTCAACATCTCTCTTGCAAGGTGATTACTCAATCCATGTTTCTATCCGGCTATGTACTGGAGACTATATATATATGTGTGTGTATGCAAATATGAAAAAAAAGGACGGTGTTTATACTCCTCTCTAGGGCTGTAAATGAACCAAGCCGTTCGGTTGTTCGGCTCGTTTGGTTCGGGCTCGAGCTCGAGTTCGGCTCGGATAAAAGGTTAATGAACAGAGCTTGAACACCCTTTTCTGTTCGAGCTCGGTAAGTGGCACCGTTCGTTTAAGGTGTTCGGCTCGTTAATGTTGTTCGTTGTGTTAAACGAACCAAACTTGAACAAGTAAATATGTTCGTTTAAATAAACGAACAAGCTCGGCTCGTTCGCTAAGTTAAATGAACAGAGCTTGAACAACACAATGCTCGGCTCGTTCTGCTCGTTTACCGCCCTACTCCTCTCCCAATAGTCTCATAAAATATCCTCCCAGTTTATTTTTAATAATAATTTTTTAAGACATGGTGAGTATATATTGTTGTTATTCAAGAGCTATTTATTATGATTGGACTATTTGCATCATTTTTTACTTGTCAAACACTTCTCATAAATATAATTTTCACATGCTTTTCTTTTGGTAAACAGAAAAGAATACAGTTCATGGAAAGCAGTGATACCTATTAGTTATATGATTACAATAATGCAAATTTGTGATTTTATCATGTTTTGACTTATGTTTATATTACATGACTTATGCAAATACTATCACCTTTTTCTTTTTTTCTTTTTATATTTTGACTCAACGTACACATACCTTTAATAACAATACTATCAATTTTTTTTTCACCAAGTAAAATCGCTTATACAAAATTGTAGTTTATAATTTACAGTACGCTCCATTATAAATTAGATCATCCTCAAATGTCATATAAACCGTTTGAAGTACCCCTTTTTATGTTTTTCTCAGACCTATCTCACATATATAGCATATAAATCATTAGTGTTTTCTAGTGATGTAAATTAACATGATGTCGCTGTACATTATAATATTATCTCAACCGTGTACTCTATCTAGAGTGTCTTCCTTAAAAGACATATAAATCATATTTCTATAGTTGTCTTCCTAACATCTCTTTTTCTAAAGACACGCTACGAGACAAATATTGCAAGGTCAATCACCAAAATTAGTAAATGTGATCTAATTTACTAAAAACATGAAATATGTTGAGAAACAATACTGGGTTTATTGTGTTATAGAAGTAAAAGGAGAATGTCACCTTAACCGTTTCTCATAAAAGTATGGATACTCGATCTTGAGTATTAACGGCCCAGAAAATATTATTCAACCCACTAAACTAAACATCATTTTACTTGACTACTGCATTTAAAACAAGAACTGTTGGCCCATATCCACGTGAGACTCATATCCACTCAAAATCTTAAAACAATGGATGGTGGTTGCTCATCCTCATATAATTCATGTATTTTATCTCAAATTGTCCGATGTGATACAATATTCTCAACATCCGCCTCACGTGACAACGTGGCTTGATATACATACGTGCCGTATAACTCGCCCTCAATCACAAACCACAAGCCACCTCAACCACAAATCACAAGCCAACTTCTAGACTCATGTGAGGGGAGAGAATTCCGATGTGAGACAATATTCTCAACATCCGCCTCACGTGACAACGTGGCTTGAAACACACGTGCCTTATAACCCACACTCAATCAAACCACAAGCCACCTCAATCACAAATCACAAGCCAACTTCTAGACTTGTGTGAGGGGAGAGAATATCCACGTGAGGCCAATATCCACTCAAAAGTTTAAAGCAATGGGTGGTGGTACCTCATCCTCATATAATCTATGTATTTTATCTGGTACCTCATCCTCATATAATCTATGTATTTTATCTCAAATTGTCCGATGTGAGACAATATTCTCAACATCCGCCTCATATGACAACGTGGCTTGATATACACACGTGCCTTAGAACCCGCCCTCAATCACAAACCACAAGTCAACTCAATCACAAAAAAACCACAAGCCACCTCAATCACAAACCACCACAAGCCACCTCAATCACAAACCACCACAAGCCACCTCAATCACAAACCACCACAAGCCACCTCAATCACAAACCACCACAAGCCAATGTGTGAAAGGAGAGAATAAATGGACAATCATGGGCTAGGAAAGGTGTGCCTCCACATTTTAAATTGGCTCTGCAATAGGTGATGATACTTCATCCTTATATAACCATGTATTTTCTCTCAAATTGTCCGGTGTGAGACAATATTCCCAACAAGAACTCATTTAATATTTTTCTAAATCTTACGGTATAGTTACAATTGAAAGTACCAGCAACAATTTAAAATCTACAATTGAAAAAAAAAAAATCATGAGAAGAACCACATCAGTAAACATTTGGGTCAAAGTTTCAGAAATCTGGCAGGCATATCAACTCTTCCCCCATCATGCGGTTCTATTAAAAGAGAGAATTGAATCGAAGCCAGTATAAGGAATTATCCTCACAATACGAATAGCTCGGCAGCTTGGTGATCAGACTAAGCAAGACAGGAAAAATATCAGTCTTTCACGATTGCCCTTAGTATCTTCACGTCATGAACTGGTCTGCAGTTAACATATTTGAAAAACATAAGGCAATTAGATTCCCTGATGAACTCAGAAAAAGACACAACTGAACGCATACTGAATCACTTAAGCCTTAGGAGAATGGACAAGATTGGCATAATGATCAAACATGTGCAGCATTTTTTAGAAGGAACCCCAGTTCCAAAGTGTGACAACAAACATTAGCCTATGGAGAAACTTGTTTACTAGTGCTGCAGTAGTCTTAATGTAACAAGTAACGAATCATCAACATGCAGAAACCTATGGTGATAAAAAGAAACGCACAAACCTATCGGTGTTGTCAGTTTGAACACTGCCAAGTCTCTTGACAATTTCCATTCCTCTGCATACTCGTCCAAATATGGTATGCTTTCCTGTACAACCAACACAGTATGAATCCCACTAGTAAGAAAAAAGTTGATTCACGTCGCATGCAGTAGCGAACTGCTACAATTGATGGGGCAACAACTGCGACATACTTCCTAACTTCACCACAATAACCTTTCCAGTTAAAAAGGTAAATGAGTTTATTTAGTTGGACAAACAAAGTGAAAGTCAATGCACCTGGGGCGCAAAAAATACATACTGCAGCTTTTGTGTGGCGGGTAGGGGTGGGGGGGGGGGGAAGAGAACCCCAAATCTAGCAGCAGTTAGTAGTTGTTTCTACTAGAATGTTGGTTGTAACATAAATGCGACTTTTCAGCTTTCTCTGATAGAAGAATGAAGTGGTCATCAAATTTGACTCCTTGGTCTATAAAACAGATAATATAACCTAGGTAGTAAGGATGAAGACGGCCATAATTCACTGCGATATGTGACCACAACTTTCATATTTTGTTCAAATTTTTCTCGTATTCCCATCTTATAGCAGCAGATAATCTAGATCACTTGCAATTCCATGTCCTGTGATTCCATTACTCTATTGATTTGCATGGATCTACAACTGCTTAAGAAATTACTCATACAGTAGACCTGCCTTGGAGCATTACATATCATACAGCAAACAGACATTTGAACACTTGTCCAAATCTGCATAACAAATTTTTACTGTTGTTCCACCATTGAAATTGGAAGTTGAGGTACAGGATTCCAAATGTAGAAGGGATAATGAAGTAAAAGGAAACAAGCATACCATCCAGTGACTGAGCAGGTGACAAGGTAATAAAAAATTGACTGCCATTGGTGTTGGGGCCAGCATTTGCCATTGATATAATACCAGCTCCTGTGTGCTTTAGCTCCTTAGTTATTTCATCTTCAAACTTCGGACTGCAAACCCCAAAAAAAAGAAGGGCGAAGATAAAATTAAATCTTCTTATTCAATCCATTTTGAATAAGAGAAATCAAGGCCATACAAATAACTATAACATACAGTTTGATTTGATTGAGAATATTGAACTTCAGTACAGTTCATGGTTTGCACCTTTCCCTTCTTTGTCAATTTTGAAGTTCTGGTGTACCTTTTGCTCAACTCAATATACTCAAAGGAAAAAGTAACAAACCCTTTTACCATAGCAAAGGAAAAAAAAAAAAAGACACCTGTTACTTTCAAAGTGGAGTTGATCACAATGGATCTCCAAATGTTTGAAGATCGTCACAGTATTCAAATCTATTCTCATTATAATTTAACCAAATGATGTTAATTTATTACTCCAAAAGACCATTTGTAAAATAGCAAATGAATTAATGATCAAATTAGCGACAAATAATTGACCAAACTAACAATACACGGATAAATATTGTAATTAAATAAATTTTGGATACTTCATACATGTTCAAATTTTGAATATGAGATCTCTTTACAGATACTACATACCCGTAAATAGATTCTCCGCCACGACCAGTGCCGGTAGGATCCCCACCTTGGACAATGAAATTCTTCGCGAAATCACCAAAATAAAGAAACAAACTATTATAGTTTAGAAGTTATACATCATTTACAGGGGGGGAAAACAGAAAAGGTAACTTAAAAAAAAGCAAAAAAAAAAAAAAAAAAAAAAAAAACCTAATCAGAACAGTTTTCAGCAAAATTAAGGATACCTAGTACCTTGATGATTCTGTGGAACTTGACGTTGTCGTAATATCCACGGCGAGCTAGCTCCATGAAGTTCCGGCAGGTTTTCGGGGCGTGCTTGTGGTACATCTTTGGATTTACACAGACATGATACGAAACTTAAATACAGCAAGCAATTAATGAAACGCCAAAAAAGGAGAAAAGATAATAGAACGAGTAAATGGAGAGTGCCTCGAGAGTGATGGAGCCCATGGAAGTTTCGAGAGTGACCTCCGGTGCTCCTCCTTCGGCACTTGACCACATCTCTGCTGCTCAAGCTGCCGTACCTGGTCGACCGTCTTTCCCCAAGCCCTTTCAAAAACTGACTTTGCAAGTTTACCTCTTGATTTTCACTCTACCAACAAAAGGTCATATTTTCTTTTTTTTTGAAAAAAAGGAAGCATTAACTTGTTCAAATACGAATACAAATCGAGGTGGAGCGAAGACTAAACGTATATGATATGCCGCATTAAAACCTTGTCAAGAAAAATCACCCTACCAAAAGGTCATATTTTATTGTGAGAGTTTCTACCATCCAGCAATAAGATAGTTTCATATTTTATTGTGAGAGTTTCTACCATCCAGCAATAAGATAGTAGCAAAACGACATTTTGACTTTTGTTATTGTGCGGTTCTTTCATTATGATAAAATTGCGGAGTGCATATCTTTCTAAAAAAAATTTAACCAATATATAGGTTTGAGATCAAACTATACATAGCTTTTATGTACATCTAAGTCGAAGACTACGTACAAGTTAACGATTCGAATATCATTTTGTTTAAAATTAACTTTTAAAGTATTCAAGTCGAATAAAAAAAATATTAAAATCGAACAGAGTTCGATTTGAATATTATTAACTTAATCTGTCGAGTAAAATCTGAATCGAATTCAATCAAAGTCAGATTCAGCTTTAGTCATTTATAAAAGTACTAGGCCCAGTAAAGCAACACGCTTCACACGAAACACCGTAAATCTGAGCAGGTTCTTTACGCGATGGGACTCGACCCAAATGAATTGTGCTAACCAGAAAACGTACAGAAATGGCCGCCGTTAGAGGATTCATAGGTCGTATTTCACAGCGCAATGCACTCTCTTCTTCTTCCGCTGTGCTTTTCATTTCTTGCAGAGGAATCGCTACCAAGCTTTTCATTGGAGGTAACTTTCAGATTTTCCTCGTGTCTAACATTCCTCGAATTTATTGCCTTCATGTTTTCTCTATTATTTTCCTTTTTTTTTTTTGCATCACTGTGAATAATATTTTGTGCTGCTGAGGATTAATGGATAACACTTTGGTTAAACAAAAAGTATTAGGTATATTCAAACTAGTTGCACAAGGTTCCCTACTTTTAGGTGGGAACTCTTGGGTTTCTCTACTATTTTTCCTAATAGGTTGGAAGGTAGGATGATTGAGTTTTTAGGTGTTGTAACCTTTTAAAGCTGGATTCTTTTGGCTTTCTTTTACATGAATAAATTTTATAAATTGGCAGGATCAAAAGTTGTCTGGGGATTAGATTATCTGAATCTAGGTTTGGCCGAAATATGCGGCTCTTAGCAACCACCTGAATTGAAATATCTTTTTGGGGGTCTTAACATTCAGTAGTCTTTCTAAAGTAGGAGGGTGCTTGACTTGGCTTGTACAATATGTGCTGAACTTGAAATTCTACTAAAGCTTGTTTTCTACGCAAAATGAATAATAGAGAGCTGCGGCAACACTGGCTTGAACAATGGACTAAGTACCATGAAGAACACCCTTATAATCTTCACCATACACCTTTGTAATACTTATAGCAAAAGGTTTTACATTGCATTCAATGCATAATTATGTGAACAACCCGTCAGTGACTGAGTAGCATGTCTCCTATGCCCATGACTCGGGTTCGAGTCTTCCTTCTGTCAAAAAAGAAACGAAGAGGCCATGATGGTTTTTTCAGTTCGGAAACTGCCATAACAACTGCCATGCCATGATGGCAAATCATAACATAGCATGATCTGATGTTACTCAAAGTGAGGGTTCCATGCCTTTCATGCCAGGCACTGTTGTTTTCTTTCTTTCTAGTTGGCCATAGTGTTTGTTTCTTTTATGAAGTGTAAGGCACATACTGTATATGGATATTTATTTTTATTAAAATTCCCAAGGCTACAAAAATAAAATAAAATAAAATAAAGCATAAGAGAAACGATTGATTCATATAGTCGATCCCACATAGTGGAAAAAGGCTTGAGTGTTATTGTTACCAAAGACTAAATAGTCTTGAGGTATTCAATGGCACATCTCTCGCACGTAACTTGAGGTCAAGGGAGTATCTAGGGGAGTAACATGTAACAACAGGGGACCACTTGCAGGCTAAAAAAGTCTTGCATAACTGACTAGAATTGCCTCCAAATATAGCGAACTCAGATTCCTAGAAGAATGGTTGTCAAATAACATTCCGTACCATAAATTCTGCCAATGCATCTTCATTCTGTAACTGCCTCTTGTTTCAATATTTTCTTATGGATGTATGTTGCTGATGAATTAAGATTCGAAGTTAAGTAATATGAATGCTTATTATCATGCCTGGTTTGACGTTATTCTGATAAAGAAGACCAATAGAAACGTTTCTGGGAAAATAAATCTTACTGTCAAAGCTCTGTCCAAATACATGGTGCTGGGGCATATTCAAAATAGGTGGCTGTAGATTGAATGGCTTGATCATCCATATAACGTGAAGAACTGATCTCGGTCACTCATTGTTGCCATTGTGTAATTTAATCACTCACAGTTTTTGATTCAATAGCTCCACGGAAATATAAAATACAGTTTTGGTCACTCATAAGTTGCGACTGAAGTTGTCAATCACCCAGGTCCTTTCAATACAAAATAAACTCAGAATGAACTACCTTCTACTCTATGCGCACACGCACACTCACTATTGCTTTTAGATTGTTTGACTTGAGCAAGCAAACTAATTTGACTTTCTAAAAATCCATGGAAAAGGATGTCATCCAGATTTCTTATATCTGATTTGGTGCACGATACACATTTATAACTTATCTGCCATTCTGGCTATAGTGGCTTTCAATCTACCTCTCTGAGGCGTATGTAAATGTAATGGGTATTATAAACCTACGACTAGAATAGCTAGGCTGGAACCAAGAAGCAAACTCCAATATAGTAGGTGTGTGCCTACGCATATTTTGACTGTAAGTTTCTGTAGTGCAGGTCTTTCCTTTAGCACTACAGAGAAGGGACTAACTGAGGCATTTTCTCAGCATGGTCAAGTAGTGGAAGGTTTGTTTTGCTAGTTTGGTTCTTCAATACTCTTGTTTTCCTTTAGCTCTCCGGTTTGGCTATAGATTTTCTTTTTCGGTTTTCACATGTCCCATCTTTGTAGCTATGATTCCTGCTGACAGAATCTCAGGCAAACCAAAGGGCTTTGGGTTTGTTACCTATGCATCTGCAGATGAAGCCGAGAAAGCAATCCAAGAGTTGAACGGAAAGGTATAGATCTCTTTTATGCCTCTCCTATGCCTACTTATGTGGCATTGTCTAATTCTAGGAATTTAATGCTTGTCAGCCGCTACATGGTCGAGTTATTTTTGTGGAGTATGCGAGACCCAGTAGAGGTGATTTTGGTGGTGGAGGAGTTCCGATCGCTAGAGGACCTCCTGAACGGGGTGCAGATAATTGATGCAGCATATAACGGGTTCGGATTCCCTGACCGCCGGCTCTCTCACCCTCTTGTGACTTCCCGACACGTGACAGCAGGAGAGATGGTGAGGCTGGGTGAGTGTGACCCCTATCCAACCTCACCACCCCCGACCTGCCACGTGGCAGACGGTCCTTTGTTACCGCCCAAGTGGGGGGTCAGGAGATCCACTCCGCATATAACGGCATATCCGGGTTAGCACTAAACATATCACCAAGATTAGTTCTGGCCTACCAAATTGAAGCCTACTGGTCATTACAACACTTTTTTTTAATGCTTGTTTTATCTATTCATTTATGTGTTCTAATTAAGGGGTGTGTTCTAATTAAGGGGTGGAGAGTAATTGTAAGATTGCTGCTTTGTGATCTTGAGGTTACGGATTCGAGCCTTGTTTACTGTAGGATAAGACTACATACATCAGATTGCAAAGCGATCCGACCCTTCTATGGACCCTGCGTAAATGGTAAATGCGGGAGCCTAGTGCAATAGGAACGCCTCTTTTTTATTTACTTGTTTTAACTGCATTTCAGATGAAACTAGACCAAAAAAGATTTTCCATCAGAGGTTGCAGGCCGAGAACACTGAGGATGCGCGAGAGTATTCTCCCAACTGACTTCCTTTGGTACAGTGGATTGAATCACATGCTAGTTGATCAACTTGGAATCTGCGACCACATTATAGGATATTAATCACAAGATTTGCTTCTGAAATATTATTGAGGATAAGGTCCCTCTATGGGGTTTCTTGATTTATGTGCAGTTTTGTATCAGATCTCCCATGCCTTTGATCCCATACCATATGATTATTTTCAACCACCTAATCAGCTCTGCAGCAATGAACATGCGATAAGATTACATAGAACTGAGGTCCAAACGTTACCTTTATGTTTTCCAAGAGAAGTTGCCCCCCTCCCCCCCCCCCCCCCCCCCAAATAAAGGTATTGTCCTCTTTCGATACACTTTTTTACTTTGAATTCTTTGTATCGAGTTTTGTAGATCAACATCTCGGATGCATTGTTTAAAAACAAAAAGAAAATGAGAAATAACTCAAGAGAATAAGGTGATGAAATTGGAGTCACGTCAGGAATATCCGGAGAAAGGAAAAAAAAAATGAAATAACGATCTGAATAATACAAGTTCAATAAAGATTAAAACAATTGAGATTGGAAAAAGTGACACTAAATTCAGCCAAAAACGGGGAAATAGAGAAAAACGACGGATTGAAGAATGTTAACACTCAATCGCGTGGAGCAAACGGCATGACTTTTCTGTTTACAGGCAAACAGTGGAGACAAAATTGTGAAACAAGTGTCGGATCCATGTGACGTATGATTTAACAATATACGACTTAACGAGATATGACAAAAAGAAAGATGACTGACATATGATTTAACAATACATGACTTAACGAGATATGATAAAAAGAAAGATGATGATGGTTGTTAACAAAAGATATGAAGATGTACTAAATGTAACCTTCATCGAACGGTGTAAGATTCCATCCGGTGTGAAACAAGACAGAAAACATGATGGGGCATTTTCTTTTTGGTAGGAAGTGGCATCTCTTCCAAATTTCCAATCACGATAACCTTTGATGACACCCCCTCTTGTACCAGAGGCCCCTTAGTCAGGTGGGATGTAAATCGAGGGATGTGCTTCACCAGCAGCCCTGCAAAGGGAGAGGACACTCGAGACTCAGCCAGCCCAGAGGCAACCCTTGTAATATTTCAACAAAGATTGTCTCCACACGGACTCGAATTCGGGACGTCGGGGTTCTAGCCCCAATCACCTTTGCCACTTACCACTGGACTATGCCCCTGGGGGCAAATTTCCGATCATGATAACCTTTGATGAGGGAGTGGGTTCTCCCCAAATCTGTACCAGAGGCCCCTTAGCCAGGTGAGATGTAAATCGAGGAATGTGCTCCACCGGCAGCCCTGCAAAGAGAGAAGACACTCGAGAAGTGTGGACTACTCAACTAAGATGCCTAAGATGCCTTATGTATGGAGGTGCTGGGTATATGGATTAGGCATCATGTGAAAGAAAATCTGTGGAAACCGGTGAAGGTCACTCGTAGAGGCCCGGAGTTGGCCTATCTGATGTTCGCAGATGATTTAATTTTATTTGGGGAAGCATCCGAGTCTCAAGCCCGAATTATGCAAAAGGTGCTTCACGATTTTTGCAGGTGGTCGGGGCAAAAGGTTAATACGACTAAGTCAAGGGTGGTCTTCTCTTCAAACACGCCACGGACAACACAAGACAACTTAAGCCGCGTCTTTGGCATTGAAGCTGCAGATGATTTTGGTAAATACCTGGGTTTTCCAATCATTCATGGGAGAGCCTCGCCAACCACATTTCAACCAATCTTGGACAAGGTAAGAAGTAAGCTTTCAGGATGGAAAATGAACTCCCTCTCACACGCGGGGAGGCTGACTCTTATACAGTCAGTGACTTCGGCTATTCCAGCGTATTATATGCAAACTGCTCGCATTCCTGAAAGTACGCTTTACAACATCGAAAGGCTCAACCGAAAATTTTTGTGGGGGGGAAGCTGACAAAAACAGGAAAGTTCACCCAGTGGCATGGAGTACAATATGCAAACCTAAGGAGATGGGTGGTTTGGGCATTCAGAAACTAAGCAATTTAAATAAGGCACTGCTTGTGAAGCTTGGATGGAGGATGATTCAAGAACGGGAAACTCTTTGGGCCCGGGTTTTATGGGAGAAGTATGGCGACCCGTTGGACGATAGTAAAGTTAATCATAACCCCTCTTACATTTGGCGTAGCGTGAAATACGCCATACACTTACTTAAAGACGGGTGTTTGAGAGCGCAGCAAACCCATTCAAACGACAGCGGAAACATACCGGAGTTTGATTGGTGCACAAAATCAAACAGAAAATTTGACATAGGCGCAGTCTATCAACTCCAGCAGGACCCCTATGAGCACGGACAGGACAAACATTGGCTAGCAATTTGGAAACTAAAGGATCCCCAAAGAGGAAACTTTCTTTTGTGGCAGGCAAAGCAAGGCCGACTTCCCACCGCAGAAAAACTTCACTGTAAGGGCATCACCGGTTCTGCCAAGTGCATGGTGTGCAACAAAGATAAGGAGACGATTTTGCACGTCTTAAGAGATTGTAGCTGGTTGACTAGAATATGGAAACACTTCTTACCGCCGGACCAATGGCATCAATTTTTCAGTGTACAAAACGAACAGCAGTGGATTGATCAAAATCTGGAAGATAAATTTGGCAAGAGCGAGAATCTTGTCAGATGGAGTTATACTTTTAGAGAGGTGGTTAAAAGTGCGTGGTTTTGGAGAAATGCTATTTTACATAAAACCACGGAGTCTCCCCCGGCTTCAACGGAAGTAAGCAAAAAGATAGAGAGTGATATCATCATGCTTTATACATCGTTTGCTAGAATTGGCATCGGGTAATAGTGAATTTGCTTCTCTGTTTGTATAGGCTTTTGAGTATGTAAACCTGAAGGTTGGCAGATGTTGTACTGTTGTACATATTGAATTAATGAGATCAGTTTGTTCGAAAAAAAAAGATGCCTAAGATGCCTGATTTGATGGTCTGAAGTGTGGACTACTCAACTAAGATGCCTTATTTCCCCCTTCATTTTCATTATTTAAAAGAAAAGGGAAAAAAATCTAATGCAAGATATATAATCATAGTTTTACTATTACTAGTCATCTGAATATTTATTTATTATTTGAAATGATATACATAAATATAGGAAAATGTTATATTAATAGGGTGATTATACTTAAAAACAAAGCTAAATAATATTATTTGTTCTCCTATTAAATAAAAAACAACTCTTAAAATTTCTAATAATTACAACTGTCTTAGACTCTTTTGATACTCAGGGACATATTTTCTGCGGTTGTGCCACCAACACATTCTATTATTTTGTCACGTATTTTTTTTTTTGCATTTTTAACATTATTTTATATGTTATCCCATCCTGCTTTTATAGTCTTGGATCTTCTCTAGTTTTTTCTTGATAAAGACAAAATTATTACTCTAAATAACAACAAATGCAACCAACCTAATCTGTTACAGTCAATGTTATCTGACTCTCACAGGTATACAGATCGTCCAGAGTCCACACTGACTGTTCGGATCCAAACATACAGTCAGTTGGGATGTCCCATAGGATACATGACACTTCCTCGACTCTGGCGAACATCTCGGGTTAGCATCAGTAAAGCTGGACACCTCAGCCGCAAGTGTCACTCCAACTCCATCAATCAGCTCAGCCTAAGGGGTCACCTCGGCAACGGCATGCACCTCAGTCACGTCCCACAGGTCGACCATAAACCAGTTGTCCAAAGTCATCCTGATCAGCTCGGCTGTGAAGACACCTGTCAAATAACACCTTCCAGCAACCAGCTTAGCCATGCAACTCGACACGTGGTGCCATTTGGCGGTCATACATAAGCAGGACACGATACTTGACACTTATTTATAACTCGTCGACATAATTGACTAGTCAAACAATATGAAAGGAAGTTAAAAAAACCATACAAAAGGAAGCAACGACGTCCGACCGTGTTCAAAATCCAACAGAAAAATACTCCACAAATGAGACATGTTTCTCTAGTATTAAAGCAAACAAATATGTTTAAACCCATAACTGACTTGAACGTCAGAAGGCTTTTCTTGGAATAACAACTCCGGACCCCTAATGTTGTTCAACTTGTACATGTTTCGGTAGCATATTATTTGGTGATAAACTACGTATGTACAAGGTTTTAACAATGTTTTTCGTCATTTAAATCATCTATAATACAAGTAAAGATCCGACTTCACCACTTCTTTTATCTCATCCTTTTATCCTGTGGATGCGTGTTGTCCCTTATGCTGATAACTATTTAAGAAAATTGCTTTTAATATTCAAAGAATAAAAACAGTGAGAGGGAAGGAATATAAGCAAGACTCGTTCCTTTAACATGGTATAATTCGCTTTTGTCTCCGGTTTATAACTTGTACAAAATAGTATTGACTGGCAAAATTATAGTAATATCGTAATGTAACTACACAAATACACAAATATTTAGACAATATTGTAAGTTTTCGAAAAATTGTTAAAATATTGTCTGCGTACGATGGAGGTGATGTATAATTCAAAGAATACGTCAGCCACCCTTGCGTTCTAAATTTGGTGTGAATCTCTTCGTTAAATGTCATCAGTATGTATGTACAAACTTAGAAAATATTGTTTCAGAAAAACAAAAAGAAACGTAGAAAATATTTACACAGTTATACGTCACCAAAATAGACGTATGCATTTGCATTCTTTATGTTGGTGTAAAATAATAGTACAACTTTTTTTTTTCTCTTCGAACAAAGGGATCTTTATTGATATATTGCAAAAGTTTACATCTACATAGATTTGTTCCTAACTAGAAGAAACAAAGTTTTGCTATAAACTATCGTTGCTTTTGTATACATTTACAATTTCCAAACTAATGACTCTTTTTAGAGTTTTTTGGACACGTTGTGGATGAGGCAATATCGAAATAATACTATGGGTGAGCTGATTATGCCAATACCACAGGCTAAAAACAACTTGACGGAAGATATAACGACATTCTACTGAAATAGTTGTATGTTGCCAAAAAGATCTAACAGTTTCTATAATCCAATCCATTAGATTCGACATACGAAAAAACTTAACCATCACATCAGGTCAAACCAACCTGTCGCATCCAAAGACAACCTCTTACTGCCTGAAGATTATCATCATCAACAATGTAACGGCCATCAGAGATATGTAAATTAATGCATAATGAAAGAGTAAACTCATCATTTACAAACTACACGAATTTTAAATTGTGACACCGGATAAGGGACTAGAAGATCACAAACCCTTTAAAAACACACATATATTATGTGTAAATTAATGCATATTGAAAGACTAAACTCATCATTTACAAACTACACGAATTTTTAAATTGCATTTTGTTCGAATAAATGCAATGACAATCGACCATTATAACTTGAATATATTATTATACTCTAATTATTAATGGCGAAGTAGACCCCTCGAATATATTTATCTTAAAGCCAAATAAATAGTCAACCTGTATGATATTTCCGTCACAATCATAAACAAGTATCGTGATTTGGTCAATCTATTAGTCTTTTTATCATTATTCTTTTTAGTTTCCAATCAAATAAGGTCTTACTCAGTCTTGAAAGAATTAAAAAAGAAAGACCAAAAGGATGAGCACAAACATTCGTAAACTTTATAGCGTGAAGTAGCAGTTGATCGACACAGTTTAACGCAATTTTCATTGTGGATCATCGAAAAATCACCTCTGTCTGTTTCTAATATATGTGTATGATTGCATACATCCGATCTTTAATATCCCGCCATAAACAAGAGCCTTTAAAACAATAGGGTAATCTTTAATACCCTGCCATAAACAAGAGTCTTTAAAACAATAGGATAACGTTGTCGTCGTCGTCTTTCTAGCAATTACTTGCATCAAGGACATGTTATTACAATTTACATAATGTGTATATTTTTCTGATCATAGTAACTAATTTACAAAAATTTACACAACAAATACCCCCAAAATGTAACAAAAGAGCATAATCCGACAGCCAAACAAATGGTATCTAATGCCTCTTCTGCCCTCATCTTTCTTTCTCTTCTTTCTTTCTTCATTTCTACATACTCTTCATACCTCCCCTTAGCCTCTTTTTCTCTATTTAGTGCATTTCCTTTTTTACCCTCTATCGCCCTATGTAAAATTCCCAAACTGTCCTTCCCGGTTAGATGTTTCTCATCCATGTCGTCCATCTGCATGCTCACTTCCTTTAACTGCATGTCCCCTCCCTCCGACTTCCCGCACGTGACCACTATACCACAGAGCACGTGATCTTTTCCGTCAACGCCGGAAAGAACCGACGAGAACTTCACCTGCATATCTCCGTCCAACCAGTGACGCTGAATTGAAATAGGCTTATGAGAAGAAAGGTTGACGGATCGTTGACCTGTGGGGCACACTAAAATCCAGCTCAGCGTCATGTCACCAGCCACCGCTGAACACATGTCGTCCCGGTCCGGGTGTTTGATCCGGGTAAGAACCACGTCCTTCGGTTCGACCAGGTCGATTCTAAACGGGGAGCACCGGAACCACCCGGAAATGGTTTCGGTTTCCAGTAATTTGCTGAATATCAATTCGTCTTTGTAGAATATATCAACGGCCGAGATCAATTCTCCCGGAGGCGGTGGTGATTTTCTCCGACGTGATGGGCGGTCCAGGACAGGAAGCGGGAAGGATTGAGAGAAAAAAGCGCGGGGACCGCCGTCCGGGAAATTGGAGATTATTTTTCTGAGACGTGACGCAGCAGTAGAAGGCCACGTGGCGTGACAGAGGTGGCACCATAGGTAGTTTTGGGAAGAGAGGTGGTGGAGGGTTGTGGAGGAGCAGCTGGCGGAAGCGAGAGATTTCCCGTCGAGTTGGGTGAAGATGTGAGACTCTATTATATCAGGCGGCAAAGAATATAATCGGGTAGAAGGGGGTTCTTCATCGGCCGCCGTGGAGGTGGAAGAGGTGGCGATGGACGGGTTCATTTTTGGGTTATTTTGTTGCTTTGGAGTTTTGATCAGAGAAGTTAAGACGAATGGAATGGTATGCTTGACGAGGAAACGGGAGGCGTGGGGATTTCAACTTTGGAGTAAGAACCAAATCACTAGTATAATTATCTTGTATATATATAGAGTCAAAATAAACTAGTATATTGTGTCCGAGCCTCTTCCGATGGGTCCAAAGTTATTAAATTTATCAGATCTAACTCACCTACTTTCCCTTCATCTCATACGTCATCACGCGACACGTGACGTCATCACGCGACACGTGACGTCACCACGCGACACGTGACAGTAGGGGTGAGTGGTGAAGCTAAATGAGGGTGACTCGCATCTAGCCTCACTACCCATCCCTGCTGCCACGTGTAACGCGATGAAGCGTGCGGTAAGAGGTTTGGGGTGAGAGAATCCTATCTGAAAAAAATCTGGAGTATGGGTCCTCACTGTATTGTGTAAGGTTTTGATGAAGATTCGTAAAGTTTGAAAAATGGTGCACTGTTCAGATAGTAAAATTTTTGTGATTTTTTTTCCATTAAAAATGTTTAGATTTGTTTTCAAAAAAAAAATGTTTAGATATAATAACTAACGAGTAACGAATTTTTATTTATTATTAATGCAAGATACTGAAAAAATAAGATTATATAAAAAGGCTTGAAAAACACTTCAAATTCGGGAATGATATACCAACTTTCAATAGTGTTAACAATGAAAAAAGTCCAATTTTGGAAGATGGATCAATCAATCAATCATACCCAGTATATACCGATGATAGCACAAGCTATCGTTAGGGTCTGGAGGGGGTGAGAGGCAGGCAAACAATACCCATATCCCAAGAGATAGAGAGTTTGATTTCAGTGAGACCCCCCGACTGTATATGTACCTGCACAGATATCATAATAATAGAAATATGTACTAATGAAGATATTTTATTAAACATATACAACAGTATTCCTATATTAAACTAGTCATAATAGTGAACATGCACAAATAATTGAAAGAAAAATACCGAAATAAAATAGGCAAAGTCAAATTAAAGTGTAAATTCTATTTAATCCTATATGTATGCACTAAGGTGTCCTATATCATGTCTACCCCTCCTTAACCTTAATCCTCTGCCTCCATGAACTCCTATCCTGGACCATGTCCTCAGAAAGGTGCAACTCTAGTAAGTCATGTCCTCAGAAAGGTTCCGTTACACACACATATATATATGTATATGTATGTATATATATATTTATAGTGAATTTCCTTTGATGAGGGAGTGGGTTCTCCCCCCACCTGTACCAGAGGCCCCTTAGCCTGGTGGGATGTAAATCGAGGGATGTGCTCCACCGGCAGCCCTGCAAAGGGAGAGGACACACGAGACTCAGCCAGCCCAGAGGCAACCCTTGTAATATTTCAACAAGGATTGTCTCCACACGGACTCGAACTCGGGACGTCGGGGTTCTAGCCCCAATCACCTTTGCCACTTACCACTGGACTATGCCCCTGGGGGCTTTATAGTGAATTTTCTGGTAGACTACTAAATTGACCAAGAGAATAATTCTTTTATCTTCAAAAAAAAAAGAAAGGGGAAATAATATGCAATCGTCAAATTAAGTTATTTCCTTTTTATTTTGTGTACCTATAATAATTAAAAGCCATTTGATGTCCACACTTTAGAAAGTTATAATATGGTCATTGGTCTTGTTCTCATAGTTTAGATATTTTTAATAATAAAATTATACTTAATGCTCTTTGTTCTTTTTTACTTACTCCTATCACTTTTTTCTATCAATTTCAAAGCTTTATCTCAGCCATCAGTTAATAACAAAAAGGTAAAATAAAATATGAAACAAAACTAAATTGTTGGTATAAATTTCTTTTTCTAAATGCCGGCTCTTGAGCTGTAATACGATGAAATCCCCTCGTTTTCATTGAATCAATGAACGGAATGACATATTTTTTCTTGATTTTGGAATATGATGGAATAAAACAAATGATTCACTAAATTAGCTGTGCTTCTTATGTTGTGAAGTAGTAGTTGATCGATACAGCTTGACGCATCATTATGAGTCATTGAGAAACAACCTTTGTGTGTTTTTAACACATAGGTATGGTTGCGTACATCCGACCCTCACATACCCCACCATAGGCGATAGTCTCTAACGTAATAGGATAATGTTGTTGTTGTTGTATGATG
>AP025044.1:2387233-2467387 GCA_036186865.1 Eustoma russellianum
CCCCCCCCCCCCCCCCCGGTTATAACTTGAAATAAATGTTACCAGCTGTTGTTGTTTTTTTCTTAATAAAAGATAAATAAATGTCACTAGTTGGTTCTTATATGGAACTACCACCCTGAACTGGGATGGGATCTCCTCACCCTCAATTTCCTCATCCCATTCATGACCACGCGACACGTGGCAGTAGGGTGGAGTGGTGAGGCTAGATGCGGGTGACCCTCATCTAGCCTCACCACCTCTTCTTATTGCCACGTGTCGTGCGGTGATATGTGAGGTGAGGAAAAATGGATGAGATACTCACAAATTTATCTTTTTATTTTTAGAGAATACTACTGACAATTTTCTAATCCACGAACAATCCTTACTATGTTTTCGCTTGAGGACAGTAATTAGTGTCCTATTTTCGTACTACTTTATTCACGTGCTACACGTTATATAAAATATGTTGCACATGTCTACTTTCTCCGTATGTATTTAGTTACCTGTAAGTTTAATCGCTTAATAGGTCATCAAATTTTTTTTTTTTTGAAACGTAATAGGTCATCAAATTTTGATCCAACGAATTTGCAGCAGATTCTTCCTTGGGCGGGGGGGGGGGGGGGGGCAGGTAAGGGAGTAAAAAAAGAGTTTGGTATTTATCATGTTTTAATGCATATTTAAGTATGATGGATTTTATCATGTTTCAATGCATATTTAGATTCTTTACGTGTAAACGTACTGTATGTCTTCGAGTAATTCGATCTTTAAATGTAATATCACTTTATAAATTATAACGTTTATATAGTAAATTATAATTGATCTTTTAAGAGAAAAAGTAATTTCTAAGTCAAATTTTTCTATCGGAGTGATAATTTAAATATTTGGCTAAGACATAAATGGTGAAATATGTAACAAACTGCACGATGCGACAAGTTTTATAGGTATCTAGTAGGCATGACCTACTAAATTTGCATTTGTTTGAAGACATGATCCAAGATACGAGTTCATAGAGTCAGAAGATTAAGGTTAACAGAGTTTATGCAGGATATAGAGACACCTTAGAGGATATTTAGGGGATTAG
Source organism: Eustoma russellianum (assembly GCA_036186865.1). Lineage (NCBI taxonomy): Eukaryota > Viridiplantae > Streptophyta > Magnoliopsida > Gentianales > Gentianaceae > Eustoma > Eustoma russellianum. Next base: position 2,388,294 of record AP025044.1, read on the forward strand.
ATACTATATACGTTTTATGTTGACTTTGCAATTTTTTGTTTTTGTTTTGGATTTGTCTTGTATTATATGTGCATATATACGCTTATGACTATTTTAATATCGTAAGCTTCCTATTTATATTTACTCAATGCATTCACTAACACATTATCACATCATACCCCTATTATTGTTTCATTTATTCAGGTACATATAGAGCCAGAGATTTCACTGAAAGCACACTTTCTATCTATTGGATAGATGTATTGTTTGCCTGTCATTCACACTTCTCATACTCTAATTACAGTTTTTGTGTCGTTAGAATATAGTGGGCATGATTGATCGAGAGTACCTATCAAAATGTTGGATGGTCTAATTTTGCTCCGGATAGGTTGGATGGTCTAGTTTTTCTTCGTCCCTAGTGCTAACGAACTTCTTGGATTTCGACCAAACAAACTAGAATTTAGCTTTTGTAGCGGCCAACCCAATACGACCAAATGCTTAACTTACAATTTGTTTATGGTGCATTTAAATTGACATTATATTTGTATAAAATGGTTACACTTCAGCTCATTTTTATATCTATTTTGAGTGAGTTGGATCTAGAGTTTACCTACTACTTTATTTCTATAATACTATGTTAATATGGGTTTAAAGTAATGATATTAACATATATTAACAGCTTTTCTATTCTCAAAGGATGACATTTAGTATTGTCAAATTCGATGACACCGCTAAGGCCTAGTTCTTGATGTTAAGACATTACGAATTGATATTAGAAGCGAATATAAAACGAAACTAAGTTTCATGCCGTGTGAGGCGCTTACAACAACACATATCTAACATATCACAACAACAGCAAAAGCTATCGCTAGGGTCTGGGGAGGGTGAGAAGCGGGCGTACAATACCTCCATACCAAAGGATAGAAAGTTCGCTTCCAGCGAGACATCCGACTCTATATGTACTGACATAGACACATAATGAACAACAAATAATGATAGACTAATACAAATATAAAAAGTGCAAATTCAACATAACGTTGAGAGAGTATCTAAGCCCCTATATATACCTGTCCTATCTCCTACTTAAATATCAGTAACCTTAATCCTCCGTCTCCATGAGCTTCTCTCATGGACCATTTCCTCAGAGAATTGCAAATCTGGTAGGTCATGTCTAATCTGCTCCTCCCAAGTCAGTTTGAGTATGCTTTTACTTCTTTTTCCCTCTACAATGAGGCTTTCAACTGCTCTGACAGACACCGTCGTCTGTCTCCGCTTGACATGCTCAAACCATCTCAGTCTCCCCTCTCTTATCTTATCCGTTATACTAGTCACCCGTAGTCTTTCTCTAAATACCTCATTTCTTAATCAGCCTGACTTTGTTTGACCACATTAAGATGATGTCAAATAAGATTTATATACGTGAGTAGTATAATTTGACTACTTCCACTAGTGATCCAGCCAACCATATGCTAAAATAAGTTAAAAACAATGGTCCCCACAAATCGTAGGCTGAAAATTAATGGTTCGTTATCCTTATACAATCTTCTACCTAACCAAAAACTCATGCTAAGGATTAAAAAATTTTAATTCCTCGAAGAGGATAAATACATTGAAAAGGTCAAATTTGGTAGACTAGAGATCGTATATGCATGTCGCTCTTTTAATTGGCTTAGAGCTTGACTTTGGCAATCTCTCTTTTCCCTTCTTGTCAAGACACTTTCTCATTTTAATTTTAGTCAATGACGAAAGCACTGTCTAATAAACCAAGACTTGGATCCAAACAGAAACAGAAGACGTTAGGCTCTTTGTCAAATTGTTTAGTACTACAACCAAACAACGTTACAATAATGAACTAGTGACATATATATTCATTCTGGATAGGTTTTGAAGTGATATACACAATGAAAAGTCAAAATTTTCTACACTTGGAAGATTGTTTCTGATCGCAACAAAATGATCTAATAAAGAAAGAGATCGCCACTAACTAGATACTTGTATGCATGCTTGAAAGGTAAGCGATATTTTCTATAATTAGATTAAATAGAACATATAATAATATATCCGACCTCTCATACCCTACTATAAGCGAGAGCTTTTAAGTCAATGGGATAATGTTGTTGCTGTGGTGTCCTCAGATGATTATGCTCATACTGTTAGGAAAGTAGAATAATATTTTTACCTTGTATATGTTGTCATTATTGTATAGATATGATTGTAATCATGATAGAGGAAAATCAGGAGCAAAATCAAAGGTAGATTGATTGTAGATTGATTGTTTACCATAATTAGCTAGTATCCGGTCGTATAAGTTGAGACAAGGTGTATACGTTTTTTGCATGAATGAAGAATAACATTCATCCCAATTATTCTCAGTTATCCTTTGTACTCCTCTGATTATCATGGTATCAGAGCAGTGATCCTACTCCAATACATCAGATTTGAAGAGTATTCTTTGAGTATAGGCTCAGAAAGAATATTCATCATAGCCTTCATATACCTTTTTCTCAGCCACGTTTTTTCAGCCTTACCAAGTTTGTTTACCCAGTGCAGTATTGCTCCTTATCATCTGCATCAAGAAAATCAAATAGCATGTCAGACGCAGACACTAGTGAACCAAAGAATCCAAGTCTGGCAGACTTGGCTTTACAAGTTGCTAGCATTTTACAAAACAATTCCACCAAACCAGTTACCACTCAAGCACCTTCAAAACCTTCGTTCTCCACCGAAAATCTTACCATATCTGTAAGACTGAATGGCAACAATTACGCAGTCTGGGCACCGTTGGTGCTGAGAGCAATTATTTGTAGAGGGAAGAGACACCACCTCACGGGTGTGCCTCTTCCTCCTCTACCAACAGACCCTGATTTCACTATATGGGAACAAGTGGACAATTCTGTGTTTACATGGATCATTCAAACTATTGAACTATCTTTGGTTGTAAATGTGACTAGGTATCCCACCGCCAAAACACTGTGGGATGGTCTAGCACTTACATATGGCTCAAGTCCGGACTCCCTCAGAACTTATGATCTTCATAGGAAAGCCAGTCAAATTAAGCAAGCAGGCGGCAGTATTGAAGTTTAATAAACCTCATTTTAATTTTAGTCAATGACGAAAGCACTGTCTAATAAACCAAGACTTGGATCCAAACAGAAACAGAAGACGTTAGGCTCTTTGTCAAATTGTTTATTACTACAACCAAACAACGTTACAATAATGAACTAGTGACATATATATTCATTCTGAATAGGTTTTGAAGTGATATACACAATGAAAAGTCAAAATTTTCTAAACTTGGAAGATTGTTTCTGATCGCAATATAATTAGATTAAATTGAACATATAATAATACATCCGACCTCTCATACACTACTATAAGCGAGAGCTTTTAAGTCAATAGGATAATGTTGTTGCTGTGGTGTGCTCAGATGATTACAGCTCATACAAGATAGTTTGAATGGTTGAAATGGCATAAAATAGGAAATTTGTGAGAAGTATTATGTTGTTTCTGTTGTAACTATTAATAGAATAGATATGCATTGCATTGGTTAAGAACCAGTTTGTAATAATTCGTTAATGAGCATTCTAAACCTCACTGAAATTGGTGGATAACTGATTCCTTTTGCTTTTTTTTTTGGGTGTCAAATCGTCAAGTTCGATTCCATCTAGTATTTCGACTTCAAAATTTTATGAATGATATAAATTAAGCGGCATGTTAATGTAAATATTTCTTAGAATTTGTTTATAAATAACCCACAAACAGTTCAAATCCAAACCAGTGAAAAGATTCTAACTTTCCATTGTAGGTCATGCACGTGTAAACTTTTACATTGTAGGTCATGCACATCTACACTGCAAAGTACCATGACACTGTCTCTAAGACATGTCTCAATCGTTTTGGTGATAGAGACTCAAGAGATTGGCAAGAGTTCGATTCTTATTCCAACTAAGATTTTGATTCTCTTTCTAGGTAAATACATGGTATTGGAGTTCCACTGCTCCACTGTTTGTAGTAAGCTCCTTGTATGGTTGTCTGAGCAATCCAAACTCTACCATAGCGGACTTTAGACCCCTGACTTTACGCTGTGAAACAGGTTAATAGAGTCCGGTTGGAGTTTCTGGTCATAAACCATGACACTTTTCAACAAGGTTATGCGCTGCAAGCGTGCTCGGCTGTTTGAAAGCCCAAATGCCTGATTTTTTTTTTTTTTTTGAAAGCAATGCCTGGTTGATTATGTAAAAGGTTTATAACTATTTTTTGCATATCTATTTCATAGAAATTCTCATATCCTAATATCAAAGTTTATACGATGTGATATCTTACCAGGAAACAAATGCCTTAATTGCTGTGTACGTACTAGAATGGATACACCTTGATAATCCAGTTTTCCATCCTGACAGTTTTTCCTTTGTTAGATAAATGACATCTTTTGATCATCATCATCATCCGTATCCAGTATACATTAACGACATTAAAAGCTATCGCTAGAGTCTGAAGAAGGTAAGTGGTAGGCAAACAATACCTCTAAAAATGATCACATTAAAATTAAAATATAATAAAATTTGAAATAAATAAAGTTACTTACATTACATGATGTTGTTCCTAATTATATAGAATGTCGACTAAATCACGAGGTGCCATTGTAAACCACAATGAACAACCAGACATTAATCGGACCCGACACATTTTTCCTTCCGTTTTTTTCCCGCTTCAACAATTTTATCCCCCGCAGTATCTAATGTGTGCATGAGTGTTTTTTTTTTTTTTGAAAGTAGAATGGTATTCATTCATAAAGCAAATCTGCAGATGCAGAAGAAAGTACAATAGGAGGGGGATGAGGTCCCCATACGATATGCGTAGCATATTGTAATCCTATCTTGGCTAGGTGGTGAGCCGGCATATTGCCGTCACGTTTTGTAAAAGCTAGTTGACAATTTGCGGATGAATCTAACAAATGCCTACAGTCATTTAGCAGAGACCAAAGTGGATGCAATTCATCTCGTTCTCCCTGGATTAATGTGATAGCCATCAAACAATCAGACCAAATTGTGACCTTGTGTAATCCACGTGCATGTACGAACTGTAGACCATGGAATATGGCTAGTAGTTCTCCCTGCAAAACACCAACATGGTGATCAATCCGATATGTTTCAGACCAAGTAATAAGCCCTCCTGCTAGGCGCATGATCAGGCTTGTTGCTCGATTACCATCCTCATGAAAAGCAGCATCCACGTTAACCGCGATTTCCATTCCAGTTGGTGGCGTCCATCGGTTGTGGTGGATAGTGCGCTGGTGGAAGGATTGATGGTCATTGTTGCCTGGAGGTTGGGTAGTTTGCAACAAACTTTTAGCTGAAGTCCATACTGCTACATCATTCGGCTGGGATCGGGTCTCATCGAACACAACGGCACATCTCTCCTTCCAAATCAGCCATAGTAGTATAGAGAAGTGTCGTTGGGTATCCTCCTCACGATGATCGTAAGTCCATTGTATTATGTCGACAAGGGGATGTTGCAGAACTTCCTGAGGTAAGCCGAATTGCAGCCAAATGTTTTTTGTCCAACGGCAATGAAAAAGACAGTGATGGATGGTTTCATCAGAACAGCTGCAAATTTGGCATGTTGGTGATGTGTTTGGTAGTCGATGTGCGAGAGATGCTTTCACTGCTAGAGAGTTATGGAGTGCACGCCATAAAAATTGTTTGATTTTAGGAAGAACATTTTGTTTCCATAACTGCTTCCAAAAAGATTGGGCCAGGGAGGAGTTTGATGTGCCCCCCGCATCTAATATTCGATGTTGCTCCTGCATAAGCATGTGATAACCCGATTTAACTGTGTATTCCCCATTTGGTGTGTAGTACCATATTAGTTTGTCTGGGCTTCCCAAATGTGATAGATGAATCTTCCTAATAGCATCAGCTTCATGAGGTAGAAAGAGTGCTGCTAAGGTGGTCTCGTTCCATTGCATGGTTTGTGAATTAATGAGGTCTGAAACATAGGCTTGCGGAACTTGCTGTCGAGTTTTGGGATAAGGCTTGAAGTTTCCTCCTTTGGGTATCCATGGATCAGTCCAGATTTTTGTGTTATGGCCATCACCAATGCGTGTAATCAACCCCAATTGAAGCACTCGTTTGCCTTCGCATATACTTCGCCACAAGAATGAGGGACGAGAACCAAGGTTAGCTGTGAGAAAATTACCAGACTTGAAGTATTTGCCTTTCAGAGTTCTCGAGACAAGTGAATCTGGGTTTTGCAGGATGCGCCACCCCTGCTTTGCTAACAACGACAGATTGAACGAGCGGAGGTCGCGGAAGCCTAAACCTCCATCTTGTTTAGCGAGGGTTAGAAGACTCCAAGATTTCCAATAGATTGCCTTGCTTTTACCTTTGTTACCCCACCAAAAGTCCCTTAAGAGTGATGTGAGCTTGTTACAAACCGAGGTAGGAAGGAGGAAACATTGCATGGCATATGTTGGTATGGCTTGGAGCACCGACTTTATGAGAACTTCCTTCCCAGCTGAGGTCAAGTATTTTTCCTTCCAACCTGAGATCTTTTTGTGTATACGACTTTCCAGAAACTTAAAGATTTGCTGTTTTGATCGTCCTATCATAAAAGGCAAACCAAGGTATTTTGCATCACCCGCTCCAATTTGCACCCCAAGTAGCTCACAAATTTGCTGGCGTTTAACAAGTGTGACATCTCTAGAAAAGTAGGCATTGGATTTGTTTAGATTGATCAATTGTCCGGAGATTTAGCAATAGAGATGAAGGACGTCCTTAACACAAGCTGTTTCCAAATCGTTTGCTTTGAAGAAAATGAGAGAATCATCTGCAAATAAGAGGTGAGTAACTGTTGGTCCTAGATGTCCAAATTGCATACCTGTCCAGCCTGTGCCTGTAGCTCGCCGAATAAGGCTTGAGAGACCTTCAACGCAGATTGTAAACAGAAACGGAGATAATGGGTCCCCTTGTCGGATTCCTCTTGTGGGTGTGAAGGCTTGCGTTGTTGAACCGTTCACTATCACAGAAAGATTCGTAGTGGATATGCAGAGCATGATTAGCTTAATGAAGTGAGCGGGGAACTTCATACGTTGCATCACGTCGTGGAGATACTGCCATTCAACTCGATCAAAAGCCTTCGATAAGTCTAGCTTGAGTCCAACGTATCCATTCCCCGAACAATGGCCAGTCATCATGTTGTGGAATGCCTCGTAGGAGATTATTGCATTGTCCGTAATAAGCCTTCCTGGAATAAACGCACTTTGGGCTTCATCAATTACCGCTCCGAGGACCTGTTTAAGTCTATTGGCAAGCACTTTGGAGATAAGTTTATAGACAGTGTTACATAAACCAATTGGACGGAAATCACTAACCCGTGTAGCAGGTTTAACTTTTGGCACAAGGCAAATATTTGTGTCATTGATGGCATTAATATGAGTTGCATCATTAAGAAAAGAGAGTGCTAATCGAGTGATATCGTTACCAACCACATTCCATCCTTTTTGGATGAATGAAGCGTGCATGACATCCGGACCCGGCGCTTTCGTTCCTGATAGCTGTTTCGCACAGTGGATAACTTCGTCAGCAGTGAACGGCTGGGATAGGAAGTCTTTGTGGTCTGGGTTGAGTTCTGCAAATGGCACATCATCTGGTATTGGTTGCAGGCATGCAGTGGCAGAGAAGAGATTGTGGAAGTGACTACGAACGATTGAACAAATGTCCTCGTGCTCCTCTACTCTTACATCATTTGAGTTTATAAGACTTTTGATCTCATTTTGTGTCTTACGGCTGCTGGCTTTGTGATGAAAATATTTAGTGTTTCTGTCCCCTTCCTGAAGCCACTCCACTCTAGATCTTTGTCTCCAATATGCTTCATACAGTTCCTCAAGATACTGAAGTTGCATCTGCATGTTCTGCATATCATGTGCATTAGTTAGTGCCTTTGAGATTACACCATCTATTTCCCCCCTTAGCTTCTTAATTCGGTTGCTTATGTTACCAAATTTTTTCCGGCTCCAGTCTTTAAGTTTTGCTTTCAGGTTGGATATAGATATTGGTAGTTCTTCAGTGGTGCTTGGTGATATCCAGGATTTAGCCATTATCTCATGGCAATCATGATCTTTCAACCAGAATGGTTCAAATCGGTTGATGGTGCTTCCGTGACCAGTATGAGGACGGGGTGCATCCAGTCGAAGGTGCAGAGCCATGTGATCTGAGTGTGTGGCTAAAGTATGTTCCATCCTGTAGCTTGGGAAGAGATTTACCCAAGCCCTGTTAGCTACCATACGATCCAACCTTTTTTCAATTGGATTCCTTTGCTGTTTATTGCACCATGTCAACGGATAGCCCGTAAATCCTATGTCATTTAATTCACAGTCTCGTAGACAACTTCTAAAAGCCTCCATGTGAGAAGTATTAGATAGTAAGCCGCCTCTTTTTTCGTTTGGGGAAAGTGTTTCATTCATATCACCTCCACATATCCAAGGGCCTGTGAATAAAGTACTTAGTCTACACAGCATGTTCCATGTGTGTGTTTTTTGATCATCATACGGGCTGCCATATATCCCAGTAAAACGCCATGAAACTCCAGCATTGGATGTCACCAAACAGTCTATGTGATGTGAGGAGTAAGAGCAGATATTTATGTCTAGTGTGTCATCCCACAGTAAAGCAAGCCCTCCTGCCAGTCCAATCCTGTCAACAAAAAAAACCCCATGGAATTTGAATTTGCAGCGGATCATTTCCATTCTCCTATTTACAGACTTGGTTTCGGAGAGAAAAACCAAGTTGGGTCGGGTAGCTCGTAAGAGGCTACCTAGGGAAGAGACTGCACGAGGTTGACCCATTCCTCGGCAGTTCCAGCATAAGGTAGTCATGGCTCTTGGCGGGGCTGCGCTGCAGCCTCCGCTGGAAAGGTGGTGAGATTGAGTTTTTCCTTCTTCCTATCAGATCCTCCAGCATTCTCCAAAGCTTTCCTTTTCCCCTTGTGTTGTCCAGTAGGCAAATTAGTGATGTCATCCAAAATTTGTGATTGTGACAGTTTGTTGATCTTTCTTTTCCAGACCTTTGGCAGTTTGCAAGGGTTAGTCTGGAACATACAGGTTTTTGCATCCTCAGATTTTCCATGCAGTAATTCATCTTGGTTGTTATTTTCGAATAAGATTGGAATTTCCGTTAATTCTGCAGATAACGGTTCCTCATAGTGCGGGGGCTCATGATTGCCCGGGTGGTTATGGGCATTAATGGTAATGGTCGTTTCCGAAGGTGTAGCATGTAATGGCTCCGTGATTTGTGCTGCAGTAACTGCATTATGAATGTAACCGCTTTCAACCGTTTCCAGACTGCCCATTAGGAATGGCGGTGGCCGGATCTCTCTTTCCGGCGAAACTTCTTCCAATAGGATTGATCGGCTTTCCATTTTTAACCATTTGTCATAAGGCAGAGGGTGCATAGCATCGCGGGGTATCTCTTTTTGAAAGGATGGACAATTGGATATAGTATGATCAAGATGGCCACATTGAAAACACATGTGCGGGAGTTTCTCATATTGAACTATCCCAGTGTGTATGTCACTATCAATCTCAGTAGACGCTAGCCGTATGAATCGTCGAAGTGGTTGATCCGAATTAATTAGAATCCTGTATCTGAAGAATTTCATTCCATTTGCTGTTAATTCACGCAGTTGAATTGCAGATACTGAAGTAAATTCATGACCAAGTTTCCGAGCAACTTTAGCAGTGACAACTTCGCGAGGAAAGCCACTCACAGTAACCCAGTAGGGGGACCATTTAAGATAATCATCATCATGCATCCATCCTTGTTTCCATGGTTTGGCGATAAGTAGGATGTTATCAAAACACCATGGTGCTCCATCAACAATTCTTCGGACATCCTCTGACGAATTAAGGATGAATTGAAATGTGTTCTTCTTTATCTTCACGATTTTCAGATCATCAAGTTTCCATGATTTGCAGATGGCGAGTTTTGTGCCTTTAATGACCATATCCTTCCTTGTGATAAATTTTCCGACAAGGCTGCGGTTTGCTTCCTCTTCACCCAGTGCAACATCATCAGAATCAACTAGCGAAATCTTACGTTCATCTGTTGTGATAGTAAGGGAAGATATTAGGCGGTTTATTTCCTCATTCTCCATTAGCAGAGAAGAAGAGGAAGGGAAGGCTCCAAGGTGGAGAGAGAAAGTCCAAGAGTGGAGAGAGCAAATTCTCAAATTTGCATGAGTGTGTTTTTGGTGAAGGCAAATTTTACTATGGTCTTGAAAAAAGTATGACTAATTGCTTTTTGACCAATCAAATATACAAAATATATACGAGTCTCCGTTTCCGCCAATCATCTATATTTTACATATAAATAAATTTTATTTGATATTATCTTATTTTGTTACTAGTTACTGAAACATCAAAACTTCATACTCTCGATGAATCCACTGAAAATCATCTAAACGTCCAGGCTATATGAGCGTTCGATGACGATTTGGCCCAGATAAAGCCGAGAGCTGGAACAAAAATTTGGGCCAAAAGATCCATAACTCTTATGCAAGTATGCATAGTCAGCACATCTACCACGTGGCTCTCATTATTTTTCCAACTTAGTTTTATCGTGAAATAATGGCCAAAAAAATTAATAACGTAAATATAAATGAGTAAAAAAATATAGTTTACACTTTTATTCTATTTATTGCATATCATTTAGGTTGCGAATTTTACATTATAATTCCACGATAAAGAACACAATTACATGATAGTGCTACTTAAATATACGATGCCAAGATTTGATGCATAAAAAATTACCATTAATAATGAAGTCGATACATAGATAAACACTAACTCTGCTAAACATTGATAAACACTAGCTCTGGTACTAGGTGTTAGAATATGGGAAAAAACACCGTCTTTCAATTATTAAACTTCTTTATACTCTTTATAATAATTTTGAAACTACATGATCCTAATTTTTAATTTCTAAATTTTAACAGCCCTTGTCTCAAATTATTTTTGTCACGTCGAATTTTAATTGCTATAATTGTTGAAACTTGGGTTTACATGAGGTGATGCTTATATCAACTCAAAACCATAAGACAATGAATGGTGGTACATCATCCTCATATAATCCATGTATTTTGTCTCAAAGTGTCCGATGTGGGACAATATTCTTAACACCCGCTCTCATGTGGCAACGTGGCTTGACATACACACGCACTGGGCTTACATGAGGTAAGGCTTATGTCCATTCAAAACCTTAAGACAATGAGTGGTGATACATCATCCTCATATAATCCATGTATTTTATCTCAAAGTGTCTGATGTGGGACAATATTCTTAACACACGCCCTCACGTGGCAACATGGCGTGACATACACACGCACGTGGCAACGTGGCTTGACATACACGCGCGCCTTAGAATAAGCCTTCAATCACAAACCAGTAATGAACATCTGGACTTAGGTGAGGGGACACAATAAATAGCCAATAATGCGTCAAGTAAGCTGTGAGTCCACATTTTAAACATTGTTTCTGATACCATATTGAAACTTGGGCTTACATGAGGTGAGACACATATCCACTCAAAATGTTAAGGCAATGGATGGTGGTACCTCATCTTTATTTAACTCATGCATTTTATCTGTAAGTGTTCGACATGGGACAATATTCTCAACAATAATGGTAAGGTATTACCATGAATGATTTGGAGAAGGTCATGGGTAGAGATTTCTACTATTTTGATTGGAGCATTGAAACTAGAGAAAAAGAAAGGAGGAAGTCTAATAACAAGAGCCTCTATCACACCAAACCATTTACATTGCTACTCTTATGCTTGGTTGCAAAGAACTAAATGTAAATAATGATGGTTAAATTACACGTTGAACTACATATAATTTGTTTATTCTGATGATAGTAATAAATTGATCCTTCCTTTCGGAAAAATTAAACATTACTTTCATCATGGTTCAAGTTCGATGATGTTTGTTCTAGTGATGATTAGTCGTGTAATAAAATGAAACTGGACATGTTATGGACGGTAAATAACTCTAGGATTACCCGTTATCTCTTCCCGGTATTTATTAATTGATAGATGTGGAAAAGACATTGAACAATTAGTACGCTGATAACCTACTGCTAAAAGAAACTATCAGACGGCTGATGTCTAGATGAATATAATCTTCTATGCTACACGTATGATCAAAAACCGTATGTTCACATACGGCGTAAGTGTAATATTACAATTTGGGTCAGTACTGGTTTAGTCCACATCCAATTGGATTAAAGGGTTTAATAGCCCAATTTACCGTGGACATTTTGTATGGATTTTCTAGTAAAAGACTTACCAATTTAAGAGACCGATAAGTTTTTAATTTATATCATTTACAAAACTTTTTAAAACTGGGACAGTAAAGGTCCGAGTCAGAATACCATAGCGTGGTTCAACTATTTCAAGCATGTACCATGTAACGTCCATAATAAGTAATCAGCTTTATAAGTCTTGTCCAAATGAAAAAGATTGGGTTTTAGAAAGGTCATCATCGTCTTTTAGCTATACACAGTTCTCGATCCATCCCACTTTCATAATTTTGTGTGAAGAATATAATTTTGAAGATACATGTGTTGTGATTTTCATATTTAACATGCTAAATTTTTATTTAACATGATTTATTTGCTTACTATTAATGAATCATTTTCATTGTTTTGTAAGAAAGATAATTTTCGAACTTAACATTCATAAATTTAACAAGTTAGTTATGTGAAGTTCATAATCTAAAAAGAAAAAGAGGACAATAGAACTTAAACGAATATTATGTCACTAGTTACTCTATTTAAGTAAGCAGAGTTTTACGTCATTTGTTTATCTTTTATTATAGTAATTGACGTTGATCATTTTGAAATTTGCATTTCTGTTTAAATTAGCATTTCCACATCCCAAAAGAAACATGGATGGATATACATATAAAGCTATAAAGCTGCCATTACCATATGGGCCAAAATATGACTTTCTACCATACTAGGCAACCATGATCCAAACCTAAAGAACGTCACCTAAAATGTGTTTTCGACACATTAGACTTACGTGTTTGCGGATACACACCTATGGCTTCTAAATCTGAGATGTAAAATTCATCATATGCTTGATTCTTCAACTAGATGAATACTCTGAAGGCTAGCCCAAAAAAGTCTTCTGGTTAAATCTCTACAGTTGCCTTTGCATCACCAAAACGCTATCTTTTCTGTTTTTTCCGTCGATTCATAATTGCAGAAAACCCAAAATTCTTCTTTTCTTCCAGCTTTTCTTCATCATGTAATATGATATCAGGGGCTAATGTCAGTATCATTTCTCCTGATATCGTTTTCAATGATTTTCACCCCCCTTTCATGCGCTATTTTCCCTATTCTATGGCCTTGTAAAGAAGATTGATTGATTGATCTTCCACCCTTCAGATTGGAGAAAAAGTTGCCACAATATCTGGGATTTCGTTTTCACTTGTTTTCTTTCTTTTTCCATTTTTTTGGGGTTAATTTCTTTCTTTTTTTCCTACTGTAGTTTACCTGACATTCCAAGTGGGCCCAAAGAGGTAAACCTTGGAAGTCACATCCATGGATGCATCATCATCCCTGTTGATATCTGGTATGGCTCATGTCTCTTGGGAAATCCACATCCTGTTTACATGATTAAGCAACAGTTATACATGCTTTAAATATATATATATATATATATATATATATATATATATATATAATATGCACACTATAGTAGCTCCTATTAATATTGTAACGTCCCAGTTTTTTGGGCCGTAATTAGTCACGTAAAATATAAATATCCTGAACAACCATTCTCCGAAAAGGAATTATAATTAAGATAAAAGGAAATAAAACAATAATAAGTCGAGTAGATTTGCGTTAAAAAGGGAGTCTTCGATTTGCATGTAATTAGGCCGAGGGAAACAATAAGAAATTAATAGAAATTTAATAATAATTATCAATCAGTAACGGGAATCCAGGAGATATTCTTGGTCTCGTGTATCAGTTCGTTTATTTTCACTTTTGTGCATTAGACGTTCCGTGTTACGGAATATAACAATGAAACTTCATGTAATATAAACGTCCGATCCCACCGATTTTTATTTTCCCAACTCTATAAGAATGTAAATCAGAATGACGTACCACTCAAAAGGTATTAGTCCGATGCTCACAAGGTGTCAACTCGTTTACTACAAAGACATATTGAAATATCTGTAACAGTCACTCTAATAGTGTTCGTTTGGTGGATTTTACGTGTCAAGAAGCATGATGTAGATATTAGTTATAGATTTATCTGTTAGATTGTGTTGTATCAAAATTATATTGGAGATATTTGACTTTTGATGATTCTTGACATCATTATTTTAAAGTCTTTGATAGATAAGTGGAACCTAGGGATTAGGATACAGTCATGTAATATCAAGGTTTTTGTTTTAAACATAACTACTATTTATGGAACATACTCATATTTGTCTATGTGCCATTAGACAAAAAGGTAGTTGTGCTAATAATTAGTCATGTAATACAATAAAACTTTTATTGGTCCAGAAGAAATAGACAGAATTTGGATTGAGCATATAAAAGTGAATATCTGTGAGCAGTTTTAATTGGCTGGATCATTCTTGATTTGGTGATGTAGACGTGTCATGAATAAATGGATGAAAGTTTATTACACACGTGATTGATCTATCCTTAAAGGGCTCAAAAAATAGAGGTCACAAAGGGCCATTTGGGTGGTGGCCACTAGAAAAGGATGTGATCTCCTCACCCCATTTTTTCTCACTCCATTCATGACCGTGCGACACGTGGCATGAAGATGGGATTGTGAGGCTAGATGCGGATGATCCTCATCTAGCCTCACCACCCCCTTGCTGTCACGTCCTTGCTGTTATGTGTTGTGCGGTGTGAAAAAGTGAGGTAAGGAGATCATATCCTACAAAGAAGTAGCAAGAACCCCATCTATTTATAGTGGATGAGATCCACAAATTATCGTGCGTTATATGTATTCTATCCACTTTCATACTAGTGATATCTATTGGAGAAATCTATTTTTGCCTAAAGTAACTGATGACTCAATATGATATGAACATCGACAAAGTATAAATGAGGAAGTATAATTTGCTTTACATTTATATATATTAAAATAAAACTAGAAGTACAACTTTTAATTATTAAATTGGAAGGCAGAAGAAAACTCCATGTGATCTTATGTGATGTTGATTGAGCTTATTTTGAGGAAGTAAAGGATTTGAACTAGTCAGATTGGGACCAAACAGGCCCAAACTGAGCCGGATTTACAACTAGGAATCAATCAAAAATGCCCTCCCTCTAATGTTCAAACTTCAAATTAAGTACCACGAGGTTCATTGAATTCTGCCTTCAAATTTTGACTGTCAGATCAATCTTTAGGACCACAAAACCAAACCACGATTCCTCACTCGCAAAAGGTTGGCATATGGGGAATGAGAAGGTTCCAGTTGTTGATAAATTAAAATTAAAAAAAAGGGATATATATCCTTGTCTTTCATGGTTCCATTTCTAATGGGTGAAGGACACATTTTTTTTTTGTTGACTTTTGAATATGATGGAATAAAGTAAAATGACTCACTAAATTGGTTGCGCTTCTTATATTATGAAATAGTAGTTGATCGACACAGCTCGACGCAATGTTCATTATGGGTCATCGAAAAACAACCTCTGTGTGTTTCTGACACATGTGTATGGTTACGTACATACGACCTTCCATACCCCCACCATAGGTGGAAGGTGGAAGCCTCAAAAGTAATGAGGTTATATTGTTGTTGTTGTTGTATATCCTTTTCTTTCAATAGATATATTTGAATACCGTCCCCAAGACATGACCTAATGGTTTCAGTGGTTGAAGCTTGAGAGAGTGGCGAGAGTTCGATTCTTGTCCCAAGCAAGATTTTCGACTCTCTTTCAAGATAAGCGTATGGTATTGGAACTTCCCTGCTTGCAGTGAGTTCCTTGTGTAGCTACATGAGCAGTCAGTCCAAACTATGTTATAGAGGGCATTGAGCACGTAACTTTCATCCCTATAGCATCGTGTGACAAGCTGATAGAGGTCCGATTGAGGATTTCGGTGATAAACCTTCTTTTATATTTGAATCCCGTTTATTTTCTTCCCCAAAAGAGTTTTATTTGTCAAACTTGAAGTAGAAGACCTTTTGTTTCTTTTAATGGAGATATTTTGATGTGTCTAATCCACTGGTTAGGCAGATGGGACCTTGACCTTTTACTATATTTACTCCTTTTAAGTACTCAAATAATTGCATCCACTGGTGTGGTCTTTCTGTAATTGTCTCAGGTCAGGAAACATCCAAATCATTATGGGAAATTGGAATTCTCATTATTATTCTTATGTTTCTTTTAGCCTTTTACTCTTTGGATCTAAAGTAGTTGCATGAACAATAAAATATCATTTTGTCCTTTTATGGCATATTCACACAAAGGGTTTTTTCTCCAATAATTCAAATATCCAATTTTGGTTTCTCCACCTAGTGTAACAATGTTTAGAAAATGGTGTGGTGCACAAGGATCAAATATTAAAGATTGAAGCCCCGTAAGGATGACACGCACAAATCGAAAAATATTAAAGATTGAAGTTAAAGATGTCCCTAGAATCTTGACAGAGACTAACACCCATAGTGCATAACTATTCTCTAATCTCTAATGGGACTAACTATATGATTTTCATTATTAAATTGATTTTGAAGAAATAGGTTGAAAATGAAAGACGAAGTTGCCTCTCAACTTTTGATCTCTCAAATAAATGTTTGAGAAGTTCTCTTACTAATTTTAGAGTAACTGGTAAAGTCGTTGCTTTGTGACATTGGGGTCACGGATTTAATCTTTAGAAACAGTCTCTAGCACAAATTGTAGGGTCTGCATACATCAGATCGCAAAGCGATCCGGTCTTTCTCCGGGAGCCTACACAAACGTGGAAGCGTTGCACACCAAGAATGCCTACTAATCTTATACAGTTATGGCATATAGACAAGCTCTTAGAAATTTTATCCTAATCATATGACTTATTAAAGTACATCGATAATGTATGGTAACACAGATTGAAAACAATCTAACAAACATGAGAAATGTGCTACATCATTCTAAAGAATTTTAGTATGTAATGATGTATTATATTCTAACCCATTTAAATATATCATGTCATTTGTATCACATTTCTCAAATAAATATGACATGATTCTACTACTAAAAAAAGTTAGGAAATGATACACAAACGAGACACGAGATAAACATAATACCACGTCTATCATAGGTATTATTAGCGATAGTACGTGCTAGGAGTGCAAGAAAGAAGAGCGTACCACGTGATTGGGATGGTTGAAATTGGAATGAAAATTGGGATAGTAGTGATAAGGATTCTGGTAGTTGGGTTGGTCGGGCCCCTGGTTCGAAGAAGCAGACGAACCTGAATCATCAGATGGTGCGGGCGCCTCTGGCTGGCACTCCAAGTTCACACCAAACAACCTCACTCTCTTGCAGTTTACACTTGAACCCCTCTGCATTCCTCTCCCTCCTGTAACAACACATTCATTACCACGTGCACCTCTATAACAATCTATTTCTTTCCTATTTCTATCATTCATCACAAATTTCATACTTTTTATAACAATTCATACGTGCCCTTAATTTTTTGTATAAAAAAGATGAATTGTCATAATACATTCTTTAGTAATGGAGGATAAAGGAGTTTATAGACCTGACCTATATCATTTCGGACCATAACATATATCAGAAACCGTGCAAAGAGAACATGAAAGTCACACAAACCTATCTTATGAAAAACAGAAGAAAACATTGATGCGATGTAAAGGGTTTGATTTCACTTGAGCAAGGTTTCAAGCAAGTCTTGTGGATGTAAAAACAGAAGAATGGTACTACAGGACTTGAGTATTTTGTGCAATTCCCAAGAAGTCTTGTAATTTGTACTCCCTCTAATTTTTGAAGCAACGGCAAAATCTCTTAGCCTAAAGTTTCCACATAGTCTTATAGATATACCCAAAAGATGTAAATCAAGAATCTGACGTTATATAGATTGGTAAGATGTTATCAGACATATCACATAATTGGATCGGATTCAGGTCTTTAGTCTTCAGACCCAGATAGCATTATTGTTCTCACGCTGCAGGTATACTAGTACGGACTTACAATTTTCTAGAGTAATGTTCCAACCCAGATACAAGAGTGACCATAGTTTCAATGTTGCTCCAGGTAACAAGCTAGCCCAGATTACTAGCACAGAAGCATAATGCTACTGCGCCCATCTGACACGCTATTGCCTGAAGTGTACTCTCATGCAATGCGTACCCATCACGTGCCCCAAAACTGTGCAAAAAAAGAGCTAATAACATGACATATTCAATGCACTCCTGTTCCGGCTTAGTTCTGAACAATAAAATTGCCGGTGGCCAAAACTTCCATTGCAACTTAAGGAAAATACACTTGCTCAAGAAATATGATGTACCGTGTATTTTATTCCATGGATTTTTCTTTAGTGAGGGGACCAAATCTGAACGGACCAAACGTGACCTTCAATTCCATCAACATGTAATTTGTACGTTTGTGTTGTTTCTAGGTAATGTTTGATTATTTTTCTTATACATTTTGCTCGTATTTCTCTTAATATACATACAACACATACAAACAAAACATCGAAACAAGCATCAGAAAAATATATATTAAAAAACATCAAAAAAATATGTATCCCAAATTACTCAAATGAGACCAAATCTGAACGGGAACGATGGTATGGTAAGCAAAGGGAAAAGCATACCTGCATGAAAATAGTCTGGTGGGTATGGCAGAGCAGGACCATGATGTGTCTGCCCTGGATAAGATTGCCCACTTAGCAACACTCTGGTCCACCCACCTCCACCATCACCGCTCGCCACCGTCACCGCCGCCTGACTACTGTCCAACCCTCTCCTCCTCCTCCACCCAATAAAAAACCTCTCCCCATCAGCCTTATGCCTCTCAAACTGAACAACATCTCCAGCGTCAAGCCTTTTCTCCTTAACAAATCGGCTCCAACCTTTAGTCAACACATAGCTTTGACTACTATTCCAATAAGAATATCTAAACCTCCATGGTTTTCCCAATTCATCCTCAAAACTCAGTAACAATCCTTTTTCACCGGACTCGTTTACTCCATTTAGCGGAAAATACTTCTCGGCGTGTTGTTTTGGGATGACTAGACGGTTGAGTTTTCCGACGTCGCTCGGAGTCAATGGCTTCTCGAACAAGGGCTCTTTCGGAATTTCAATCACACATCCTTCTTCGTGTTCTTCTTCGATTTGTTTGATGATGTTTTGGTGCTTGTCTTCTGATAAATGGTCGTGATCAATTTCTGATTCTTCTTCGTTGTTTAGGTCGAAACATCGAGAGGGATTATGGGGAGTGAAAAATTGTCGGGTAGGATAGAAGGTGATGGTGTTTGATGAGGATGAATTTTGAGAATGGAATTCCATAAGTTCATGGTTTTGTTGTTGGGATTGAGGCCACCAGTTTGCAGGAGGAAGGTGTGAGGAGAAATGGTTAATAGGCATATCAAGACAGGAATATGTTTGTGGTTTGGGTGGAAGAGGTTTTTAAGGTTGTAAGAAGAGAGGAGAGGAAGTGTGTGGGAAAAAGGCAGAAGAAAAACGAGGGGGAGGAGAGAGGCGTGATGAGATTAGTGTGGAAGGAAGAATATTTCATGTACTATATCATATATTATTCTCTCTTTGACAATGAATGAAAAATTTAGAGTTAGCTTTTACAACCTATTTGAGTTGGTACTCGACTGGTGTATTGCATTTAAATTTGTTGGTTTGATTCAGTGGAGTATTACTGTTTCAATACTGTCTGGATGAGATTTTTTAACCCAATATGTTGTGAGTTATGGCCTAGTTTGCATTGTATACTTTGTGAATACTACTAAGGTGAGTCTCACATCTAAGAGAGCGAGGAATGATCTTGATTTGTATCATCCACAAAACTTCATCGAGCTATAAAGGTTGGAGCTCCGAAACTAGATATTTGACTTTTCTACCTCACAGAAATTTGGGATTGGCTGGGGGGGGTTGCGCGTTGCAATTACGTTAAAAGTCTATATAATTTTTAAAAAAAGACAAACACTTCTTGCATATGTATCCCGAAATAAAGGCCTGCATCCAACAGTACTATTGTTTTCTCACACTTCATAGTCCTTTTATTTTGGAATGCTCTAAGAAGCCATGTCAAATTTATGTAAAATTTTAAGGTATTTTTGAGAGTATTGTGTGAATGAAATATATAAATTATTAAATATTATGCAAAAAAAATATAAAATTAGTGGCTAGAGGTAGTTTTGTTGATTAGAAAATTTGTTAAAACATGTCTTCTATAAAAGGTTTTTTCCCCTTTTTTGATAGTCTTCTATATAAGTTTTCTTTTAAAATAGACAAATAAATTGGCGGGGATGAGTATTTCGAAATTTAACTCCACGAAGACAAGGTCAATCATTCACCTTATTTACTGCGCCTTCTTTATAAGTGCTTACCATTAATAAATTCGTCTTTTGTCACATTATGAACTTTGAGGTGAAAAAAATACATAATTCATTAAATTATATCACTAATGAAATTCGAGTGGAAGTATGACGTGCCACTACTCCAATTGCATCCTAAAACTTTCTCTTCTCCTGGAAAAAAACTAAAATTATCCAAGAGCGATATGAATCATTATAACACAAACATGGGATTATTGGATGAAATTCAAACACATGACCACACAAATAATTGCACATCTATCATTTGAAAAATCTTATGACTGCTTGACACCTGTAGAGTATGTGTAGTAATGCTATCTAGGTATGAAAATCAAATGCCTGAGTTTGATCTAATTGAGTGCAAAGTTGTCTAATAACGCTTAAATAATCTAAGAGATCGTTGAGGTCGTAATTTGCATTTCTCAGGTAACTTCATGGAACTAGGACAATTGACTAGAGATTTGGCCTATGTTCCAGAAAAATCTTAAGGCAACAAAGGAAATCCAAAACGAGGGTTGAGATTTCTTCAAGAGGTCAAGAGTTCGATTCCAGAGACACGCATATTGTGGATATTTCACTGTTGCTAGGCTGAAAGCCTAGTTTGAGGGGACACCTCGTATGGGTCACTACGTAAGTTTTCAAATAAACTAGGAGGACACTAAACTCTTGATTTATATCCTCTATAATGGTCTTTGGGGTTAAAATGATGGAACCCCTCAGAGTCCAGGAATGGCCTTTTGCTCGAAAGAAATCCAAAACGAGCTAAAAGTACCGAGTACGGCAGAAAGGAACATGTGCGGGTGAATCTTGAAACAGAAAGAAATTCAGAGTACACAAGCTTAAAATAATTAGTAGGAACCTTTTTGTCTTATAAACACAACCCATGTTACAATGTTGCCTAACAGACCATTTTGTGGGTCTAATTACCCTTTGCACCCTTCTGTCATCTTCCGACCCCGACGGCCTGTTTTTGCTCTTCATGACGTTTTTCTTTTTCTTTTTTTTTGGGGGGGGGGGGGGGAGATATTTTAATTGGATTTGTGACCCTTTTTTTAAAATCTATATGCATCGGTTTCAAGATGATTTAAGTGTAACATTCACATGATACGGGTATTTTAGCCAAATTAATTTTTTTTGGTTTAATAATGAACGAATAGAGATAACTTTGCCACTCTGGTTTATGTGTTACAAGCTACATGTTACTTATATTTGATTAATATGACAAAAGCTAGTTAATCATCTTTGAGATCACAAGTATTTTTTTTTTGGCAAAAGAGATCACAAAATCACAACCACAACAACATTACCCTATTGCCTTAGAGGGTCTTGGCTATGGCAGAGTATGCGAGGTCAGATGCACACAATTATACTCTGTATTAAAAACACATAGATGTTTATCAATGACAAAGAGATCACAAGATTGAAAAGAGAAAATAGAGAACGACGTCAAATGTTGAAGGATGTGCATGAATATGGTAGGTTTTGTACGTTCTAATGGCGATATATTTTCCGCACGGCAATACATAAGATTTGGTGCTAGAGAAATCGACTGATGCATAATAGTGTTGACCACCACCCGACTGTGTGGCAAGCTTACAAAGATATCATTGAAGATACCACACAACTTGCTATAGTCTCGTCAGTATTCGATGTTCATTAATATAGATAGACATAGAACGATGATGTAGCGGCTGGAGTGTATGATGTACATAGTGTATATTTGATATATTAATAAAGTGATCCATTTCTTCAAAAAAAAATATGGTAGGTTTTGTACGTTCTAATATCAAAATAAACAACTACAAAATTTTCAAAACTGTAGAATTATTTGATTGAAACGCGTCAATTTTGAATACCGTACCAGGAGGAGGTAGGTGGAGATATAATATTATTCTGATCTACCATCATGATTTTTTTAAATTCCTATTTTATCTTTTCGAGTGAAGAGAATATATATATATATATATATATATATATATATATATATATATATATATATATATATATATATATGTATATATACATATATATATATATACATATATATATATACATATATATATACATATATATATATATACACATATATATATATATATACATATATAGACACACACACCACCATAAATAATCAGCTGTCCAACTTGGTCTACAGGTCCGGATAATTTATGAAGACGTGCGAATAATTAGGACTTCAATTACTGCCTTTACAAGGAAAGTGGTAGTTGCTTAACTTGAATTTTGACTAGAGCGATTTCGGATGAGATCATAAGAGGCTGCTTGTGAGGCTATTTTTGAGGCTCTATCAACTGCTTTCATGTGTGTCAGTTGTATTTAAGAATTGCATTTTAAAGAATTGTCTTTTTAACACGTGGCAACTGGAGATTGGAGGCCGCAGAAATAGCCTCACAAACAGCGTCCTGTGATTTCATCCGTTCTCCTTACCCGTGACTAGAGTGATTGAAGGAAATAATTGAACTAGCATTAATGTCAAATCTCTTATTTTTCAACAGCTATAACCATTATTTTTGGAGAAACTAACAGTATTTATCTGGGCTTAAAGACATCATATTCATTTTTGCCTTCATTGCGCTAATTTTGAAGGCCATTTTATAGTCGTAGGACACACAACATTCAAAATTCGTATTATGTAAAAGGTGAAGAAGAATATATTATGCCAAAAGAAAAAAAGAATCTTAAATAATGTTAGTTAACCCTTTATCCAGCTCAGTCTATTGCCAAACCATTTCTGGTCGACTGACGTTTTCGATGCATTAAGCTCTTACGTTTTCACAGAATCTGAAGAGGGGTCAGATCACTAGGAGTTTGAACCATATTTCTTACCAAAGAGTGAAATGGTCTTAACTAGGAGGCCAATTCGAATTCCTAATTGTATACAAAGTTGATATGAATAAACAAATTAGAAGGCAGAGTACAAGATGGAGGAAAGATAGGGTGTTAACGAACCGAGCTGAGCTAAATACTAGGTTTTCAAATTTGTATTCGTTTAGCTACACAAACTTTTTGGCTCGGTTCGTTTAGCTAAACGAGCTTTAAAATTAGTTCGAGTTCGGCTCGATAACACTATGATTGTTTAAACGAGCCGAACAGTTCACAAATAGTTCGGCTCGTTTAACTAAACGAGCCCAAACATGTGTTCGAATTAGCTTGTTTAAGTAAAATTAACAAATGAACTCGAACTGAATGCGAATCAAACTCAAACAGTTCGCGAACTGTTCGGTTCGCTTAACATCCCTAAGCAAAGATGGTTCAAAACTTTTGGAATCAAAAGATTTGATGGATACCATATGGTCTGGTCCATCACTAGAGCTGTTGAACGAACCAAACAATTCGCAAACTGTTCGAGTTCGATTCGTATTGGTTTGATAATTATTTTTTAACGAGCCGAATTCGAACAGGTATTCGAGTTTGTTTAGTTAAACAGACTGAACTGTTCGCGAACTGTTTGGCTCGTTTAAAGAGTTATAAGGTTATCGAGTCGAGCTCGAACCAATTTTAAAGTTTGTTTAGCTAAACGAACCGAGCCAAACAGTTTGTTTAGCTAAACGAATTCAAATTCGAAAACCTAGCATTCGGTTCGGCTCAGTTTGTTAACACCTCTATCCATCACTGTAACAAGTGTGATGATAAATGAATTATGAATTGTTCAATAATTTGATTATTTATATACTAATAATACATCATTTATATAGTAAAATTTGAGTTAAGGGACTGCAAGCGTGGGATATTATACAAGGCCACATGATAGAAGACGTAAAGAATAATGCTCCTCTTAAGGGGTTTCTGATTAAATGCTTAAATATTAAATAACCACTCATATATCGGGATCGGGGTTAGTACTAATCATGGACAGATTGCATGTGATTCACGTTAATAACGGATAAACTTCTTATCCTAAAACTAATAATATTACTACTGATGATAAGTAATAAAGAACTATGCTATCCTGTCTCGTAATTTCCATCTCTAAAAAAAAGTAAATGACACCTTCTTTCTTGATTTTGGAATATGATGGAATAAAGCTAAATGACTCACTAAATTAGCTGCACTTCTTATATAGTGAAGTAGCAGTTGATCGACACATCTTGATGCAATTTTTATTATGGGCAATCGAAAAACAACCTCTGTGTGTTTCGAACACATAGATATGGTTGTATATATCTGACCTCCATACTTCGCTATAAACGAAAACAATGAGGTAATCTTGTTGTTATGGTATCATGTATCGTCAACTTTGAAATTTGGTTGTAGTATCAATTTGTTTATTAGGATAGCAATTAATAAACAAATGTTCAAGACATACAACACCACCTGATCAACATGGAGGTCTTCTTTTTTCTTTTTCTTTTTATTATGTGATTCTATGTCTCGTTTCTGTTTCTTTTTCTTTTTCAGTTTTTTTTTCTGGTTTATTTTTCTTTTAACGTATTATTTTTCTATTTTGATATAGTAGCTTGGTTCGAACCAAAATAATGAAGATAAAATGTTACTCGATGAAGTCGGATCTTTACCAGGTGGATCGGAGGTGATCCTTGTGGTATGGCGTCAACTCTCCGTTAGGGTCTGTCTTTGGAACTTGAGAAGGAAAGGTAACGTTAGATTCCCAAAAACAATGCCCTGGACAAAACCCTCCGACGCTCAAGTCAGTTGTGAGCATTTTTGTGTGTAACTTTTGCTGGAAACAAAGGTTAAAAATAACCTGTTTTAGGCTCTTTCTGAGAATGTGGCTGTTTATGTGGGTCGGCTGATGCGTAGTTTTGGACGAGCCGAGATGGTGGAGTCTTAGATGTCACTTAGACTTGAAGTGGCTTGGAAAGACTTGCGGAAAAAATCCCTTGCTTCTACGAAGGAAGCTTTATTTATATCTGTTGAAGCGGAAGGCTGCGTGGCCTAAAGCAAAGGTGATGATGACACCTGGCTGTCTAGGTGGCAGTGCTGGCCTGCATGACCGCGACGCGGCAGCTGATGGTTGCTGTTTTGGCAATTCTACTGCGCATGGTTGCCATGTGGAGATGAAGGGCTGCGCTGTTGGCAATTTCAGGTTGCATGAAGGCCAAGTGGCGCCACGTGTTAGGCTGAGAAGCCAAGCGTGCTGAGTGGCAGGAGTCTGCCTAAGTGTGTTATGGCCAAGCAGAGTCACTTTATGTGTGGTTCAGCCAAGGTGGCAAGAACAGTTTGCCGAGTTGAGCAGAGCAGGTCGGCCATGGCATTCCAGCCTTAGGTGTTGATCAGATAAGGTGATGGCCAAGATGACTTGGCCCCGCCCCCTGGCCGTGCTGAACTGCATGGGCTGACCTGATTAGGTTAAGCCCTGTGTGTGCTTCGAGCCATCCCGAAGACGGCCACGTTCTAGTGATTTTGGCCTTTGGCCGGGCGGACCTGTGGCCGAGGCAGTCCTTAGGCTGTGCGATGTCTTTTGTCTTATAACTGCTGAGGCAGAGCGGAAGTGGACCGAGGTTGACCAATAAATTGGTTGAGTTTGACTTACGTTGACCGTTGTTAACTAACTTGGGGTGTCTTGTCTCATCTTAGCAGGTGAACTTTGGTCTCATCATTATTCAACTATTAAATTTGAGATATGTTCACATTAATTTTCTATTTAATCAGACAACCTTGTCAAATAGGAAAGAAATGACATCCGGATCACAATATAAGTTCATAAACTTCATAGTCTAATTTGTATAAAATCGTCCGTTCGCTTTCCTGGCACCAAAAAACAATTGAAAAAACAGATGTATAGGAATACACTGCGATATAATTGATTAAAATGCAATAGAATTTGAATTCGAGATCTCAGCTCAACGTCAATGGTTAGAGATTGAATTACAGAATTGGATTATTTGAAACTGAAGTCAAATCTATCTCTATCTCTATGTACTCTTTCCTTTTTCATGCAGACATCAATTAACGAGAACACCTTTCTATTAAAAAAAATACAAAAATTTAAATAATAAGGTCCTATTCTATTCTGATGACGAATTTCAGAAAGATCACATTGCATAAATACTAAATCAAATAACATCGCATAAATATAATATCATGAAATAAGTCATTACATACAAGACTAAATCAAATAACAATGCATAAATATAATAGCCTTCCACAACGCTTCTAATAACTAGAGAGAACAACTTTGCCCCTAGGGGCATAAATAATACAATGGTCACCTGGGATGACGATGGTTTGATCCCAATTAACATGATACTTAATTATTTACTAGAGTAACGGATGTGTAAATAAAAATTTATATTCTCGAAATGAACGTAGAACATGAATAAGGATCTTACGTGATATTGGTTTTACTCAGCAGGTCTCTGATCATTTAAACACATCATTTGATTTGTATCTATAATGTATCAAAGGTCTTCTGTGTGGCTTAGTATACAAAAATATTCAAATTTCATTTAAGCACTAACTTGTACAAGTGAGGCCATTTCTATAGGAAATTTGGATAAAGAATTATGGTAATCTCATGAAAACGAATGTGCAATTTAAATTGGATCTCTAATGATAATTTCATTCACTTGAATGAAAAAGTGTATGTGACAGCAATAATGCATATGTCTGGCCGTTGCTTGTTCCTTACACGCGCAAGGAAGCAACAGGGAGCATGAGGGGAAAAAATATTGTATCTCTATCTCTATATAAATCCCTGTGTATGTATATCTCTTTTTTTTTTTTTCTAACAAGGGACAAAAAAATCTTGTACTTAGACTTGCGCTTTTATATGTTTGATGAAAACAAATTTACAGAAGTGGAGTCCTGATACATGGCAAAAAAATAAAAATAAAAATCCAGATCCCTTCAATTTCCGATGTGCAAAAAACACGACATAATATTTGCCCACTTGGAATGGTAGACTCTAGTATTCTCCCATTCGTGTTTCACTTCTGACCTCACATATTTACAAGTATATATATATATATATATATATATATATATATATATATATGTTCAATCATGTGTGTAATCTATATAATAATCAGACTCGCTCGGGGATATAAGT
Organism: Eustoma russellianum; assembly: GCA_036186865.1. Lineage (NCBI taxonomy): Eukaryota > Viridiplantae > Streptophyta > Magnoliopsida > Gentianales > Gentianaceae > Eustoma > Eustoma russellianum. The sequence goes on from AP025044.1 coordinate 2,415,879, forward strand.
GTCCGCATCTCATACAAAGTGAGAAATAATTGTTTAGTTTTATATCAATGTTTTGTGGTGAGAATCAGACAAACCCCACCATGATTTCCAGGTAGAAGGATACACCTTTTTGCATCTTACGAAAAGGTAGGACTATTTTTTTTTTTATCTTGATGGCAAAAGGCCATACACTAGCTATGAGGGCTCCTAACGCTTCAGATATAAAGAGCATTATTAAGGATGCAAATCAGAAACTCAACAGTTTCTTAAGTTGGTGAGGACTTTACGTAATGAACTATACAATGTATCATTTACAAACTAGGTCTTCGGACTAGCAGCAGTGAAACATCCACGCTGTGTGTTTTCTTGAAATCGAACTATGAACTCTTAGAGACAAATCCAACTCAAATACTGACTGAGCTATGCTATAGAGGCTTTTGTATCTAAGTATACGTTTGATTGTACGGGATGGAGGTTGTTGTGCTTACATCTTAATGCAGACACGCTGCTTTGGTCATCATTATTTAATTTATCAGGCCACTTTTCGTCCCACATGCATCTGCTGCAACATGTCCCAAATGGCCAAAATGTCGTGCAGCGCGTTGTAGCAATTGTCAAACATTATATATTTGTAAAAACAAACGTTGGATCCCCAATTTTAAGTATCAGCCCGGCTCTATTTATAGAAAACTTTGTGGAGAAGGATCATGATATTATATTGATATAGTCATATAAACAATCTATACATAGTGTATGAGTTTAAGTCCTAATAATAATTTAAATTTGAATCTTCTATGAATTTATTTAGACAAACTCCGGAAAACTGTTCGTTGAACACATCCCTCTCGATTTAAAATGTTTGTAGCTTGCATGTATAAATGACAATTCAATAGAACTTTTTTAGTATGTATCTGTCTATGTGGAGGTAGGTTGGATAATCTGTAGATATTATGTATATACATATATTCATGACTTCAGGGTGCAGGTGGACATGATATATTTATGTCTATCTTAGTATCTACTACATTGCTTCAAAAAAAAAAAAAGAGTATCGATTACATTCTTAATTTTTGCATATATCATTTTTCTAATGATGAAATCTTTATATATATGTTAATTTAAAACATTAGTTTTATTATAGCTTATGACTTTTAGACCGAGTCAAGTAATGGGATTATGTCAAGTTGAACGAGGTTAATTGAGATCAAATAATGTTAATGTTGGATAAGTCAACTCGGATCGCATTGAACTCGGTAAGATCAAGTTGAATATGGGCCGAATGCGGTACCATATATTTCTTCTGTTTTAAAAATATTGTCATAATTGATTTTCTATATAGTTTATTTTATATTATATTGAAAAGTCAACTACAAAAATATTTTCAGCATAGTTTATTTTATATTATATTAAAAAATCAAATGTAAAAATATTTTAAGGCAGAGCATCGAGCATTGCCCTGTGGAGTGTATGTTTATATATTAGGAAAATCGCACGTGATGAAAAAAAAAAAAAAAAAACATGAAAGCACCAAATGAAAAAAAAACAAACATGTTTACGTGGAATTGAAAATTGCTCAACTACTATAATTTAAATTATGTATCATAATTTATATTGCTGATGATTAACCAATTTATGAGTTAGTTCAGTCATCTATGACTAAGCAACAACACCAACACATACTCGGTACGTACATCCCAACAACACAAAAAACTATCGCTAAGGTTTGGGAAGAGTAAAAGATAGACAGACAAACATTATCTCTATCTCAAAGAATATAGAGTTTACATATATATAAGTTAATTCAGTCATCTATGACTAAACATGTTCACTAAACTAGTGGGTAGTTTGATTCTAGTTGGTCTACACATTTCCACCTGTAGTTTTCTAGGGTTACTAGCATGTTATCAGATGATATATATTTTACTATGTGGTGCTTTGTCAATTAATGAACGAACCAGACAAACATGATATATATCGTAAAGAGCAACGTACGATTTAATACATAAATAATTCTTCAACGTCTGAAGTTCCTCCATTCCCAAGTCAAGGATCCACCTGGTCTTGTAATGCCTGTCTGGAAGCACTTGTCTTATGCCGATTATATTTATTATCATAGCCACTAATTAAATCTAATAGGAAACAATAAAATAAGTCAAGGTGCACGTGAAGCTATAATGACCTTGTTTTATGCAAAGTTATGCATGATTGTGAGCTGTTTTTATCGTTGTCTGAACAGAACATTTAATCAAGGAGATTTTATTTTTATTTTTTTTATGATGAAGGAGATTAAAAGATTAAAAGTGTCAGAAGAAATTCATTGCATGTAGCGAAATGTGCAATAATGTGTTAAAATATGAAAAGGTTGAACCCAACTAGTAAGGGTCCCCGTCATCTTAGGTCCGATAGGGTGTGTAGGAATGTAAGTCAGGTTCCAGGACCCACTAGTAGGAGTTTGTCATAGCACAAGGAGCCCATTGGTACCGAAGGAACAACCGACGGGCTGGCCGGTCAGCCTATCATGTCATTCCACGGGCTAATAGCGCTCCCACACTATACAGCTAGCGTGGAGTGAGTTCAAACATTCTTGCCTTCGATAAGGTTCGAACCCTTGACGTTCCTTTCGAAACCTCCTACCTGAAATCACTGGGATATGTCCTGAGACATAATGTGTTAAAATAAACATTATCGAACGTTGAATCTTAATCCAATGTTGATACGCATCGTCATTGTCTTAAGCTCTAATTAATCAGGGGTTGCAGAATTGCTCTCCACGTAATGCATGCAGATAATATACGTACAAAGAGGGCCTATTTTCTGCATTCGTTGTATCTGTGGCGGTTGCATTTAAATAAAAAGCTACCTAACCAGTTTGAATATATCTAAGTAAACGAGATGATACGACTCTTAACGAGGTTAATTTAGAAATGGGTTTATCTCAGTCATTAGGTTAACCTTTTCATAAGTTTTGGGAATCGAACTTTGGTGTTATATTTTAGACTTATAAACACCTAAGAGATGAGTCGGAATAGTAGGGTCCAGAGTTAATTGCCTAGATAATGAATAATTGGCGTAGGTGGTAGTTTAGAAACCTATTAGATATCCCAAGTGGGTCGAGTGGCCGACTACCGTCTTTTTCACAAAGTGTAGAGAAGACTGCGTATATCAGATCATGTAGCAATCCAGTTCCTCTCCAGACCATGCACAAACGCGGAAACCTAATACATCATGATGTCTTTTATATATAACTAGGTCGATTAGTTAGGTTAAGGAAGCAAATTTCACGAGCTTGTTTGTCTGGCCTAGTTCAGGATAAACGTCGTTGTTCATGTGTTCGACTACTTCTTAGTAAGTAGTGTTAGTTTGTTGATTTACTATTTATTGACTCAAAATTTACCATTTTAAGATTCTTGTCTTTTTCAAATATATAAAGGTTACTGTCTTCATTTAGAAGCGCGGTCAGAAAACCATGGAATGGAAGATCTCCTACCAACAAACAACACTACTCAATTACCTTAGAATCCCCTATCATAACGAGATATAGAATCGGATGTACACAATCATATTCATATGTTAGAACTATATAGAGGTTGTCTCATGATTTATTTTTAAATATTGATCAGACAAGAATATATATATATATATATATATATATATATATATATATATGTATGTACGTATTTCTAAAGTTAAGATTTATATTTTAATCAATTCTCAAATTGTAATATGCAAATACGATATAGATAAACGATATTTTTTTTTGTAACATAAAAGTCTTTGGTTTGCTTTTGTCTTTTTTAATATTTTTTGCATGCGAGTCCGTCACAAAAGGCGGACTGGAGAAAATTCAGTGTTGTGATTCTTTGAGGCGTCATGACTCATGAGTCACGAGATGATGGGTAGAGAATTGAAAGTTGAAAGGCAATACATGTCTTGATATGCACCATACAATTTGTATCTATATATGTGTGTCCTTCGTTCACACCTCATGCTTCATTATTTACGTACTCCCTTCTTACAAATATAATTTCGGTTCCGTTCACACTTGGTGGTTCAATATTCATGTACTCTCTCATTTTTAAAAATATTATATCACCCCTCTTGATTCATTATTCATGTATTTTTCTTCTTAAACATATTATTTCAAATGATTTTCTAATATAGTTTATCATTATGTTAAATATTTTAAATTAGATAATTAGAATATATTGAAAAGTTTGAGGATAATATGTTTACTATAGAAAGTGTAATGAAAGCGGGTTTGGATCATCTCACCTCAAAATCCCTCATCCCTCTTCTCACCGTACGACATATGGCAACAGAGGATAGTAGTGAGACTAGATGAGGGTCACACACATCTTTTCTCACCACACTCCCCTGTTGCCACGTGTCATGCGGTAGGAGGAGGGGTGAGAGATCCATGAAATCAAGCACTCCGAAATCTAGGCGGGGGTATCATGAAACCGAGCCGTTATAATGGACTCTCAAATCTAGGCGGGACCAGTTTTGCCAATGTGCCTTTCTTTGTTTCTGTACCCTTTTTTGGGTTTATTTGTGAAAGCAACCGATGATTTTCATCAGTGACATCAGACCTTTCTTCACTTTTTCCTCATAATGAACGAACACTAAGCTTTCATAAATACGCACTGCCAAAAGTACTCGCAACAGATGAGAAGAGTCGGTTCATATACGAGGATGACATACAAAATATAAAGTTTCCAATCACGTGTTGTTACGTGTACAAACTGGTCAGCAGTTTATACATACGGTGGCGCGTGTTTGGAGGCCTTATATTTTGCATCACTGTTAGCCTCTTCATATCTAAACCCAAGAAGAATGAGAATAAATTGCAAATTATGGATCAAACAATCTATGAGCCCACATGTAACAAACTGGTTTTATATCATATTAAAATTTGGGTTTATATGATGAAAGATCAGTACCTGCTTAAAATTTTAAGGCAACGAGTGTTGGTACATCATCTTTTTAAGTTATTTTGTTCAAATTAACTAATTAGAACAATATTCTCAAAATTTTCCGTGAGTTCCAAAGTAAAAACCCCTTTGTGCTACAACTCTCTAAATGCACTGTGGGTTTTGCATGACCTCTAATAATTGGAACACATTTGTAGGCATCAAAACTCTCCAGATAGTTGTCAAAATCCAAAACACTTGCACATTAATTAACCGAAGAAAAATGTATACATGTATAAGTAACGTAAACTACATATAACTATTGTGATAAAAAAAAAGATTTTTCGTAAAATAAAAATCGGGACATTTCATTGGTGCCATGTTACTCCTGATTCGCCAGTGGTGTTCGTTACTCTATTATCCATTTAGTTTCGTGAGGATTTAGAAAATGCATTATAAATATGATAAAATAAATACACAAAATAATCTAATCATCATATCAAATATAACACAACCCTCAAAGTAAAGATAAAATGAATGTAGAAGTTACCGAGTAATCAATTTTTATGATCGCTGCAGTGTTAGAAAAATGTTGTAAATGAACTTAATTACATAATGATTAGTTAATATATTAATGTCTTTTGCTATTTTATTTTGTTGATAATGATCAGTTAATATGATTAACGTTTCTTTACAAATCAACCAATTTCCTTGATGCATCCAATGCAAAACAAAACATTGTTTCTTTCTTCTTCCAGCCTGTTGTCGGAATCAGATCATTAAATGATCACCCGCCACGTGACACACAGGGGGTGGTGAGGCTGGATACGGGCGACCCCCACCCAGTCTCACCGCCCCTCCTGTGTGCCACGTGACAGACGGTCCCAAGGAGGGTGAGGGGCGAAGGGGTCAGAGGATCCCGGTCCCATCCGACTCCCACGTTATATGGGTATGGACGGTGAAAAAAATTTAGCACTCAAATAAAAGCACCAATAACCAGCCGTCCACCAGACCAAAGGTTGAAACATATTTGTTTTGAAAAACCTTAGCCAGCCACTACTCATGGATAAACATTGTGAGCAATGATGATATTTTTGTATAGAAGGCGCCGTTTCCGGTGCAATAGACTCTCGCGTTTGTACAGGGTTCGAGAAAAAGTCAGATCGTTTCGCGTACGCAACCTTACCCTACACTTTTGTGTTAGAGGTTCTTTCTGCGGTTCGAACCTGTAAAACTAAACACGTGATATAATTGCGGTTTAAATAGTGTGTCCTTTCTTTATAGGTGAGGGATAAAAAATCTCAAGGTGTTTGGCATAGATTTTATTTCAGTATCTATTAATTAGATCGTATCTCGCAATTTATATGATGTTTGTATTAAAAGGTCCATACACGAACAGGCTTGTTTCGTTCCACAATGAAACATGTAAACTTTCATGTTATTTAAAAAAAAGGTTGAACCTCAACAGTAAGGGTCCCTGCCACACCCAATCTCAAAGGTAGTGTAGGGAGGTAAATCATGTACTCAACGCCCGCTAGCAGGAGCTTGGTCATTTGCACAGTAGTCTGCATAAGGAGCCCCCAGCACTGCAGGCAGGCCTACAGGTCAAGAAGCTCCCACACTATGCACTTGATGGGAAGGAACTTTCTTGCCTTTGGTAAGAATTAAACCACTGACATCTCTTTCGAGAACCCCTGTCCGGAACCAGTTATGCTATGTCCTGGAGACAACTTTCAGGTTATTAAAGAAGATATGAAGTTGTTTCAGTGACAGGTCTAAAAGATTTACGATAGCTATTCCATTTTGCTGTTAATTATATATATTCTGCCACGCCATTGGTTGAAGTGACTATTTTCATTTATCTCACTTTAAGTAAGTAGTAAAAACAACAACAACAACATTGTCACATTGATTTAGAGGCTCCCGTCTATAATAGGGTATGTGGAGTCGAATGTACGAACCACACAAATGTGTTAGAAACACACAGGTTGTTTTCTGATGATCCATAATGAAAATTGCATCAAGCTGTGTCGATCAACTGCTATTTCACAATATAATAAACGTAACCAATTTAGTGAGTCATTTTGATTTATTCCATCACGTTTCAAAATCATGAAAAGTGTGTCCTTGATTTCCCATCCAATGGAAAGAAAGTAAGTAGTAAAAACGGAAAAGTACTAATAAACAAAATATTAATAAATGATCTCTTAATAGTAGCATTAGAATACTAATGCATATTATTCCAACCAAATAATTCCTTCTCTTTTTTGCTCCCAATAAATAAAAAATGGATAAAGAAACAATATACATTGTCTTTCCTGGTCCAAGTATTAATAGTAGACATCTTTTTATTATAAAAGCATAATTTATAAAAGAAGCCACGTCAACACTTTCTCTCATGCAATTCTGTGACTGTCCCAAGCTGAATATGGTCCTTACTTGAACCCATGGTCCCGAAAGACGCGTGCGCGTAAGGTCGTCAGCCTCTTCATCCGCGGGACCATGCCAACCCCAATGCCTACAAGCATCGCATGCATGAGAAAAAATGACGAGTATTGTTTTAGAATATTCTATTAGATTCGATTCTTATATTATGAAGTAGCTGTTGATCGACACGCAATTTTCATTATGGATCATCGAAAAACAACATATGTATGCTTCTAATGCATGAATATGGTTGCGTACATCTAATCCCTCATAATTCGTCATAGACGAAAGCCTCTAAGACAATAGGGTAATGTTGTTGTTGTTGTTAGTAGTAGTAGTAGCAGCACTAATTTGAGACATTTCTTCTATAAACCAATAAAAATAAAAGAAAACGTCCGTTATAATACATTTGTTTACTTTTTATTGGCCTATTTTACAAGCCTCTTCTTATATTATGAAGTAGAAGTTGATCGACACGCAATTTTCATTATGGGTCATCGAAAAACAACATCTGTGTGCTTCTAACGTATGAGTATGGTTGCGTACATCCAATCCCCCATAACTCATCATAGACAGGAGCATCTAAGACAATAGGGTAATGTTGTTGGTAGCACTAATTTGAGATATTACATCTATAAGCCAATAAAAATAAAAGAAAACGTCCGTTATAATACATTTGTTTGCTTTTTATTGGCCTATTTTACGAGCCTTTTCAAAATAATCTTTGCCGGTGGGAGAAGCTGAGGGCTGCGGGAAAGCGTAGGACAAAGTGGCCCTTTTTAAAATAATAATAATAATAATAATAATAATAATAATAATAAACCGCCGGACTCTTTGTACACATGGCGTCACGTGATTAGATGTCTTACCTCACTTGAAACCTCCTCTGATCTCAACCGGTTGTTTGGACCATAGGGAATAAGTGGAAGAAGGGTAACTGTAAGCTCCTATCTACAATTGAAATCGGGACAATGGGAGTGGTCCAATTTACTAGTTGGGCGTGACTTTCAGGTTTTGGACGGTGTGGAAGTATCAAAGAGATCGCATGTCCTTTAGTACCAGAAACTTCAGATGCAAAAAGTCATATATTGACTACAAAGCTATTTTAGTATTAAGAAATTTTATTTAAAAAAAATACAAATTAGACCATTCAACAGTTTTTTAATTAATAGACACATGACTTGATGTCTACAAAATGTCTGAATCCAAATTTACGGTGTAATTATTTGATGTCAACAGCAACAATCATACTCAGTATATCCTAATCTTTAAAGTATTTTAGAGTATTATTTTATCAAAATAGTTGTAACACTTTGAAAATTAGGTTTTAAATAATGTTTCTAAAACTATGGGTTTAACCACGTGTGATAATATTTGTGGGAAAAAGGGAGTGATTGTTAACTAGTAAAAGATACATAAGAGGGTTGACAATAACAACATCAACCATATTCCCTATTATCTATTGAAAAATATCATGGCCTATATTCTGCCCTTATCGTTTTAGCAAATTATTTGAAGTAGCAAATAATCATTTCGTCAAATGTAAGAGAAATGTGTGGCAACATGTATTATAATAATTCATAGAAATTAAATTTACTCGTGAAGACTTTTGTAGTACTCAGAAATCCAATGAGCAATAATCTTCTTCTCTTTCTTCCTAATATCTCGAAGCCATTTTGGGTCTTCACTTGTTGAGAATCTCAGATCCACATGATGAGCACCTGTTCAATTGTACATTGTCTAGCCTTTAGCCCTTGAAAATGTTATGGCACTTAGGAACATATAAACTACTAATATGATTTATAAGTAACAAAAAGTGGTGTAATATAACCGTCCACAAGATGGCGCATAATGTATTCTAGTTATTATTAGGCTCTTAAGAGATTTTTCATTTCCAATGGAGTCAAGGATACACTCTTTTTTGAATTTGGAATATGATGGAATAAATCAAAATGATTCACTAAATTGACTACGTTTCTTATATGGTAAAGTTGCAGTTGATCGACACATCTTGACGCAATTTTCATTATAGGTCGGGAAACAACCTCCGTGTGTTTCTAACGCATGTGTATAACAGATTTTCCATTTCCAATGAAGTCAAGAATACATTCTTCTTTGAATTTGGAATATGATGGAATAAATCAAAATGATTCACTAATTGGCTACGTTTCTTATATGGTAAAGTTGCAGTTGATCGACACATCTTGACGCAATTTTCATTATAGGTCATCGGAAAACAACATCCGTGTGTTTCTAACGCATGTGTATGGTTGCGTGCATCCGACTCTCTCATACCCCGCTATAAACAGAAGCTTCTAAGGCAATAAGGTAATGTTGTTGTATTTCTTATGTCTTAAGGTTCTAATTACTATATTTTTTTATTTTCATTAGGAATATCGGTATATATCAAAAGAAAGTACCATGTATCACATAATTGCACACTACTAGCCTATAAGATATACAAGAAGGGTGAATGTTTTTTTTAAAAAAAAATAAATAAATGTAACAAAAGGATCAACTCACCATGTGTTGCAACAATAGCTATTAAACTCTTTGATATGCTCTTAAGCACCCTGCCAATTGACATAAAAGTGGTATTGGTTATTTAGATTTTCTCAAAGAAATTGGGGGAAATGTATATAAAAAAAGAGACAGACACTGACCCTCCACCACTCCATGGATCTCTTAAGCCATTGAAGAATATTATATTACTTCCGAACCTCTTCAGAACTCTCTTAATATTCTGTCAAAAAAAATGAAAAAAAAAGAGAATATCCTAGTGAATTTTTTGTGGGTTGAAATAAATACGAAAATAGGAAGTCTAAACTATAAATCTAAAAATGTTACCCACATGGCCTCCGAAGTAGGTTGTAACCCAGTTGGGCCTGGGCTGGACACCCAAATAGTCCTCGCAATATTGGGCTCTTTCTGTGTAGTTATATTGGGAGACTGGAAATATACTCTCTTTGTTGTTTCCGGCCGTTGGCATTATCATCTCAGTGCATGCCTGCAAATTAATCCTCCCAAAATCCCACTTAATAATAATAATAATAATAATAATAATAATAATAATAATAATAATAATAATAATAATAATAATACACATACACACATATACATATACATATATATATATATATATAACATAATTTTATTCCAATTAGTATTTGAAGAAGATAAACTTCATACATATAAATTAAAGGTGACAAACAAATCGAGTTTGAATATGCGAGTTTCAAAAGGTAACAACAAACTTGACATGTTAAGTTGGCATGTCAAATTCAACTTAATCTATCAATCTTTTCTTGAACTTGGTGAATTGGGTTTTGGCATATTCATAGATTATTTTCTTGTTTATAAGGTCGGGTTTATGTAGGTATTGGTGGGTTGATGTATCAGTTTCAAGTTTATCAGATCGGATTCGTATCAGATTTGACATGTTAATATATGGCCTTAACGTGTTCATCTGATTCTGGTCTGAACTTACAAAGATCAAATTTAAATTTAAAAAAAGCATGTTCGAGTCTGTATGTGTCATATCAAAAATTGTCAGTCCTAATACAAATGCAAATCATTCCAAACGTTAAGGATGTCTATGTAGTCTTCTTTTAGCAAAAACGAAGATAACTAAACTACCCTGTTTTTAGTTGATTAGCCGAGTGCAATTTTCATTATTTAAGCATAGAGAAGTGGTAATACTTTATCATCCTTTCAGAAATCTGGAAAGATATAAACAAGATTATCTCCTAAAGCAAAGGTTTCAAAGCCTCTTCTGAATAAAACTATCGTACAAATATTACATACTTAAGTGTGTTTTGACTCAAATACACAATCAACTATGTGTTATTTATAATGATATTCTTATCTATGAGATAAGAAGTTTAAGAGAATTTTGTTTAAAAATGTCTAAGTTTTAAATAATATAGTTTAAGAATATTAGCACCCTGAAGGATGGAAAGAATATATAACTAAACGTGGGAAGATGACTATGCCGGTAACAACTCAGACTCGGATTCTCCCAGTCAATTTTAGATCTGACGATTGTTTGGTTCCGTATGTTTTTATTGACAAACAATATTCAATGTCATTAAAGCATGGTTTCGTTTTACTTGGCGTAAAAAGGATTAATCATGTTGATATTTAACATTTGGACTATACTTTTTTTTTTGGACTATACTTTATACACACCAACATCTCATTTCTTTTTAAATATGGACTTTTTTTTGGGTCTTTAATCTCATCCCTACTTAATAGGCCAGGTCCTTGCTTATTAGACAAGCATCCTCATCACAACCAATCACAGGACTAGGATACCATAATGTCGCAGATTTGACATTTCCGCCCAAGCAACGCTAGTCGACTCTAATACTATAATACACTCGATATGATCAAAAAAATAATTTAAATTTGAAATTGCTTTTCGCTCGATATGATCAAACAAATCACTATGCGAATATGCTAGCCCATGTCAATAAAATAGCAATAAAATTTTGTACGGAACCATCGCCTTAACAAATAATGTCTCATAGAAGTTGATGAATACCTGGAAACACGATCTATTTCATTAAAATTGTTGTCATATTGCCTAGTAAAAATATCACACATTCGAAAGAAAAGGGGAAAAATACAACTTTATATAGAAACAAAATTGAGTGTCAATAAGACTCGGTTCAAGTAATTAGAGAGGAAACCCTAAGATCGAAAGATCTTTTCGTTGTTTTATTATGGTAGTTTATTCTACGTAATTAGCATGTATTGTGCACTATATAATTGCACATAGTAGTATGTATTGTATATCTTGTATTTCCGAGTGACATGTATTATATGTATTGTAAAATGCATAAATCAATTTATAACAAAAAGTGGCAAAAGAAAAGTATAATTCTTACCTGCCAATTCCATTCAGCAAGCCCATGAGGATCTGAATTGTCGTCTAGATCGAAGCACTTGGCATTTCCAGAATAGTTATAGTAAATGTTTGCTGCTGCATATAACTTCTCAAATGTATTACTTCCTTCCCCTGCGTCATCAATTGCCTTGCACATCTGCGCAATTTTTTAGTCATATCTCAGTAGTTTCAGATAGAGAGTTTCGGGAAAAAAACGTGAGGGGTTCGAATCTTGTCGAAGGCAAGAATGTTTGAACTCCCTCCAGAGACTAGCTGTATAGTGTGAGAGCACTATTGGCCCATGGAATGACCTGATAGGCTGACAGATCAGCCCGTCGATTGTTCCTTCGGTGCCAATAAGCTCCTTGTGTTGTCCCTGTGTTATGACAAACTTCTACTAATAGGCCCTGAAAATCTGATTTACATCTATACACATCCTAGGGACCCCTTACTGATTGGGATTTAATCTTTTTTTAAGTCAACTTTAAGGTTTGACTTTTTGCAATGTTAATAATCAAAGATTTCATAATAAATACCAATGTCTTGGGCTAGGACAACTGTCTAATCTACTCCATCAATAATTAGAGCAAAGCTAGAGTGTAAATTTCAAACTTGTCGGAAGAAACGTGCATGTATGATCACTATATTATAATTTTAAACGGGTTATTAGTGTAATTATATGAAAAATAAAGTTCTATAAAATAGTAATTATTGCTCAGTGAATGAATGTGCTCAAATACAACAACGTTACCACATTGCTTTAGAGGCTCCTGCGTATAACGGGGTATGAGGCCGGATATACACAACCATACCTTATATGTTACAAATACACAGAAGTTGTTTTCCGAAGACCCTTAATGAAAATTGCGTCAAACTATGTCGTTTAACTGATACTTCACAATATAAAAAGCGTAACCAATTTAGTAAGTCATTTTGATTTATTCTATAATATTATAAAATCAAAGTTCTATTAAAAATAGAAATAGAATGAATATGCTCAAATGTTTTTCTGAAACACATGTTACCTGTTTAACTGGATAAGCAGGTAAGGGGTTGAGAAAATTGCTAGGCGTTGGATAATCCGTCATGCCTGTGTAAATAAAAGCTGTGGATAGCCAACCTTCAAGATAATCTACACTAATATCATTCCTGTTTTTCCAAGACAAGGTCACAAAAATAAAAAAAATCAAATTTCTGTAACATTTGTAATAAGATTGGTTCTCCAAATTATATCTATTAAAACAGAAATTTTTAATTTTTCTTATAAATCATATGTTTACTTATCTTTTTTTTTTTGGGAAGATAAAGGAGATGTTTTGTTCATAATTGCGGAGATGGGGCAGGGGAGCAAGTTGGGAAAAAAATTTGTCCTTACTTGCAAATTCTGAAGGACTTTTGGAGCATAGCCAAGCCACCAGGTTTTGCAGCAGCATCTTCGATTTGTTGCCATGAATTCTTGATCACTTTGTAGCAGTTTTCGCTCTCGCTCTGATCTCATATTTAAATTAATTTATTTCTTTAACAAAAAGATAACATAAAAGAAGATTTTCTTAACTAGGTTGATACTGGAGTTGAGATTTGCTTTAAGAGTTTTCTTAGCTATACATGCAGAATATTTTGACCGTTTCATAACAGCCAAATCTTACCATAAAATAATATATTGCCTCCATGATTTACGGCTTTTTTCGAGAAAAACCAATACAAATTTTAAAATGGATGGTTAAATGATCTATGACTTTATAACCTTTTATTTTGGCCAATCACCCATGCTTGAATGTATATAAAATTTTTTTGTCATTATTTTATTGGACCACTAATTGCTAAGCACAATAAAATGAGTGGAAATCAAAACCCAAAGAACAGCCATAAAAGATTACTAAATTAATACAATTGGTTCCGTTTTGCTAGTTTCTTTTAGGTATTTTCCTTTTTCTCGAAAATTGCGTCACACCTTTTACTATTTTAACAACATTCATTAAGCTTTTTTCCCGGTAGTCGATGTATATTATCGCCTAATTGAAATCTTTCTTATATTATTGAGTAATTTCCACCTTTCTTTTGTCCCATTGGAAATACAACTGCAATGTAGACAATAAAACACAGCTAGGCAGCGGGAGACTCAAGGTCAGGGATTTGGTATTTTGTTTCAATAATAAAACACATCTAGATTAAAGAAAATCAATTTATGGAATGCTTAGTCAAGAAACGAGTTAGGATCTCCTCACTGCGCGGTGAGTCACCGTGCGGTCCACAGCGCGACACGTGGCAGCAGGTGGGGGTGTTACCCTCATCCAGCCTCACCACCCCCACCTGCTGCCACGTGTCACGTGGTGACGCGTGCGGTGAGGGAGTGGGGGTGAGGAGATTTGAACCCTCAAGAAACAAGGGGATGTTTCTCTCTCTGTACATTTGGAAAATGTTGTATGCAAAATATAGCTGTATATTAGGTGAAATATGTCGGGTATAATTAATCTTTGTTCATGAAACGGGAAAGGCTAGTAAAAGAAATGACATTACTATCTAGCGAATGGTATGAGTATTCTCTGCTGCTAGGCTAAAGACCTGGTTTGTGGGGAGACACCTTGTGTAGGTAACTACGTAAGATCTCATTTAACTTAGGAGACTGCTGGGCTTTTTATGTATCTTCCACACATGCTTCTTGGAACTGGAGCGGTGGAGACCCGAATTAAGGGATTTCACTTCTATCTCCAAAAAAAATGGCATTACTAGGCATGCCAACAATGGGTTGGATAAAATAAATGAATGTGCTACCTGAAAAGAAGTGAGTCATGTACCTTTTCCCCATGAATATAAGTGATAACTTATGTGATTAATTAGCTTAGTTGTGTTCTTGTCTTTTACCTTTTTCAAAAGGAACTCAAAGGGTAGATGCAACCATTGCTAAGTGGGGTTTCTTAAACATTTTGAGAAAGGTTTAACCTAAACTAGTACGGATCTTTGTCACACTCAGTCTTAAAGGTAGTGTAGGGATGTAAATCAAGTACCCAACGGCCCGCTAACAGGAGCTTGATCATATACACAGTAGTCTGCATAAAGAGTCCTCCAGCACTGCAGACAAGCCTACAAGCCAAGGAGCTCTCACACTATGTACTTACTGGAAAGAAGTTCTCTTGTCTTTGACAAGAATTGAACCTCCTGACATCTCTTTCGAAAAATCATGTCCAGAACCAGTTGGGCTATTACCCCTGACCTCCATTTTGAGGTAAATTAGGATAAGTGCATGCATTAGAGTGGGATGATGAGGGTAGAGGGTGATGGGTTTTTTCCCCTTTCTTTCACCTTCTCTCTCTTTTCCTTTTTTGATCTTTAACAATTAATTTCTAGTGGTTGTCAAAACTAAATTCTTACAAGCTAAAAAAATTCCACGTACATTAGTTTTCCGCATTATCGTAAGATCCGAGAAAGGGTTAGATCGTTTTGCGATCTCATATATGCAACATTACCCCATAGTTTATGTAATTGTAAGAGAGATATTTCGCAACTCGAATATGTGACCTTAAGGCCACAAAACAACAAACTTATCAGTTGTTTCAATGTCTCATTCATGAATTACTACAAGATATATGATGTAAACACACGAAGTGAAATGCAGAGTTAGGAAAAACTAAAAAGAAGATACCCTAAAATCTTGAGTGACGATGTCGTTGAAGCTGTATGGAGACGTTATGTCATCAAAATACAAGATCGGCGCCGAAGATGCCAAGGCTCCAATTGCTACGTGTGGATATTTCAGCCTAAACCATGCTGCCAACACTGCTTACAAACAAGCATCAAGTAATAAAAAATTATATACACACACATATACATATACATAAGTATATATGTATACATTAATTAATTTATATCTATATATATTGATTAGTATTTTTGAACAGTTAAAAAAACGATGGACTCCAGAAGAACCACTTGGATATATTACTTACTTCCTCCATAAGAACCACCAAACACAACGACCGGAGAATCCTCTGCAGTCAAATTCCTTTTAAGGTCAATAATCAAAGCAGCGTAATCTGCCAATGCCTGTGTAGAGCTCAAGTATCCAAGTGTACTCGAATTCGCATATGCTTCATTTTTGTCACCTCCATATGGAATGGACTTCCCATAAAACCTATGCTGCAAATTTGTCAAAATTCCTATTCAAATAAACTCTAATAATGCAAAATTAAAATGCTGATTAATTATCGCCTCAACTTCTACTATATCTGATTTTACTTTATACATATCTTTTAAAATTTCTCTGCTGATCCCCACAAAAACCATTCAGCAATTTTTTTAATCGAAATGCTAAAGACTAACAGAATTTCGTCAATACAAATACAAATTCATATTGCATACCTCTATGAAAACTAAAAGGGCTTTGAAATCAGGGGCAGCCTGGAACATGAAACCGGTGTTTTGGGTGAACCACTCTATATCACCTTCATTGCCGGTGTAGACGAAGATCGGCGCGTGGCTTTCAGCGCCGCCCCAATGTTCGTCGTTGATCAAATACCTCTGCTGAAATGTACTGTAACTTTCCGGCTGGTAGTTGAAGTGATCCAGTAATTGAGTGAAATACTTAACCGTATATTTATATCCATTCCTTTTCTCGACGGAAATAGATGCTAATTCGATGGCTTCCATCCGAGGATAAGAAGAAGAAGAAGGAAATCTGGGAATGATATGGGCCGACGTGGAAACGGCAGTGAAACTGTATAGAGTAATTAGAGAGACTGTAAGTTTCATAAGAATAAATTTGGTAGCCATCTTTATGTGTAAAGTTATGGTTCAGATTCGCATAAAGTTCTTATGGTTGTTTTGTGGCTTATAGGCTAATATGAGAGAAAACCCAACTCTTGGGGAAAGTGGAGAGCAAAAAGTGAGATAATGTAACGCGCAGAGCATACCAACCACTAAATGTTCATGTTACTTTCGGTCTTATAAATCAGGTTTTCATGCCATACTAGTTTTTCATAGCACAGAGACACTTAGTAAATATGTAAAGAACAACCGTCGGGCTGGATTGTCAGCCTATCAGGTTATTACACGGGCCAATAGTGTGACATAAGGAGCCTATTGACACCGAAGGAACAACCGACGGACTGACAAATCATTCTACGGGCCAATAGTGTTCTCACACTATGCAGCTAGTCTGGAAGATTCAAACATTCTTGTCTTCAACAAGGTTCGAACCACTGACGTTCCTTTCGAAACTCATAGCATATGTCCTCGGACGAAACATCACCTTTATAGTTTACTCTAGAGATATGATTCTCGGTACCGATCCTTGTGTGCCTAAAATTTTTTGTGTATTTTACTTTAAAGTATGTCTTTATTGTATGATCTCTATTAGTCTCATTACTAAGTAAGAATCCTACCAATATAGACACATTTTTGTCAGAGAAGGAAAATACAAAAATTTACTTTTATCACTAATTTAAAAGTAAACTCAAAACTATGTCAAAACTGTCATGTTAAATGGACGACAGTTTTAACATAATTGCCATATGCCAATTTGATTTTTGGCACACCACAGTTCTGTGGGAAACGCGGTGAACACGGCACCATTTTTTTAAAAAACAACTTAATATTCAACTGATAGATTATATTTATCACAAAAGGTGTAGTGAATATAATTAAAATAATATTACGTTCCTAAATTAAAGTAAACAAAATCGTTACAATTATTGATTACTATGTCCACCTTTTAAAAACAATCTCAAGAATATTTCATTGATTAAATGATAGAGTCATTTACTAGTTAATTTAATAAAAAGATGATTTGCTTGATAAACTTTTTTGGTAAACATTATCTATAAATAAGATATTCTTGAAAATTTTTATAAAAAAATAGAGACAATTATCAATAAATGTGATTATTTTTTCCTTTTAATATTTGATGTTAATATTTATGTGAATCTCTATAATTTAGAAAAATAATACGATTTTAACAACATCCCTTTAATATTGATGAATGTGATGTTCTTGAGTTTTTTTTATTTGGAAACGATGTGATGTCCGCCGCTTTGATATAAAGAGGTGTACCAAAAATCCTTTGTTTGTCTTTTATTTTTTGTGAGGAAATATGCAGTCACCCATCTCCTAAATCAGGCTTTTGGCGTAGCAACCGTGAAACATTCACACACTGCATGTTAGTGGAATCGAATTTTTGACCTCTTAAAACAAATCTCAACCCGAATATCAACTGAGCTATCTACTTGGCTCAAAAACCTTTAATCTTTATCCATATTTTCTGTTACATTTAAAAGTCGTTCCATTTATAAACTTGATTCTAAACCTTCTGTGTTATGCCTTTACGGAAAGTAGAAAAAGAAAAAGAAACTATGTTTAGGCCCAATGACAAGCCCGACACTTCAAAACAGATTATTTCCTAAAGCCCAAATCCATGTGTAAAAACTCTTGTAATATCGTAAAACCCTAGTCTCTCATTCTCCTATTCCATTTGCCTGCTCTGTCGGTGAGTTCGACCCCGTGCGCTACTCTTCCTCCGCAGTAAGCAAAACAATCATTCATGGGTCGTGTCAGAACCAAGACGGTGAAGAAATCTTCACGCCAAGTGATTGAACGTTACTACTCAAAGATGACACTGGATTTCCACACCAACAAGAAGGTTCTAGATGAGGTGGCCATCATAGCATCAAAGAGGCTCCGCAACAAGATTGCTGGATTCTCGACCCATCTGATGAAGCGGATCCAGAAAGGACCCGTCAGAGGCATTTCCCTCAAGCTTCAGGAGGAGGAAAGGGAGCGCCGCATGGACTTTGTTCCTGATGAATCTGCTATCAAGACTGATGTTATTGAGGTCGATAAGGAGACCATTGACATGCTTGCTACTATGGGTATGAGCGAGTTTCCTGGGATTGTTCTTAAGGAAGAGACCCCTGTTATGATGGTTCCACCTTATAGTGGTGCTGGCCGCGGGAGGAGGTACTAGAAGTTAAAGTTATGGTTTTGATGCCTGTTTGGGCTTAATTTTAATCTTTGTCATGTATTGTATTGGCCGAAGTACTTTTTCTCAGGTCCTTTGTTGATGTTATTACTTTAAACGATGATAGTTGAAACAGATGGTTTGCTTGATGAACTCTTTTGTCGGTATCAGTCTATGTTATTGATTTTGTTGCGTTGGCAACTATTCATACGTGCTCTTTAACTTACAATTAAAAAAAAACTATTCGTACGTGTTGAAATTGGGTTGTTATTTTTAATTATGCTTAAATTTTTGTGCTCAAGAGTGCAGGTTAGTGCTTTTATTAGTGACAATAGTCACTGCTATTGTTGTCCAAAATGTAGTTATGTTAGTTCTAATTGGTCGCATTGGAATGATTCGCTGCAAAAGGGAAATGTATGCGTTTATGATTGTCAATGTTAGTACAAGTGAATGCTGGGAACGAATGATTGGAGCAGTAGTCTTTGTTGTGCTGGTGGTTTATGTAATGAATGTATGGGAGATATAGGTGAGTGTGTGTAAATGTTTGCTTGCACATGTTCATTTTTTTTTGGGGAAAATTGCACATGTTCATTTGGTAAATTTGGTTCTTTTGTTTGGGGTGGGGGGTGGGGGGTGGGGTGGCGTGGGGTGTGGTTGCATGTGTGTATGATGCATAAGTGAGGGAGGCACTGACAAGTGGACAAATTTGTGAATATTGTTGGCGACTATATTGTAGACTAGTGCAATGTTTTGGTATGACTTCTTATTATATGTGGATTCTGAATTGAGCTTTTATATGTGCTCTTCTAAGTTTCAACTCATCCTCTTGGCTTGTATTTCAGTCATGCATATTGTCGCTATAATTCTCAAATTGGGCGACTTTAGTTGATGCCCATTATTAAGGGCGTTTTTGGTGCACTCCCGTGTTTACGCAGGTTCCAGCGATCTGCTATGACCTTAAAGTTACAAAACTGTATTACTAGTTGTTCTGTCCTCTTTGATTTGGGACATCTCAGGCAATTCGTGGATCATTCCTCCTTCCCACTTCCTACAATATTAAATCATTTTCGCTTCGTTTCTTTTCTGTTTGCAAATTGCAACCCAGTTGAGGCATATATTCTCTGTTATCAAGACTCTTGAATTTGTGTAGAAGCAGTGAGATGTATAGCCTTCTAAATTGGCAGTCTGCCTCTGAATATATGACAACACTAACTTTTATTTGGCTAGACTTTCTCGCAGGCATGTTCTTCTGAGTAAGACCTCCATATATGTTCTTTCCGGTTAAATCGTGTTATTCAGTCCGTCATACATATCACAGAATATTTAATTACTCTTTCAGATAGTTAGAACTTGCCTCTCCTACTGTTTTTGTATGCATGTCTAATCACCAGCTTGCTTTTGCTCCAAGGGATAAGTTGGCGTTTTGGTCAAAGATATGCTCTGGTTTTTGTTCTCAATTCTCAAATCGACCCTTATCCTATGTACAAGAGCTATGTCGTTGGATGTTCTATTGCAACACTCATAACAAAGGAAAACTATACACATTTTTAGCATCGAAAATCATATTTTGACAACAATATACAATAAAGTACGTTTTTGGTGCATTAGGTTTCTGTGTTTGTGCATAGTTCGGAGAGGAGCTAGATCGTTTCGCAATCTGATGTAAATAATTTTTAACCTAGCAGTTTAAATCCGTAACCTTAATGTCACAAAGCAGCGGTTTGAATCCGTAATCTTAATGTCAGAAAGCATCTGACGTATGATCATACAACTCTATGCATTCTTTAAGGAGAAAAGTTAATGCTCAAAGTCAGCTATTTAAAACGTTAACATTCTAGAATTGTTTCAATTTGAAATAAACATGTCATACCATTTTTTTAAAAAAAATTAAACAATAACCGCATTTGTTTTTCTGTTTCTCTCATCACAATCACATTGACCCTATTTTGATATACAGTACTTAAATTGAAATAGTTAAATCATATGTGCAAGACTTACATCAGTAACTATTTTATCCATTCGGCTATGAAATTTCCATCCATTTGCTTGCATATGAAGATTAATCTACCGTTAGGATAAACTATAGCTCCAGGGAAAAAAATAGACAATGTTTTTTTTTTTGGCAGTGTAAAAGTGCCAACGGAAATAGCGTAGACCGATAAACGGAAGAGGGAGTATATAAAAGACATTATTTTTTTTTTTTACTAATTGGTCTTAGCAATTTATGTTTCTATTTTCATGTTACAATTTCATAATAAATTGCAATGATCCAAAAAATTTATCATTAAAAATTCGATTAGGAGGGTAAAAAGGTCATCGACTGAACCCTACGTGTGAAATCGAATCGGGCCGGTCGGGGCATGCGATTCTCTGCTTTGTCTCCATCTCCTTTGCAGTTGCACATCCTTCAGCCCAAATCAACGACTATATAATATGCTCATATACCAGGAGAAAAAAAAGTTTTATTTTGTGTGCGCGAAGGGAATAATTTTCGTTGTGATGCGACAAATTCTTATTCTTAATCCCTTCTTGTATCTAGTGAAGAACAACCCAAAAAGAAAATCAAGACTGAAGAAGAGCACCTCTAGATTTCGCAGAGATGTCAACCCCCGGATCCCCTCCAAATCCGCCGTTGAAACCTCGGATCACGGCCGGTACCGACGGCGACAAAAAGCAAGTTCGGATCCGATCAGTTTGGTCCAGTAATTTAGAGTCGGAGATGAACTTGATTCGGCAGCTGATCGATCAGTACCCTTGTATTTCTATAGACACAGAATTTCCCGGGGTGGTATTTCGGCGAGAATCCCGTCATAATCGACCCCATGTTCATTACAAAACCCTAAAGTCTAATGTTGATGCTCTTAAGCTTATTCAGGTTGGAATTACTCTCACTGATGCCTCTGGTAATCTCCCCGACCTTGGTTCGCATGATTGTTTCATATGGGAGTTCAATTTCTGTGATTTTGATGTCTCTTGTGACTATCATGACCCCGGTTCAGTCGATCTATTGCGCCAACAAGGAATCAACTTTCTTGAGACCCGGGAGTACGGTGTCACCTCGACCCGATTTGCTGAACTTATGATGTCTTCTGGTCTCATATGCAATGATAACATAACTTACATTTCATTTCACAGTGCATATGATTTTGGTTACTTGATCAAGATCTTGACGCGTCGGATGTTGCCGGGGTCTTTGGAAGAGTTTTTAGGTCTATTCAAGGTGTTTTTTGGGACAAAGGTTTATGATGTGAAGCATTTGATCAGGTATTCAGGGACCCTTCATGGTGGTTTGGATCGGGTGGCTGGGTCTCTTGGATTGACCAGGGCGGCTGGCAAGTCGCACCAAGCTGGGTCTGACAGCTTGCTGACCTGGCATTCATTCCAGAGAATCAGGGAGATTTACTTCGATGGCGACTTTGAGCTGATAGAGGAGTATGTTGGGGTTCTTTATGGGTTAGAGGTGCTCTGAGATGCTCGGATTCTGTGTTTTTAATTATAGTCAAATTAGCTTCTCTGGATGTAGATTGATGTTGTGTTGGCATAGTACATTTTGTAAAATCCTCAAGTAAATGTCAGAAGTTATTTATATTTTCTCCTTTTCTTTTGCCTCTGCAGTTCCTTATTTCCACTTCTTATAAACTTATAGTGTTCATGATGTTTGCTCCTACGCATGCTTTTAGTTGCTGGACACAACATTAAAATACATGAGGTGTTAACTCGTGTTGCCCTCTCAGGTACAGGGTTAAAAATAAGTCTACTGACTGAGAATCATGAATGACCAATACAGTAAGGAGATCAGAATTTTGTCCAGGTCCGCTGGAGAGCTCTATAGTACTTTTGTTAAGAGGAATCAGTGTTTAAGATGAATAGATTTTATTATTTTCATGAGTTAGCATTCAACACTGTTGTAAGTTCATCTGGGAGATGACTTCTGTCTTTTCGAGTGGAACCTATTGGACAGGACAAGAGAAGATGTTAGATGTTTAGAGTAAATCAATTCTGTTAGGTTCACATGATTGCGCGAGCAGATTGCATAATATTGTTGTTGCAAATTGTAATAGTGAAGTGAGCATTGAAACTCATATGAAAGAAATAACTAAAAAGTTGAGGTGAGAATGATGTGCGCCAAGGAAGTTTGGCCCTTCCAGTCCCTATTAACTTGTCTCAGATCATTCCCACTATTGACTTTGGTTATTTTTTCATATGCAAAAATTCTTATAGAGTAGGATGCACTTAGAGTTTTATAATGTGGAAAACACAATTGGCTTCTGTACAATTTTAGTTTGACCTCTTTGCTAAGTAAATTATTGTTAAAGACTGCAAAACAAATGAAGGGTAGCCCAGTGCTTTGCAGCTCCATCTACATACGGAGAAATTTGTCTGGTGTACACATCTTTGCGACAGCAGGTTTCTCAGAAAGTCACCATGGGAACTTGGAATGGATTGTCTCATTGTATGTACTCCAGAACCTCAAAGCAATCAGGTAGCATACTGTCTTGGTTATGCTTTTGGATATTTTCGCAAGTTAGATTTATATCATGGCTTGAAAATGTGACAAAATGCTTTTATTGTTTATAGATTTCTTCACTGCCCGGTTGTTTCAGACTTGCTTTGTTGATTCTGCCAAAGGTTCTTGCCTGATGGAACCATCAGTGTTGTAGACTAGGATGCTTAATGTTGACAACTAGTCGTGTAGCTTGAATTTTGGGATCTTCCACAAGTAGTTATCATTCAGGTACCAAAGATTTGTTTGACTAGGTAAGATTATGCAACCATTGTATCTCTGTACCTGCTTTATCCTTCCTTTTTTTTGGGCACTGAGCATGTCGTTTCCGTGTGTTGAAGACTACCATTTTGATACAAATAACGACATTGATGGTTCCAAGTTTTAGCTTTATCAACTGGGGCTCTTGTAAATTTTTTGCTTACACGGTCCTCTTTTTTTGTTAATTATTCTGACATCCTGAGGCTATGAATGTTAGATCTTCTGAAAGATGAGATGGCTTTCTGGATTTAAGGACTAACAACACTGATCTTGTTGAATATGTGTGCTGCTCTACCTATTTTTCCTGAGTGCCTTCTCATGTTTAATAGCAAAAGCACCCTTTTTGGTCATACTTTCTTTTTTAAGTTTTGTCTGATCATGAGAAAAAGGTTGAATGTTGTTGTCTGACCATGAGAAACTCTTGGCTTCAATTTCCTCATTGTTTGGATAATATATTTGTAACTAACTTCTCTATTGCTCATTTTTAAGAACCAAAACCTTCGTACTTTTAGAAGTAATCATCACATTCCTTGAAATGCAAATGAATGGCAAGTAATCCTAAGGAGGGCTTGAGCATGGTACCTTCATGACCTTTGAACTTGAGGACTAACTCTAAGAACTAGCGTTCTCTTTGGTTGGTACCATTCTCTCTGGTGATTATATGATTTGATTGAATATTTTGATAAAATCCTTGTTTGAATTGGACTCATTTAAGTCACCTGATTCATAAATTTGATATACTAAGTTACCAGTATATATAGTATAAAATTAGGGAGAGACTATTTCCACTCTTAGATATGATTACCACACCTTGTTGAAGACAACTTTGTGATTTTATTTTGTACTATTCTTAGAAGAAAAAACAATTACTATGAAAATGATCTCTCTTAAAGGAAGCTTTGACCCTTGAAGGGAGAGGAAATCATCTCCTTCCCCTAAACTTTAACGTCTGGCAACAACAGGACCACCCAACCATCTATCCCACTCAGACCAGTCCCTTACTCCTGCTAACCCTCCAACTCACCGGCGACCAGCCAAAACCATCGTAGCTCCGCTGGCAGCCCCTCCAAACTGAAATTCCTAACCGCCCATCACCCATCAGCTCTTGCCACCTTCCAGCCCACCGGAACCAATCAGAACTACCATGCTTGTGACGTTTTCCTTTCAAATTACAACACAAACCACTAAAAAAATCTGACAGCAGCTTCCTTCCAAATAACAACACAAAACCACTAAAAAATCTAACAATCCAAAAAAAAACCTAACAACATTCCAATATTTCTTCAGAACTCATTGTTCTTTCAAAATGCCTCGAGGATTCACATTTAATGCAATGAAGGTAGTGATCATCAACACACAGTATGTAGAAACAAATGCAATGAGCTTTCAATCAGTTGCTCAGAGATTCACAGGAAAGGTTTCGAAGATAGAACTCGAAATCACGGGTTTGAAGGAGAAGCCGATGGCGTTTCAATCTGGCGTTCAGATGTTGTCACCGACCGGCAAACCGGTGATGTATCACGGTATGCCGTTTAAGAGTGGGATTGGTAAAACCAGTGTCATTTCTTTCTTCCAGTCAGGCAATGGGAAGATGATGATTGAAGAAAGTTAAAAAGATTCTAACTTTATTATCTCATTTCCTTCTTTAAATTTGAAATTACAAATTTGTCCTTAACAATGTATGGATTAGCACGTCTAGGAGTGGACATGGCCTCTCCCTAAAATTATTTAATGTAGTATTTATATTAGTCGTTATAATGCATTCTTTAATATAAAGCGATTGAATTCATAAATATTGTCATTGTTTTGTTACTTCTTTGTGTGTGAAAATTAAGAGAGAAAATTGTGAGTTTAAGCACATCTTAATCGTAAGCATCTTGTTTGCAACTAAACAAAATGCGTCAAAAGCACATTATTGACTTGCCTCCGGATTGGATATTAGTCAAGCTGTATTTTGTGTTCTCTTTTTCCAGCGAAGTACTCTTATCAAGGACTTTGATTTTCCATGGCTTAATTTTAAGTAAAAGACAAGTTTGGCTGACTGCTAGATGTGGCCCATGTAAGTGTTCTTCATCTTTGAAACCCCTTCTGGTGCTAAATGTGCCACTCGCCCTTGGTTGAAAATGGAAATGTTGCAAAATCTGTTTAGGAATTGATGATGGTTTGCAATGTGCTTTTAGTATTCATTTTCTCTTTCCAGCTAAGGAGCTGATGTTTGTCCATATTCTCCTATTTGAGCTACAAATCTGTCTTCATGGTTTCTTTGCGCACTGTGTTATTCCGGCTCTGATATTTTCTGTCTAATTTCTGAGGGATGGATGATGTGAAGTAGACACACATCTAATTTTCTACCAGGTTCACTATTTTGACTGCTGTCACTGTCGTCTTTAATTTGTGATCCGAGTGCGAATCATGTGCCATATTCACATGCTGTACTGGAATGCTTCCTTGACTTATTTCTTAGATGAGTTGCCGCCTCAGGTTTGTGAAGTGATTGTATGAGTTACTTCGTGGCTGAAAAGCAAGAACTGAGTTTGGTAGTCGCTTCTGTTGTGGATGCTTCTGTGAAGTGTGGTTTATATATATTGCAATATAAGGCTATAAAATTGACAAAACGATACCAGAATCACAGCCCCAATTCAAAAGCTAAAATGCTTCGACGACCAGTCTTCTATTCATGTTTCCCAACACCTTCATATAATGACAGTGCTGAGATTTGTCTCCCCTCCTGTGGTTTGTCCTTTTATACTGATTCTTCTGATTCCCTTCCACATCCTCCTCATCTGCTTCTTCTTGTGTACTCATTTTTTTTTAAAAAAAAAAAATGGGGGGAGGGGAATCGAACTCGAGACCTGGGATGGGATAAATGCCACTCAACCGCTAGACCTAAAGGATTTTTGCCTGGTGTACTCATTTAACTGAAGTAACAACACCCGCTCTGATACCAATTGTAGTAAACAACGGATTCAAAAACACAACGCGTAAAAAGCACAACACACTTTTATTGATGTTCGGAAAATAACTCAAAACCGAACTACTACTCGCCGCCTTCGTCAATGACCCTACCCGGCATTGACTCACCAATCACCCTACCCGGGATTGGTATTTGGCACCCTTGGCCTTGGCACTCTTGCCGCACCTGGCACTCTTGAGGCTCTTGGCGCTGGGCGCACCATCTACTATGGCTGGCCCCCTTATTTATAAGCTAACTAGTCTAAACAAAACCAAACCCTAATAGGAAAAGATAAACACCAATAAGGAAATATACCAAAAGTTAAACTCCTACTTACAAGGAAACTCCTAATCCTTATCTATTAAGGAAATTATCCAACAATCTCCCCCTTAATTTCCGAATGTTCCCTCGGAAGGTCTTCCACGCGTTTGGCTTGCGGTGCTTACGGGCCTTGCGCTACTTTCACCGACTTCACTCATTGTGGTTGGATCCTTCCAAGAACTCGTTGATCACAACGCGCTGCTAGACAATTTCGGCCGTGTACCTTTCGGCCTAGGGCGAAAGATATTCTACCCCCTGTTAAATTTGCAATCGGCCAAGTCCCTTTTAGGCCTTGCAATATTTTTGATTCTCAAATGGCCAACTCCTTTCGCCATTGGAGAAAAATTTGTTCCAGCCGAATCCTTTCGGCTTATGGCGGCAGACTCTTTTTCGATCTTTTCCTTTTTTTTTCCCAATTAAATACTCGTTGTTGTGTTGAACGGAATTTGGCCCTTGTTGATTCGAAGAATACGACAGCCTCCTCACGGGATCAACCCAAACACGGCAACCCTACCACGGTGGCTCCTCCCTCTTCAAACAACCTCGGCTCTGATACCAATTGAAGTAACAACACCCGCTCTGATACCAATTGTAGTAAACAACGGATTCAAAAACACAACGCGTAAAAAGCACAACACACTTTTATTGATGTTCGGAAAATAACTCAAAACCGAACTACTACTCGCCGCCTTCGTCAATGACCCTACCCGGCATTGACTCACCAATCACCCTACCCGGGATTGGTATTTGGCACCCTTGGCCTTGGCACTCTTGCCGCACCTGGCACTCTTGAGGCTCTTGGCGCTGGGCGCACCATCTACTATGGCTGGCCCCCTTATTTATAAGCTAACTAGTCTAAACAAAACCAAACCCTAATAGGAAAAGATAAACACCAATAAGGAAATATACCAAAAGTTAAACTCCTACTTACAAGGAAACTCCTAATCCTTATCTATTAAGGAAATTATCCAACATTAACTCTTACTTGTTATTGCTTATTCCACATCAGATTACCATATACTTCTTTATTGTCATTTTCTCCTTTGAGCAGGGTACTCACAACTTCGGAGGGGGGAAAAAATTCGGTGACAAACTTTGGAGGGGAGAAGAAAGGGGAAAAAAAAACCTTTGGTGAGTTTCTATTACCCTTCCCATCCTAATCCATAAGAAAAAAAGGGAAAAAAGGAAAACGGGAAATAAAGGGGGAAAACCTGGTTTTGCCTGTTATATATTTATTTTTTTCATGATCCTTTCCCTTTGCTATGTCTGCTACTCAGTATTTGAGTATTGATCTGTAAACAGTACATATTTATACGTGTTCCGCTGAAAATCTGGTTGTCCTTGAGCTTTCTCCCCTCTATTTGATATGCTGTTTTCATCTGTAAATTTTTTTTATCATAAACTTTGCATGTTCTAGTGTTATGGAGTTGAGCATATTTTTGGATTTGAGATAACTTATTAGATTGCTTTAATGGTCTGAGACAAAGGTTTTCCTGTATTGTCTGAAGAGAATGTGTTTGATGTTGACTTGTGCTTCGGATTTTTGGCATGATTCTCTTGATATAGCTTTGGTTGGACATGTAATGCATGGATTTCACTTTGACCATGGAATTTTAGTACTTCAATGTGTAAAGTAGTGCTCACGCAAAATGTTTTAGAAACTGGATGTCATTCCAACTTGAGGTTTCAGGAAAATCGAGAGACAGGGATGATGGAAGGTACTGTGACTTGATGCCTCAGGATTCAGCTGAGTTGTTCTGGTGCGTATCATTTATGTACACATCTACATATATAATACACACATATAGAGACATGCATGTATGCATATACATCTGGTGAAGTAAGTCGATGCATGATGTTTTTTTATTGCACATAGATATAGCTTGCTGAAGTATCTGCCACTTGTCAAAGTTTAACTGATTGTGCCGTTATGTTCATCACCAGAACGTTACGGTGGATGATTCCTGATGTTTGTTTTATCGTGCTTATGGCAGCAATTTTCAGTCCTTTGGTCTAGTCTTAAAGCTGGATCTCACAACTCTGAGGGCTCCTATTTTCCTCCTCGTAGAATTTTGTGGATTATGTAAATCGAATGACGAGTCTTAGTGGACCTTTTCAACTTGTCTTTTTTTTTTTGGCAAGCTTAGAGTTCAAACCTTTTTTTGGTATAAAGGGTTGACGGTAGATTCGGAACCCTGTCGTGTTGTTTACCTACTTTGACCGTAAACAACACTATGATCATGTTGGAAGGGTTGCGGCCCTTTGGTCTATTTTTACTATTGTAGATGATCATGTTGAAGAAGGGAATAGACTTTCTTTAACTCCTTGTTCTTCTCTTAGCATGTCATCTTCCATTTCTTTAGTTGACAATACTAGGGTGGATTTTACTTCCAAAATTAATTCCCTTATAAAATCTTGATGGTGTGGGGGTGGCTCTGGGAGGACGAAGGTAGCCCACGACAATGACCTCGGATGATGTACGAATCCAAAACGTCTATCCCAGGACTGCATCATATGTAAATATCCGTTTTTTTTCTAGAGATATTTTTTTGATTAAGCAAAGAATTGTTAAGATTGCTTTCAGGGGATACCTTAGTTAGTAGTTGAATTGGGGGATTAGAACTATAAGGACACATGTTCGAACCAGAACACTCCAGCGTGGGTGCAATACTGCTATCTGGGTCAGTAATGGCTTAGGTCATTGCATCCGGTCCAATTGAGTTAAAGGATTGCTGATCTAGTTTACAGTAGACACCTTGTGTGGGTTCATGGCCACGTCTTACCAATCTACGAGGCCGGTGATTTCTTGTTTTACATTTTTCACGTAGATCCATAGGACCGAGGCAATAGAAACCAAGATTTGGTCTTTTGCAACCAGCAGAATTGTTAAGGTTTGTAGAAAATTAATGACAAAACCGGCTTTATGTGCCATAATACTCCCTTCTAAGAACAATAGGTAATAGTTAACATGTCTTGCCTAAATACTATAGGACTAAGGACTACATTTCACATGAGTCAAAGATTGTACGTTACATTTTATATGTCATAAAAATATTATTATTTTTGGCTTTTTAATATATTATAATTTATACAGTATTGAAAAATGAATTATTACGATAGTTTTCATATTTTTGGGAATGATTTCAGGAAGGTTTTCTTAGACTGTGTGCTGGACGTAGCCGCTGTTTTGCAACCTTCAAATGGACGTAAGTTACCACCAGTCTATATCATTCCAAAATCTCGGGTACTTGCAGATGCTTGGTATTAAATAAACATCGAAAACAATGCAATAACTGTGTTATTTAACAAACTATACATTACTTGTTTAATATGACAGTTTTAAATTTTAAATAACTATCAATAACTAAAAAACCCACTTATACATATTGGTCTCGTTAAATTAACGCCGAGTATATATATTTTTCTTTATTTACTCATCTTCTTTAAGCAGCTGATACACGCAATATATTGTAGTTGTGCCAAAAACAAATGGAGGAGTTTTATACAGGGGCGTTCAGGGGGGCACGGGGGGCAGCCGCCCCTCCAACTCGGAGAAAAAATTTAGGTAGTAGGTAAATGCAGTCAGGGGCGTGCTGCCCCCCAACTCGGAGAAAAAATTTAGGTAGTTTGTAGATGCAGTTGTATTTTTGATTATCTAAATTTAAGGTATCTGTTTTTTAATCCCAAAACTATTTCATGATATGTGATATATGTGTGTTACTAGGAACTAGGGGAAAAATTTTGATTAGTAGATACACACTTCACCGAAGCCAGCACAGATTTACTTAGATGTGTGATGTGCCTTGATCCTTCCAATTCTTTTGCAAATTTTGATCATAGTCAATTGCTACACCTTGCTGAGTTATATCCAGACGATTTCACTACCAAGGATCGAATTGAGCTCAACCATGAACTTAAAAGTTACATTGGTGACATGAAATCAAATGAAGTATTCTCTCATGTTACTAATCTTGGAGTTCTTGCAAAGAAGATGGTGGAGTTGAATTATCACAATTACTTTCCTTTAGTATATCGGCTCATCGAGTTAGCACTGATATTACCTGTCGGAACAGTGAGTGTGGAAAGAAGTTTTTTTGCGATGAATATAATAAAGACTGATCTGCGCAACCGATTGGGAGACGACTTACTATCGGACTGTTTACTGTGTTACTTCGAGAAGGAAGTTTTTGGAACCATTTCAAATGAAAACATTATGCAACAATTTCAGAATTTGGGAACTCGAAGAAATTTGTTGCGGCCACCGATAATCCCTCATGCTGCTCGTCCTTCATTTCGTAAATAAAAGGTATGTCGAGCGTCAAATTAATAACTTTTGTTGGATATCGCTGCTTGTTAATGTTGCTTATGAATAACTTTTGTTGGATATTGTTGATGGTTGCTTATTATTGTTGCATTTTGATTAGTCGATGTGTTGGTTTAGATTTTATGTTATAATATTTGCATATATCTATATAGTAAGGGAGTTTTTGCCGGATTTTCGATGGAATGTCTATTGAGTCCGAAAAGGTGGACGGTGATCACATAGTGTGAATTTTGCCCCCCAAAAAGTAGCCGCTGCATCCGCCACTGGTTTTATACGAATCTACACAAAATCTACAAGAATTTATTTAACGTAACCCTCTTGTGCTAGATCTTTATCCGTCCACTTGATATGCATATGGATGCACATGATGTTATCATTTTTACATTTATTGCTTCACATGATAATGTCCGACTGCCTCCGTATTTGTCAATTTCGTGAAGTCTATGTTTTCTCACCTATATGTCCATCATTAAATTTTGCGTGAAAATAGGGTTTAAGTGTTTTATCATTGGTAGTTGGTTCTTTCATTCTGTATCACCAGCCAAACCATTGCGTGAAGACGTTTACCATGAATGTCAGACTGCAAAATTGGAGTCCTATAATTGTCTTCTATTTTAGTTTCGTTTTGAATTAGATATACTATGATCATTCATAAATAACAAGCTCGTTTAAACTTTTAAGTAAGTTTGTTAGACACTGTTGCTTTGGGTTGTGTACTTTATCTGACTTTAGAGATTCGAATTCAAATCCCCCTCCTACTTCTTTAATGCATATATGCATGCATACACACAGAGACACACACATATATAAACCATCATGAATTCCAAGCTAAGCATGATCTCTCTCTATGTGTGTGTGTAAACCAGCATGAACTTCACGCATGATTAACTTTACACATAATGGAGAAGAATGATTCAGTAACTATGAGTAGTGATATAGTACTAGACGTTACATTTCTTGGCAAAAACCAAGGCAAGAATCCCTATTTTCTTAGAGAAAAATACATACTCTAACCCTGAGGGATCCTACCGTTTCAGTCCTAAAGAACATCATGGAGAATGTAAATCAGGAGCTCAGCGACCTCCTAGGTTGGGGAAAGTCATACGTAAGAAACCTACACAAGGTATCTACTGCAGTGAAACACCACACTGTGCGTATCTCTAAAATCGAACCATTTATCTCTTGAAGTAATTTTCAACCCAAGTACCAAGGTGTATTGGAGGCAGAATTCCTATTTTCTTTTTCCATCTACATGTGTCTTGACCATTCAGGTATAAGACCTATCTTGTATGAGTGAGTATCGGCCTATTAATCTATCTAGTTTGATAGTGCTAATTTTGTTAAACACACTTTTTTTTCTATTACCATCTTTCGTGTGTTTGGATACAGGGACACACAAAAATGGTGCGCACATCGGATTCATCTACCTTAAATATTCTCCAAATCTAAGAAAAGTGTTGTAATATCTTTAAGACATATAGTATTCAGTCAACAATTTATGTCATATCATAGTTGATCATTCAATCAAAACCGATCTAAAATTTTGACTACTAATCACTCTATGGCTTAAGAGAGTTGTGAAGTATTGTAAAACTCAAACATGCGTTTTCATTGTAGTATGACATAGGTAGCTGCAATAATTATTTGGGATAATTACATTTACCTTCCTTGTGGTTTGGTTAATTCGCCAAAAATTTTCCTGTGTTTTGAAAATACACATTTACCTCTCCTCTAGTTTGATTTAAAGCGGTTTTCGGCCAACTCATGCCAAACCATAGGGGGTTGTGTTGGCCAGAAACCATTTTAACCAAAACTAGAGGGGGGGTAAAGGTCTATTTTCAAAACACAAGGAAATTTTTGACGAATTAGCCAAACCACAGGGGAGGTAAAAGTAATTATCCTTATAATTACATTTGATTCCAGCAATATGAAGAGCATCACAACCATTTCTTGTTTTGATTTCAGCAGTCACGACATCATAGTATATTAACATCTCCATAACCAACTCCAATAGATGCAGAAATCAGCGGGAGAAAGCACTACAGAGGAGTAAGACATAGGCCATGGGACAAATGGGCAGCTGAAATAAGGGATCCAGAAAAGGCAGCTAGAGTTTGGTTA
Organism: Eustoma russellianum; assembly: GCA_036186865.1. NCBI lineage: Eukaryota > Viridiplantae > Streptophyta > Magnoliopsida > Gentianales > Gentianaceae > Eustoma > Eustoma russellianum. The sequence goes on from AP025044.1 coordinate 2,449,516, forward strand.
GGAATATTCAACACTGCTGAGGATGTCGCCCTTGCATACAATGATGCATCCTTCAAGTTCAAAGACTCTAAAGCAAAACTCAATTTTCCAGACCGCCTTCTACAAGGAAACACAAGTGCCTTGCAAGGTCCATTGCAACATCCGACCACTTTAATCTCTTCAACACCATATTCATCTTCTGTCGGGTATGATCATCATCGATCTGATGCTGGTTCGAATTGAGGGTGTTCTTGTATTTATATAATGCAAAACAAGATGAAAAAATGGAGATGTCTGAGTGGCTAAGGAAGAGGGAACAACAGGAGTACACGTAAGCAAATTAATGTAGAAGATTGATTGGAGGGCAAAATGGTCTTTCTGTAAAAATATTAAAAGTCAAAATCTGCATGTAACGGCTAAGAATCATCGAAAATCTCAGTTTTTAGGCGCGTGCATAACATAGCCCCCTATGGTTTGGCCGGGGTTGGCCAGAAACCACTTTAACCCAAACTAGAGGGGAGATAAAGATCTATTTTCAAAACACAGCCCCCTATAGTTTGGCCGGAGTTGGCCGGAAACCACTTTAACCCAAATTAGAGGGGAGGTAAAGGTCTATTTTCAAAACACAGGAAAATTTTTAGCGAATTAGCCAAACCACAGGGGAGAAAAAGGCAATTATCTATAGTTATATTGATATTCCCTGGTAAAGAAATATTTTTGAACTTTCTTTTTCTTGGAGCAAAAGGCTATACCCTGGCCCTGGTGTCTCCACCGATCCAGCCCCAACGAGCATTGTGGATGATACAGATCAGGAGCTCAGCGGCCTCCTAGGTTGGGTGAGGACTTACGCAGTGACCCATACAAGATGTTCCCCAGCAAACTAGGTCTTCGGCCTAGTAGCAGTGGAACACTCATACTGTGCGTGTCATTGGATTCGAACACTTGACTTTTTAAAGCAAATTCCAATCTGAGTACTAACTGAGGTATGTCCTGGACACGAAACTTTCCTTTTCTGAATCGAGAGAAAAAGGTTCTTTTCTACCTCCACAAGTCAAATCGAACCATTTATTCTAAATAGTCATAGACTCAACAGAGTCACACAGAGACCATATTAGTATTTGAAAGGCTTTTACCGTGGACATCGAGTAAATTTGACTAGTTACTCAACTATCAATGAAAAAGTAATAATTGGAGACAAATCTCCTGTTTTTATATTGATCATATGTCAATTACTCTCTGTCTTATTAGGTCATAAATAGGTGTTAGTTACTCATTGACAATTATAAAATTTATAATAAATCAAAATACTTATGTACACACATTGTGACATAGAAAATAATTCGAACTTGTGTGAAGCCCAGCGTATTTAATTGTAGAGCCTGCATGAACCGTACATACGACATTAAGGCCTCAACGGTCCTTAATATACAGAGCCAACCCTTGCCCGTTACAGCGAGACATTACTCCTTGCTTTTAATATTTGCTTTTATTCTCAAAACATTTTAGAGCTTGTCGTTTTCATGACTAACTTTTCATTGTTCAAAAACACATGCATAACTGTCTCTATGTTTTGACATTTGAATTAAATCCGATCATTATCGCTTAAAATATCTTCAGAGGACTTTGCTTCATATTTCGTGTCTATAGTTAAATTGAAAAATTACAGCTCATTTATAGATAGCTTTAGCAATTAAAACTACTCTTCAAGAGAACAAAGCAACGGCGCTTTGGAAAACAACAAATATACCTGATATATTCTAACGATAGCAAAAACTATCTCTAAGGTCTGAGGAGGATGAGAGTTATGCAATAAAGGTGATGAATTTGAGAAAGAAAACACGCAAATCAAGAAGACGAAGCTACGAAATCAAGAATACAGAATTTGGGGTTTGGTAACCGCCGTATGGGAGAGAATATTGGAGGAACAAATTCTTCTTGAACAGAGGAAAAATTACAACTGAAAGTTCTCTTTTCTGTGCAGCGGTTTTGGTAGTTAAAGAAAGAGAAATATGCTGAAAGTACTATTCTGCCCTTACTAAGCTACACTATACAACATATTAAGAAAGGGTACTCCAGTCATTTCGCTCTCCTTTTAAATTTGGCGCGTCTCCTTCCAGCCTCTTCTTCTTCATCAGCTTCTGCAACCTTCATTCGCCTGTTACCTTCTACTCCTTCAATCCTCTCAACACCCCCCCTCAAACAAGACTGGCCAAACACATCACAAATTCCCATGGCCAGGATAAGTTTGCGTAACCGCTTAGCATTTAGTGCCTTAGTAAACGCATCTGCCAACTGATGCTCAGTGCTCACGGGCATTGGTCTGATCACCCCTTGTTGGAACTTCTCTCTGACCACATGACAGTCAATTTCGATATGCTTAGTTCTCTCATGAAAGACTGGGTTCTCCACGATATGTATCGCGCTCTTGCTGTCACAGAATAACTCTACGGCTTTGCTTTGTCTCACACCCAAGTCCTGCAGCAGGTAAAGTATCCACTGCACTTCACAAGTGACTGCAGCCATCGCTCTGTATTCTGCCTCAGACGAAGACCTCGATATAGTTGTTTGCTTCTTCGCCTTCCACGACACTAGTGCTTCTCCCAAAAATATGCAGAACCCTGTAACTGATTTCCTAGTCTCAGTGCAACCGCCCCAGTCCGAGTCCGCGAAGGCTTTTAGCTGCAGATCCCCTTGGCTTGGAAACATAATCCCTTGACCTGGTGACCCCTTCAGATATCTCAACAGCTTATAGGCAGCCTTAACATGGTTCTCAGTAGGAACATCGAGAAATTGACTAAGTTGTTGTACACTATATGATATGTCCGGTCTTGTGATGGTAAGATACAACAACTTCCCTATCAATCTTCTGTATCCAGACACGTCCTGCACCAATGCTGAATCATTATGGGCTAACTTTAAGTTTTGCTCCATGGGTGATTTGGCTGGTTTTGCTCCCAAGGTTCCTGTCTCCTCCAATAACTCTAGCACATATTTTCGTTGACACACCATGATCCCCCCCTGAGACCGAGCTACTTCTAGACCAAGAAAGTATCGTAGGTCTCCTAAATCTTTGATCTTAAAAGCATGGTGTAGAGACGCTTTGAGAGCTTGAATATTAGAGAGGGACGGACTAACAACAATAATATCATCTACGTAAACCAGCAAGGCAAGAAAGTTGGTAGCAGAGTTCTGGAAGAACAATGTATAGTCATGTTTGGATTGAGTGAAGCCTTGGCTGATGAGGAATTGAGTCAATTTTTCGTTCCATTCACGGCTAGCCTGTTTTAGTCCATAAAGGGACTTGTGTAGCTTGCACACTGTATTGGGTGCTGGAGAGTGAAGGCCCTCGGGCAAAGTCATATATATTTCTTGATGCAAGTCTCCATGTAAAAAGGCGTTATTAATGTCTAATTGGTGAACATACCAGTTTTTGAGAGAGGCTAAGGCAAGGATGAGTCTCACCGTGGTCATTTTCGCGACGGGGGAAAAGGTGTCATGATAATCGATTCCCAATTGTTGGGTATAACCCTTAGCTACCAATCTTGCCTTGTAACGATCTATGGTGCCATCAGATTTCCTTTTTAGTTTGTAAACCCACTTGCACCCAATGGGTTGCTTACCATGTGGCAGAGGCACAAGAGACCATGTATGATTGTCAGCCAAGGCCTGGAGCTCTGACTGCATGGCAAGGGTCCATTCTGCTGAGGTGGCTGCTTCTCTATATGTAGTAGGTTCCTGTTGCAAACTAAGAGAAAGAACATATGTTTTATAGCTAGGAGCTAAATGATCTAAAGAATGATAGTTATGTAGGGGATATGGGACTGAGTCTGTTTTTGGGGTGGCAAGAATTTGTTGACAGTAATACTGTCTGAGATATGAAGGGGTAGATCTTTGGCGGATTGGTCTGGTATGAATATTTAGATTGGGTTCTGGAGCATGAGGAGAGGGTGGCTGGGCATGGCCAGTGTCATGGACAGTGGGATTATGATCAGGAGAGTTCTGGTGTAATGGAGGTGTAGATTGGGAAAGTTCAGAGGGTGAGGGTGGTGCAGGGGATAAGGGCCAACTGGTGCCAACGTCTGAGTTTATATGGTTGTCAGGAACAACGTTTGAGTCATGTGGGGATATTGGTATGTATGGTATGTATGGTGGGACAGAAGGCTGAGCAGAAGAAGCTGTGGGATGTTGTTGGTTGGATAAGGGAAAGATGTGCTCTTGAAAAGTGACATCCCTGGAGACAAAAACATCAGCAGTTTGCAGATCCTGGAGTATGTACCCTTTAGTAGTGTATGAAATACCAAGGAAAACACACGCCCTTGCTCTGGGGGCAAACTTTGGTAGATGAGGCGTTGTGTTACAAGCGAAGGCAAGGCACCCAAACACTTTAAGGTGGTCATACGTTGGATTGACATGGTATAACTGGAAGTATGGAGACTGATTGGATAGGAAAGGTGTGGGCAACAGATTTATAAGGTATGTGGCATGCTGCACACAAAACCCCCAATAAGAGATGGGGATGCCAGAATGAAATTTCAGGGCTCTTGCAACGGTAAGGATGTGTTGATGTTTTCTCTCCACAACCCCATTTTGTTGAGGTGTGTATATGCATGATGTCTGATGTACAATGCCCTTTTGCATAAAGAAATCATTCATGTTGAATTCCCTCCCCTGATCAGAACGAACAATTTTGATAGTTCTATTGAACTGGTTTTGTACATAGTGGAAAAAGCTTGTAATGATTTGTCTAGTTTCACCTTTAGATTTCATGAGATAAAGCCAAGTGAAACGGGTACAGTTATCAACAATAGTGACAAAGTAATTCTGGCCATACAACGTACTGTGTTTGTGAGGACCCCATATGTCAACATGTATCAAATCAAATGGGGCCTCAGATATTGAGTGAGATAGTGGGAATGGAAGCCTTCTTTGTTTTGCTAAGGGACACACAGTACAAGTTGTGTATTTATCAGGCATTGAAACAAAAGGGTACAGTTGATGAATATGAGCATGTCTAGGTGCAGATGGATGTCCTAATCTGAAATGCCAAAGCAACTTTGAGTTCAAACAATCATCAGAAACACTTGAAACAGCATTGGCAACTGTGCATGCCATAGGTTCTCCTCTCAAACAGTAGAGTCCATGAACCTTTTCAGCTGAACCAATCATCCTCTTGGACAACTGATCCTGGATAAAACAGTATGAGTCAAAGAACTGAATAAGTATAGATGGATCTGAGGTCATTTTGCTAAGAGAGATAAGATTGAAAGAAAAGCAAGGCACAAAAAGGACATTATGCAAGAGCAGATCAGGAGTAACTTGAACTGATCCAATGTGAGTAGCTTGAGTGAATGAGTCATTTGGCATCTTAATATTAATGTGACTGATTGGCTTATAGGATTTGAACAAATGCAAAGAGTGGGATATATGATCAGTGGCTCCGGAGTCTATAATCCATGTGTTCAGACTGTTAGAGTGACACTTACCTCTAGCCATATCAGAAGATGCAGACATCACAGCAGAATGTCCAGCATTGCTTGCAGCTGCTGCCCCATGAGAATGCTTTTCATCTTCAATCTTCAGCAAACTCAAGATCTTCTGATATTGCTCTGGTGTGAATGTACCCGGTGCAGACTGACACTGCTGCACATTGGAACACATAGGCTGTTCCTCGTTGTTACTGGCTGCCATGTACACTTGATTCTTGGGTTTAAAACCCGGCGGGTAACCGTGCTTCTTGTAGCACCTATCCACAGTATGCCCAATCATTCCACAATGACTACATTGGGCTCTTCTGCTGTTGTCGGGATAGAATCTCCCACTCCCCCTTCTGTAACCCGTATTCTGTGACTTACTCATCAGAACATTGGTCTCCAATTCTCCAGACTCAACATTATCAACCATCAATGCAGTAGGATTATTAGTAAATCCACTCTGGTTCGAAGAGCTCATGACTTTCCTCTCAAATTTCAAGGCCATCGAGAATGCCGTATTGATTCCAGGTAACGGACTCATCACAAATATCTGAGATTTCACTGGTTCATAATCATCATTCAATCCTTTGACGAATTTTATGACATAATCACTTTCAACATACTGCACCATCTTACTGTTGATGTCACACCTGCAACCCTTGCAACTGCACTTGGGAGTTGGCCTAAGCGCCATCATCTCTTCCCAAACAATTTTAATTCTAGTGTAGTATTCATTTACAGACGAACTTTCTTGTTTGATATTATAAAACGTTTCAAGTAAATCAGACAACCGAAATGGATCACAACTACCAAATCTTAGGGTAAGATCTGTCCAAGCTTCATGCGCACTTTCACACCACATTATACTTTGAGCAATGGAAGGGGACACACTATTCATTATCCAAGAATGCACCATACTATTAACTTGCCTCCATATAGGATATTGTGAATCGTTAGGATTAGGCATAGGAATTGAACCATCAATAAAACCAACCTTGTTCTTCACTACTAACGCCATTTCGAACACTCGACTCCAGGAGTGAAAATTGTGTGCGGTCAAGGGAGGTTGAGCAAGGATGATCGCCGGACTATCGTTTGGATGCAGGTACAACGGATTACTCATCGGACTATCCTGTGGCTGCAGACTACCAGGTCTCGAATTCGAAATATTAGTACTAGTCGAAGCCATTGTCAATTCACCGAATTCTCAAATCAAGCAATCAAAATGTGCGTGGCTCTGATACCATGATGAATTTGAGAAAGAAAACACGCAAATCAAGAAGACGAAGCTACGAAATCAAGAATACAGAATTTGGGGTTTGGTAACCGCCGTATGGGAGAGAATATTGGAGGAACAAATTCTTCTTGAACAGAGGAAAAATTACAACTGAAAGTTCTCTTTTCTGTGCAGCGGTTTTGGTAGTTAAAGAAAGAGAAATATGCTGAAAGTACTATTCTGCCCTTACTAAGCTACACTATACAACATATTAAGAAAGGGTACTCCAGTCATTTCGCTCTCCTTTTAAATTTGGCGCGTCTCCTTCTAGCCTCTTCTTCTTCATCAGCTTCTGCAACCTTCATTCGCCTGTTACCTTCTACTCCTTCAATCCTCTCAACAAAAGGTGCAAAAGATTGTTTATCCCTATCATGAAACCTAATAAAGGTGCAAAAGATTTAAAAATAAATCATATTCAGAAAAAGTGGGTAATTTAATCACATAGAACCAAAAGCTGATATTTCTCTTGTTATATGTAATAGTTTCCATTATGCTCGTGCTTACTGTTAAATTTTGATATAACATCTGGAAATTTAAACACAATGGAAGATTTGAATTTGCCTCTCAAAACAAATCAATTGTTAGGTAAAGGCATTTATATCATCAAAATGGAGAAACCAAAAACATAACTCCAGGCATGGTAAGACGTACAAGCAACATCATCATTAAGCCCACTATACACAACATTACCCTATTGACTTAGATGTTTTTGTCTGTGGTGAGATATGAGAGGGTCAGATGTGCGAATCCATATCCATCTTTTAGAAACACACAGAGGTTGTTTCTCGATGACTCATAATTAAAATTACGTCAAACTGTGTCGATCAACTGTTACTTCACAATAGAAGAAGCGCATCCTGAGTCATTCTGGTTTATTCCATCATATTACAAAGAAGAATGTGTCTTTAAGTTTATTGGAAATGTAAACCATTAAACCCACTATGTTATAATAATTTAGAATTTGTACATTCATACGTAGTCGAAGTAACTCAAGACTTATATTAGCCCATGATAAACTGAATCACCACTTGACGTAAAAATTGGACAATAACAGTACCCAAAAAAAGGTCACTTTTCTTTAAGAATGTTTGACCTATATTTGGCTTAGGAAACGATGTCTTATATGCACTTGACAAATTTTCAAATGATTACTACAAAACCATTAAGCAGCATTTACTTATAATTTTCAATAATAAATAGAATGATTATGGTGCCTTTGTTCTAATTATATATAGTCACCTTCACCAACATGTCCATCCATCTTATTTGTATATTTTATCAGTTAATGATTAACTATTCAGAAGTTAATACATGTTACTGTGTATATCTTTTTAGTTGCTTATTTATCCGGCCACTACAAAATTTGTCGTGCACATACTTTAATGCGTGATCTTTATGATTACCCTTCGACAAATTTTAAAATCCACATGGAATTAACCGCCATCATCATTGACATGTATTTCATGTTATATCATCTTGTTAGATCACTACTTACCACTACTATTTGGTGTAAGAACCTCTCTTACAAGTGCATAACTATCTTTTTAAAAAGTCTCTAGGGCATAGTTCAGTTAGTACTCAGGTTAGATTTGGCACCAAGTGATTCAGAGTTCGATTCCAGAAACACACACGGTGTAGATGTTTCACTGCTGCTATGCCGAATGCCTAGTTTACAGGGGACACCTTGTGTGAGTCCTTGCGTAAAGTCCTCATTAATCCAGGAGGCCACTGAATTCATGATTTGCATTTTCCACGATGTTCTTTGAGACTGGAAGGATGAGAGCCCTCACGACTAGGGTATGGCATTTACCCACCAACTATCTTTTTAAAGTCGGATATCACATGGCTCATCGTACAATTAGTGAATTAACTAGCCACTCTAAATAAAATGATTACTTAACATTGAATAACACACACACACACACACACACACACATATATATATATATATATATATATATATATATATATATATATATATATATGACATACATATATTAACTCCCTTTTACTTGAATGACCCACCAACCTCTCTGCTTGATCCACCATCCTCTCCCCTCTTGCTTTAAAAACTCTCAAAACCAAACCACCCCCCTCTGGCCTTTAATGCAAAGCACCAATTTTTCTTGCACGTTCAACCACATTCACTTCCAAAACACTAAACAAATCCCACTTTCCATCACTCAAAAACACACACCCCACACACACACAAAATCACTCTCCAAATCACATTCATCAACCAAATGGGCAAGAAAATGAACCTGCCTTTCTCCTTCAAACCATCAGAAACTCCCACATCATGGCCTTGGCCAAATGCTTGCACAACTCCAAAGACTCTTTCTTTTCGATCCACGCATGACATTTTCAAAACAATCAACTCTGCCTATCTGGACTCCCCAAAATCTTTTTCCAATATGTTTGAGGAAAGCTTTTCAACAGCTCCCGACATGTTTCTAGAAGAACAACAAGATTTAGAAGAAGATTCCGTAGAGACAGTGATACGAGGTTTAAGGTCAGAAAGGCTGTTCTTTGAGCCAGGTGAAACAAGCTCGATTATGAAAGATACTAAAAGTGTTGATACACATGAAAATGAGTTTCCGTTTAAGGAAAGCCTAGCAATGGCGGTGGACTCCATTGACCCTTATGCTGATTTCAAGAAATCCATGGAGGAAATGGTTGAAGCTCATGGATTGAAAGATTGGAGATGTCTTGAAGAGCTGTTGACTTGCTATCTAAAAGTCAACTCCAAAAGCAATCATGGGTATATTGTTGGAGCTTTTGTTGATTTATTAGTTGGTCTCGCTTTTGCTTCTTCTACTCCTAATAATTCTCAATTGAATTGTTCTACTTCTTCCACCACACATTCTTTTACTTCTCCTTTCTCTTGTTCTTCTTCTTCTACCTCCTCAAATAGCCCTTCTTTATCCTCCTCTTTCTTGGAAGCTGAGGATGACGTGGATAAATCAGTCAACAATGGTGCCACTTCCTCATCAGTTCCATCCTAGGTTGCTTCCTAGTCTTATAGATATTATCAAAATATATGTTTTTGCTATCTAGTCTTATATATGGTACCAGTTGAACAGTGATATGTATGTACTACGTCAACGTGTGCGGTTTGGGCGGAGAAATCCAAGGGATTGATGGATATCACTCAACTCGGTCCTCATCGTCTCAGCCCCAAGGATCATGTGTGTAGGATGTAAATCAAGAGTACAACGACCTCTTAGGTTGGGTGAGATATTATGCAGTTATCTATACAAAGTGTCCCCGCACAAACCAGACCTTTGGATTAGAACTCTTGACCTCTTAGAACAAATCCAAACCCGAGTACCAACTGTACTATGGCCTGGGACAGGAATGGATGGAAGCTGCATGTCGGAGATCTCCACCTGCTAAGAAAGGAATTGTTGAAACCCAGAGAAATTTTGCAGTTGAAGGAAACAAGGTAGCAGTTAAAATGGGTTTCTTGAATTGTATCGATTTTCTGCATCCGGTAAAATACAAAATGGTGGGGAAAGCGAGGTAGTCTAGAAAAAAATAGTTGACTCATGAAGTTTACGGCTAATTAGCTACTTTGGTTTGGGTGACTTTTAATCTTTGACTAACTTTATGATGTATTATTTTTTTTTAACGTAACATCAATGAATTATGGTTTTGTATAGTTGATACTGTTGAAAGGAAATTATATTTGCAAATTGTGATTTATTGGTGCGTGACTCATTGAGATATACAGACAGGTGTTGGATCCAGACATGTCATATTTAATGTTTGCGTGCAATTTAGGTGTGACCATGGACTATTATTGCATCTCAACGTCCAAGTACGATCAATAGGAAAATTCGCAGTTACTATGTAGAGTAGAGAAAGGTGAAAAGTTTTTTTAAAAGACAAATTGAAAAATAACATTAAAAAATTTAACTAATCTACTGTGCTGCAGTACCGGGGAGAAGAGAGGGTGGGGGGGGGGGGGATGGTAATTCCATGCGATCCAGTGGCTGTTATATGTTTCCACTCTAAGCAATAGCACTTAAGCTTTGAATTTGAGTCTATTTTTTACGATGAAAACGTTATAAATATATCACTCCATTTAGAATACCATTTGCTGAAAACGTTATGAATATCTAACAGTACTCTACTCAGAATACCAATTTGATGCACAATTTAGGAGGACTAAAATATATAAAATTTGGAGCAAGGCGAAATCCCTGGCCTTGAGCTTCCTACCGTCTCAGTCCCAAAGAGTATTATGGATGATGCAAATCAGGAACCCAACGGCTTTCTAGGTTGGGTGAGGATTTACGCATTGACCTACACAAGGTGCCCCTGCAAATCAGGCCGCAATAGAACACCCACACTGTGCATGTCACTGGAATCGAACTCCTGATCTCTTGGATCAAATGCAAACACTGTCACTGTAATGACAGTTCTGGATTGTAACTTTGCTTTGATCCTTGAAGTTCTTTTTTCTCCAGCCTCAACTTGTGAGTTTAGGTTTTCTTATGAATTCATCATACAAGTAGTAGTTAAAAATGTTCAATAGAGAAATAGGGACGTGAGATAACGTTTTCTTCTGGGGGGAAATTTTATTATACAATTTTCTTTCATCATAAAGTTAAAAATGTTCAATAGAGAAATAGGGACGTAAGATAACCTTTTCTCCTGGGGAAAATTTATTATACAATTTTCTTTCAGTGAAGTTGTAAGGGCAATACCAAAGAAAATTCCTATAAATAGATAAACCTTTTCTACTTTCAATGTCTGATAGATGGGATTCGTATGAAGTTTGGCTGGTCAGTTTCGGATTTACAAAGTTTGGTGGATAAATTTGGGATTTGACGGATCAGACAAACCAACTCACGACTTTAACAAGTTCAACATAAGATCAAAAAAAAAAAAAAAAAGTTCAACATTATTTTGATCCGAACCTGCAAAACTCAAACCTTAACCTGTAAAAAACATGTTCAAGTTTGTATAAGGTTAGTGTATCATGTCAGAAATTGTCATTTAAAATTTAAACACGTGCCTGTTTTACCCATCTAGTTTTTCCTTTTTTGGGTTATCATGTAAGTTAATATTCTGAGTGTTGAAATTGTGGAAGAAGAAACGTAAGAATATGGGTATTACTCAATTATATTTTCTGGAGCAAATTTTTTCGGGCTCATGCGTTGAAATTTATTTGCGTTGTCATATAATATTGCATTGTTTTCTATGAAAATACCTAGAATGGCAGAAAAATGCATAATCGATTGTGGTCCATACAAAACGTCTACACTATGATCTCGATGCATTGTTGAGCCATGCATTGCCATGACGTTGCGCTGTATACTGGGTTCATAATGATCACGATGAATAAGATATATAAGGATATCCTTAGTTGCAGTATGTTGTTTTAAAATGTTGATTAGGTACACCACGTTCACGATATTTGAGAATAGTGATAATCGTGTTTTGGAATTACACCGCCTTCATGGTGTTTGTGGAGCCTTAGGTGTTTGGATGGATGTTCTACAGAAATTTCTATCAATAGCGAAGGCGGTGTACATAAGGGGAGCTCTCTGAGTCATCATATTGTACCCTTGAAGGTCGTGCTTTCTCTTATATATATATATATATATATATATATATATATATATATATATATATATATATATATATATATACACACTAATTATAATAATAAAATAATATTAAAAAACTATAATAATAAAATTAATGATCTATGAAACCAGTATTGATTTACATCACACGCTTTGGTTTTTCTATGAGACGGTCCCTTATCAAGTTTCCGTTCAACACTGGCCAAGTGTTCTTGACTTCACTAGATGTAGCATAAGGGCAAAACTCTTATCACAACTATTAATCGTATAGGAAAATTTCATCTATAAAGTAACATGGAATCAAATGCTCACATGTCCGTAAACCTATGCAGCAATGACGCAAAACATATGGAGCTGGTAGGCCATGTTTATCTCTCACAAGGTTGATAACACATCAACAATCATACCCAGTATATCTCAATCACAGAAAAAGTTATCGTTAATGTTCGGAAAAGGTGGGAGGTATAAAGTTAAAAGGAATTAATACTCACAATTGAAACCTAACTCGCCTGGTATCATTATTCGGAAAATAACTCAAAACCGAATTATAATTTTCCTCTTATTCATGACCCTACTCGGCCTCTAGTATTTATAGACAAACTAGACTAGTTTATTGTAATCCTAATCCATTCCATAATCCAAACTTGACTAGGAACATGCCATTATAATTTAGCTTACGATCCCTACAACTTTGGGACTTTAATCTTCATCTTTACATTAGGGTAATTAGCTAACAAGGCAGGTAAACAATATCTCCATTACAGAAGATAGAGAGTTTGATTCCAGTGCACCGGGACTATATATCTCTTAAAAGGTTGATACATTGGCGAAAAGGATGTTCATTTTTTCCTGCTCCAGCACCGAAAATACAGACGAGAGAACCAAATACAAAATTTAGATATAGATATGTATATATGTATCAAAGGCAGGATGACACTGTCATCTCCCCACAATGGCATGTGTTTTGGTGGTCCTAACTCCTAAGGTACAATTGTTCCCTCGGCCCACTAGTTATGTCGTTGTGAAATCTTGGCAACAAGATAAGACCAGTAATTGGGTTCGGAGGGGAAGCGGGGAGGGGGAGGGGGAGGGGGAGGGGGATGGCGAGATGCGGGGGGAGGTTGAGGAAAGAAAGGATCTTCTGATTTATCTTCATATGTACTTTTCGGTTAGGTTACCTGAGCCATGCATGAATTCTTTGTCTAAATTTTCGTGCTTCATCATTATTTTTTGAAGTCTTTCTAGGGTAATCGCTCCAGTACGTAGAGAATACAAATCATGAGTCTAGCGGTATCTTAGGTTGTGTGAAGAATTACGCATTGACTCATGTCTCCCTGAAACCAGGCCGAAGCATTAGAATACACACATTGTGTGTGTCTATGAATTCGAACTCTTGATCTTTTGAAGCGAATCTCAATTCGAATACCACTGAGTTATATATCGAGGGCATTTTTTAAAGTCATCTGTGTCATTGAGTTGTGTATTATACAGATTTTAATTGGGTTCGTGTTTGAATCTTTTGAATTTCCCTTCTTCACATAAGAAAGTTTACATTTGAATCAACTTGTTTTATCATTGTATCAAACAATGTTCTGAAACCAAGGATGTTGATCGAACTATGAAAATCTTTAAATCATGAATCATTGAGTGAACGTGTATTAGCCAGTTGTTAAACACTTGTTAAACCATGACTTTTTGAGATAGTTAAACCATGATTTAACAATTATATTTTTACACTACACAGTGCACACGCATACACAAAAGCGCGTGCGCGCGCGCACATATATATATATATATATACATTACAAGTTTTATAATGATAAATGAGTAACTAGTAGGCACTCATTGACCAATCATATGACGAATATATACATATACTTATGCATGCATATATAAATATACATACTATATAGATATTAACTTTTGTTTGTATATATACTTACTTAAAGAATATGTTTAATATAACCATGTGCATACACACATTGAAATGTGCTAGATTTTCTAATTATAATCTATAGTCAGATATCATATATAACGCATTGGATAGAGTGGGCCAATCCAAATCACTAGTAGGTGAATGACTCACTAGATAAATAGTCGGGTTTACCGGATTCCATTGGTTTAATTTATAGATATTTGAGTTTTAGCGTTTAACCAAATCAAAAAGTTATACTTGATAGATGATATTGTATAAGAAATAACCATTGTATTAAAAATAATAATAATAACCATTAAATATAAATTAAAGTAAATGACAATCATGTAGGTTTGCAGATCATTTTTTAGATTACACTAAATAAGGTTTGTTAGTCGTTGCTTACATAACATAATTTTTATTGGTAGTTTAGGAGTTTGACAGTTGGTGAGTATTAATGGAGGTACTCTCCATAATTGCTACAGTGGAAGGCCTCTCCCACTTTTATATATACATGAACTAGGCAAAACCATCATTACTAGAAAAAATTACGAAATGATGATTATACAAACTGATATTTTAGACATAAATGATACGTAAGTTGAAATAATTTGAGAACGGGCTTTGGAGCAACTAGTAAGGTTGTAGTTTGGTAATCTTACGTTCATGGGTTCGAGCCGTAGAAACAGTCTTTTGTACAAAATGTATAGTGAAGATGCGTACATCAGATCGTAAAACGATCCGACTCCTCTTTGAACCATGCACAAATGCTGGAGCTTAGTATACCAAGAATGCTGTAAGCTAACATAATTGTGTTGTTTATTAGTATATGTCAATTCGAAGTATGGACCATATGTACTTAAGAAATGACATATCTTTTTCCATTTTCAGCCACAATATATACTTAAAGTCGTACTAAATTCAGCTAATGCAGAAATCAGAATGAGTACTTCATCTAAATTTGCAACAAATAATTCACCATCCAATAAGTGGACACTAGTAAACAAGATAGTACATAAAATTGGTGTCCCGACCCGATTGAGACAATCCAAGTATATGAAGATAAATATTTTGTCTTTATACCACAAAAATTGATATGACGAAACAGGCTGTAATTGCACTGTCGCTGACTGACTGTGGTGGCATGGCCAGCCCTCGGAGGATACAAATCTACCCAAGATGTCAGATTCAAAAAATGCCCTTCCAAACAGGTGGGGTAAGAGTACGGACTTTAGACCAACTCGTAAAGTTGTTCTTTTATGATTTTGAGGCCATTGATTCGAGTATCAGAAACAGTCACTTGCACAAAGTATAGTAAAGCGATTCTGCCCCTCTTCAAACCTCGCGTACACGCAAAAACTTAGTACACCGGAAACGCTCTTTCAAACCGGTGGAGCAGCCCTTAATTATGGCATCCTGGTGAAGGTAATGATAATATATCTTTGGTACATTTTTGGAATCTTTTATGTGCAGTTTGTCATAGTCAAGGATATTGCTCCAAAAAATAATGATCCAAGCGATAAGAATCTTATGTTTCAACTTCATAAAACAAGGAGGACATTAGAAGAATGCAAAGGAATTTCCCAAAAAAAAAATAAAAATTGAAGAACATAAATTAAACTCCAACAGGATGTATACCTTCTTTTTAATTTCGAAATATTTGATGACGAGTTATTCTTTCTTACACAAATTGTTATGTTGTAGATATCAAAGTTTGATTAAACTTCGAAATATGTTACCCTATTTATCTCAAAAATATGGGTATAGTTAACTTTTCAACACAGTGTAAATTACATTACGTGAAAGAGTCGATTGTATTCATTCTTGAAGAGGGAGTATGTTCAAAGTTACGAAGTGGTTTCAGGGCTTAAGGGGGGATCGGGATCCGCTGACCTACGTTCTCTTCATCCCCTTGGGACCGCCCGCCACGTGGCACACAGGGGGGTGAGACTGGGTGGGAGTCACCCGCACCTAGTCTCACCACCCTCTGTGTGTCACGTGTCAGCGGGTTATTTAATACCCTTAAAGGGGGTCACGAGATCTGTTCCCTTAAGGGGGAGCCATTTCAGAAGGGACCTAGGGAGTTAGTCGGGTCATTGTGGAATGCGAACGATACAAATCTCTTGAATATAGGTGATTATTTAGTCATCTATTACGTTTTTCTCTAATGTTGTTTAGTTTGTAAGTCATCTATTATCTTTTTATCTAAAGTGGTGCTAGGATGCTACACAAAAATGTACTTTGTTCCATCACATCTTCGTTTGACTTGCTTTAGCCATTTCTAAAATTATTATTGTAACACTTTCAGTTAAATAGTTACAAGTCTGGTGATGTTACTATACGCATACTACACTAACTTCAATTTTGCAGGCTTCGCCTTTCTTGATCCAATAATGGCCCATTCATGTTGATATCAGTAATATATGTTCGTATTTATATGCAAGTCTTTGGTTTTTTTTCCAACATGAGATAAAATATTAGATAAATCATATAATTTACATATACACGGTGTAACAACGGTTAACCTTTACATTGTTATATACAATTTGCATGACCTAACAATCTAAAAAATAATTGAACCATTCGCTTGATTTTGCCCTTGTGGGGGCGGGGGGAGATGGGGGGAGGGGGACTGGGCGGTTGTTGCAGGGGAAGGTTTGGAATTGGAAACACGGATTGTAAAAAAAGAGTCGGGATTAGAGTATGAAATTTTTCTCAAAATGATTGCGGAAAAATACGGTTGAGCTCAGGAAAAAGTTAAAGGTGAGGCAAAATATGAGGCCTCCAATTACGTGGCGTCACGTGTAAAAAACAGTCTTTTAAAGAAGGGGTGCTGCTCTTTTCTTTAAAAAAAATGTTTTTTTACACGTGACGACAGTTATTAGAGTCTTTATATTTTGCATCACTTTTAGCTCCTCAGATCAAAACCCGGAAAAATAGAAAATAAGAACCTGCAAATGGATAAATGCAGATTACATGGTCCTTCCTGAGTTCAAATACGAAAATGGGGTTGCTATCAGTTTATTTACAGCTGGATCAGAGCTCCATTATGTTTCTTGGAGTACGCATAGAAATTGGACCACGATAAAAATTATCTCATCGTAGACATCCTACCACAATTTGCTCCCATTCTCCATAAATTATGACTTTCATCAAATTTTACCATTCACTAAAAAGATCACAACAATTTTTGTGGGAGAAAACAAAAGAAACTATTATTATCATGTTAGGAATTATTACACATTGGTTGTATGGAAAAAATTGGATAAATTCATATAACCATGATTACTGCTACCTAATGTTTTAAGGTTTTGGATTGATATGTGGTATCACTTTATATAACTCACTATCAATTATTTCAACATAATACGATGACCAGTTTATTTAATGTCGACTCATATCTGATCTGGTCCAAGAACATTAAAAAGCTTGTATCCATAGAACATCTGGCGTGACAGAGATAATGAATAAATAGGAGTTAATATGATTCCAATTGCCATTAGAAAAGTAATTACCATCTTTGACAGTAAAAAATATTTTTGGCTGGTAATTATTCCAAAAAAGACTATCAATTCGGCAACAAAGCCACTCATACCCGGTAATGCAAGCGAAGCCATGGAAAAGCTACTAAACA
>AP025044.1:2467397-2609174 GCA_036186865.1 Eustoma russellianum
GAAATCCGGGTACATACCAATACTTAGTATGGGTAAAAAGAGAGAAATTGAAAGAAATAACTCTCGTGGCCCAGAATCAAAAAAATAAGAGTTTTGAACATTAAAAAGCTTGTATCCATAGAACATCTGGCGTGACAGAGATAATGAATAAATAGGAGTTAATATGATTCCAATTGCCATTAGAAAAGTAATTACCATCTTTGACAGTAAAAAATTTTTTCTCTCCTTTTTTATATCATTCCTTAAGTCCCATAGGTTTGATCCTGTAGAATTTGACCCATTTCTGAGGGGTACGAAATAAATCAGATTTCTTTTTCGATCAAACGTACTATGTGAAATCTCATAATCTTAGTCCTCCTTTATGATGTTTATGTTCTCTCATTCGAGTTCAGAGGTTGATGTCCTACACTATGTATGTAATTAAGATGGTGTTTAGTCTAAACATGTGATTATTAAACCACATTGCTACGAGAGCACATACAGTGAAAATCTAGAATTTGACATGATAAACGTCAAAGGTAATTAGGTTATTCAATCTCAATTTTTAATGTTCATAGAGTCAAACTATTAGTTGTACTTGGATCTTAGAGCTCAGATTCTTTCTTCTGCAACGAACCTTCTAAACCTTGTGCTTCCCAATTCTTTAGTCCTATATGTAGACTATAATAATACATTATGGTAAATGAGCCCGCGGACTATAATTTTGTAGACATCTTTGCATGTGTATTCACCGGGACTCTCGGTGTTTTGCAACACCCCCCCCCCCCCCCCTGCGGCTAATTTTCCTGTTATCCATTTATTGTTTGTGATACCAGGTTGGAAATGGCTTTAGACGTTTTGAAGCTAAAAATTTATTGCATTCTCGTGGGCATAAGAAAAACAAGAACTGAATAAATAACAAACACTGAAGGTGCAGGGTGGATAATGATAGATTACTTATTTTTTCTGCTTCAATCTTCCTTTTATTGTTAGAAATATATATTTATATATCCATGAATGTTTATGTTCGAGTAAGCACACAAACATACACGGATATAGTTTAACGCAATTTTCATTATAGGTCGTCGGCAAACAATCTTTGTGTGTTTCTGATGCATGAGTATGATTGCGTACGTCCGATCCTTTTATAATCTGTCATAGACGAAAACCTCTAAGGTAATATGGTAATAGGGTAATGGTGGTGTTGTATTTCTTAATGAGTACGTTAAACAAGCACATTGCTTTCCCACATAGCAATATAGTCAAGGCATTCCTCATTTCAAGAAGATTTCTTTTTAAACATTCACAGTCATGTTCTTTTCCAAGGTCGAATATATCATCATTATTTGTAATGAGTTATTTTTATAGTGCAAATCAATACTTGAAATACTAAGCTTTTGGCCTGTCATTGTAGGGGCGAAATTAGTAGTGCAACTAAACTATTTTTAAGAAAACGTTTTCTCCATTATATTTTTGGTAGAATATTAGTCACTATTCTTATAAACATATAACATAAAACAATGGCGAAGACTTTTTCTATTAAATACGCCAGAGTTTGAGGGGTGTTATGTCTTTTCAAGAGTTTTTATCTATTCTTTTTTTTTTTAAATCAACTTCAATCGTGAATATTGAAAAAAGTAAGAGTAATAAGAGCAAGAACAAAGCCATCCAATTCGAACCATGCACAAGGACACGTGGATTTGAAGGCTGTAGCTACCGAGAAATTTCGCTTAAAGTATATTTATTTATGACAGGAACGTTAAAGAGAGACATTGAAGAGCTAGATTAAGTGATCAAAACGATGTAAAAAGAAAGTTTTCGGTGCATTAGGGTTCTATATTTATGTAGAATGTGTAAAAAAAATCAAATTGGTTTGCGATTTGATATAAACAAAATTTCACAAACTTTAAGAGACGTTAGAGCACTTTTCAATTTTTTCTCTAGAAAAAGTGGTCAAAATGTTAACTTTACATACAAATAATAATAATGACAAAGTGTTCCCTACATAATAGTTTATGGCTGATATTATTTGCCCTTCATTATATAAAACTGATAGCAGATAAAATCAAATGAATATCAGGCGAAGAATATTCTATCTAAAACTACTGGTGTTGAGATCCCCAGATAGTTTTGACCGTAGGTTTCCCGAAAATATATAATTTGATAGTATATGCAAGATGTATTCTTTTAATTTAAGAAAGAAAAATCATCTAAACTTTTGAGAGTATATATGCAGAGTAGGAACAACTTACATTTATAAGAAGGCGCTATGTGACTTAAAAAATGCAATCGAATTCCTGGCTTCTAACGTGCCACCAATTTTTTATTTGAATAAAAATAAAGAAAAAGAAAAAAGGAGACGTGATCTAGCAAAATTAGAGAAAAAGGCCAAATCCATAGTCCTAGGTCATAAAGAGCATTGTGGAAGATGCAAATCAAGAACATTGTGGAAGATGCAAATCAAGAACTCAACAGTCTTCTAGGTTGGTAAGGTCTTACACAAGAAGCTCATACAAGATGTCTACGGCAAACTAGGTATTTTGACCGAGACATTAGAAAAACACTCACGCTTTGCGTATCTCTAGAATCGAACTATGTACTTTTTATAACAACTCCCAACCTGAATACCAATTAAGCTATGTCATCAGGTTAATTATTTCATGCTCCCTTTCACCGTAAAGCTGCTTTTCATGAAACAAATCGTATACTCACGTGAAGACTAACTCAATTAGCTCAAAGTAACATATAAATTTTTTCGTCAAAAAAATATTATCGTAGTCTTTGTTTAGATATGTCTTAAAAATGGATTAGGATCTCCTCACCCCAAATCTCTCACTCCATGTTTCACCGCGTGACATGTAGCATCAGGGATGGGTGGTGAGGCTACATGAGGGTGACCCTCATCTAGCCTCACCACCCACCCCTAGTGCCACGTGTCGCGTGGTGAAACGTGGGATGAGATAAAAATGGGTGGGGTGATATCATCCCCTTAAAAATATTCTTCACTTTTTAGAAGTAGAAATATTTGATAGTACAAGTTTTCATGATAAATTTCCAATTAACATTTCTGTTATGTTTTTTTTATTTTATCTCAACTAAACAACTAAGGATAGAATAAGAACATTGTTCAAAATTATTTTACGGCAATATTTTTAAGAAAAGAAAAGGTATTAGTTTATTGCAATGAGATAATATACTTACGTGTGGGAAACTGCGACAATCATATCGAGTTAATTGAGATCATAACTTAAGGAAGTAGAAAAAGAAATGCTATGAACTTAGTGCAAAATGTCACAAATTATTAGGCTCGGATTAACACAAAATCTATGGGGATTTACCCTTCGGGTTATAAATTGTCACTCAACTTTTGTGAAAATCCATTGTGCATATTTACTTGCTCAATCAATCAATCTAAGGTCTTAATGTTCCATTAATGATTCATTAAATGATATATCTTCATTTCCAAGAAAATCTACTGATGAGTATTAAATATCCAATAGTCTTTTTTTCGTGATTTGGATTTTGCATTTAATTCTTGTGACTGGGCTCAGGCCCATGAGAGTACACCACTTCTCTATTTCTGGCTTTTCTTTTTATTTATTGTTTTTTTTCCTTCAAAACGTGAGTTGTACAAAAATATTGTACCCTGGTCGACCATTCCATCTCGAGAATTCAACAGTCTTTTTTTCGAAGAAAGGATCGATTTCATTGATAAATAGCAAAATTTACAACGTCCATAAAAATGCAAAAAGACCTAACTAAGTAGGTACACCTGCGTCCCCTATACAGAAAGCACTATCAAGCTCTTGAACCCTCCTAATCGCCTCCCTCACAAAAATCCCCGGTGGCCTTAGAGTATCCTCGTGATTATGTGAAACCCTATTACGCCAAAACCAAATGCCCCTAGTCACCTCACGAAACATATATTTTCACACAACATGACTGCCCCTTCTTCCAAAAACATGCACCATATTAATATCAACCCATTGCTTAGTCGTTTGAGGCCTACAAAATAGTTCCCATTTCCTTGCATCCACGATCCTTCTCCAAATACTTGAAGCCCAATTACAATCCCGCACGTCATGCAACTTACTCGCGCCATTTCCCCCGCACATTGAACAAAGCGCGTCGACACTAATGTGACGCCGTAACAAAAATTGCGTTGTTGGTAATACATCAAGTCTAAGTCTCCACATGAACAGACACTCCCTATATGGTCCTTTCATCCTCCAAATCCTGTGCCACGCTTGACTTTCATTGGCCTCAGTTTCTGAAGTTTGAGCACTGTATGCATTAGACACCGAAAATTTCCCAGCAGGATGCAGCACCCAGCGGGCGCCGGACTGTCCACCCGCAGCACCCATCTCATCAGTGACATCGAACGCAACACCCCTACGCAGCAGCGTGACGCACCTCCAGATGCTTCTCCATGTAACCGACGCATTATGTAGCGCCCCGACCCGGACAGCGGAATCCGACCCGGTGCACCCGTCGTAGCTTACTGAGAAGACTACCAGACGTCTCATCTCTCGAATACACATCATCAATGACGTAAGAGAAATCAGTGCGGAAACATATCTCACAAATCTAAATCATCAAACCATACGTCAAAGACAACATGAATACCCAAATGTATATGGTCGCAGCCATCCAAACCTCCAATGAAATAAAACCATAATTAACAGAAACTATCTAGTCAAATCTCTCCATAAGACCTATGCATCCCATTCTGCCCCCTCGCCGTCATCCTCAATGAAAATCATATCGTAACTGGGTTCATCTGCAAGATCAAAGGCAGTACCCTTAGCGAAAAACGCTAGCAAGTAACCCACTTATAAGACATACGGGATCCACACATGGCAAGACATGAGTAATAGATAAACTGAGGGAATTGAGGGGCACATGTCTTGTAATTTTCAAATATATAAGCGGGACATGTAATAAATCAGGTACAACAACTTGAAACGCAAGTAAGCAATTCGATGTCGATCACATAACATAAACACACATACCACAACGACTCTCGTGATGCATGTCAAATAATGCACTACACTACACAATCACCATATGCATGAGCCATTTCTTTCAATCAATGCAATGCATGAAACAATGTCCGGTTCCTAACTCATTTCCTTGTAACGCACCCCGGCTTATATTTCCATCCCGGTTAACGTTACAAGCTCGTATGCTCTGTGATGCACCTCGGCTTATATTTCCATCCCGATTAACATCACAGCTCTCGTAAAACTCTACAATGCACCTCGGCTTAAATTTCCATCCCGATTAACATTGTAGAGGACTTTATACCCTGTAACGCACCCCGGCTTAAATTTCCATCCCGGTTAACGTTACAGTCTTTTGTGGCCTACAGTGCACCCCGGCTTAAATTTCCATCCCGGTTAACACTGTAGGTCACCTTCGCAAATCAATGCCGAAGCACCTCTCTTTTCAAAAACTTATGCAATGCACGTGCCATGATGCAAGACTCCTTGTTCATTCACATTCCTCAATCACATATGCAATTTACATTCACACGCGCAGGTACAAGTGACACACACAGAGGTATACTAACTTGTCCGTCAATACTTAACCCTCAACTAGCTCGTCCACACTTACTCTTGATTCTAAAGTTCATAACCTACGCGAGTATCCCCATCTCTCCTTCCTTGAGCTTGAGGCACCTCGTACGTTCATTTCCTACCCCGTCTACGTCACTCCCGTTGAAATTCGATTCGAGAATCCGTTGAAATCACCAAGATTGATTCATCATCCTAGGGCATGTTCCCAAGGCTTAGACTACCTTTAATCAAGTCTTAAGAAGTCACTGGAGTCACCCAAAGGCTCCCCGAACATCCCCTTTCTTTCTCTATTTTCCACAAAATTTCAGGACTTCATCCCCTATACATCGATCGATCGATGTCCAACTGGGGACATCGATCTCTCACTTCGATCGATCGATGTCCTTCTGAGGACATCGATCTCTCAGACTCAATTCACATCGATCGATCGATGTCCTTCTGGGGACATCGATCTCTCAGCCATCAACACATCGATCGATCGATGTCCTTCTGAGGACATCGATCTCTCAGCCACCATGACATCGATCGATCGATGTCCTTCTGAGGACATCGATCCCTGACTTAGATCGATCGATGTCTGCGTTTTTCCCAATTCCTCTTCGTTTCCTGCAACATCTGCAGTACCAAGAACATCAAGTATCCAACCTTCATCCCCAATCAATCCAGGCCTAATCCCGGCTACCATCCATGCTTAAATCGGTAAATTCAAACGCTTATACACTCATCGCACAATGATTCAACCTAAAACTCTCTTCTCCGACTCCCTCAATCCTAAAAATCCCACCTTTTCCCTTCGTTCACCCGCAACCACGCAATCACATCAAGAAGGGATTCAAGGGTAGGGATTTGCATGATTTCACATAATCCACAACAACAACAAAAGCTTTTCCATATACATTGGCCAAATCACGAAAACAAATCACATAGATCATAAACAAATAATCAAAGAACGAATCTACTGCATGGTGATCCAATTGAATAGCAAAATAGGTCATTTTCTTTCGCAAAACGTAGGAACTTATAAACAGATTACTTGCCTTTGATTACTCGACAGAGAAACGAAGAACGGATGCGGATTTGATTGATTCCTGGAGGCTATCTTCCTCTTCTACGTGATTGGAAAAACGGCTAGGGCTAGAGGGGAAGGAAGCGTCGATCCTTTTCTGTTCTGAGAAGGGAAAACTGACGTTATGTCAGTTTTTATATGGGAAGGGGAAAAGTTTGGTGTTTCTAAAGTATATCTATTATCTATTTATCTTAAAGGATAAATCTTAATTATTTAATTCTAAATTAAATATAAATAAATTCTAATATTAAATCCCCTCATTAATTTCTAATTAATCCTCATATTAATGCCTACTTAATTTCCGTTGACCGTCATTAATTTCCGTGAAATCCTTCTTTGTCTTTTAACTACCCTACGGAGAGTGCGGGGCATAACATTCCACCCCCCTTACAAAAAGTTTCGTCCTCGAAACTTGTGCGTTACGAAACCAATGACTTAGCATAGTTTTTCTTGATCCATCCACCTAGACCATGGTCGTACAACATACCCAGTAAGTATTCCGATACGTTAACTATCTCACTTCCTCGAATATGACTAAGTCCTCAGTATCATTCTTTGTATACCAGCAATGTAATTTCTAAGTCTATTATTCTCCGCTTATGTTTAAGATCATAACTTAT
The DNA here is from genome assembly GCA_036186865.1 of Eustoma russellianum. Taxonomy (NCBI): domain Eukaryota; kingdom Viridiplantae; phylum Streptophyta; class Magnoliopsida; order Gentianales; family Gentianaceae; genus Eustoma; species Eustoma russellianum. The sequence continues at coordinate 2,474,642 of AP025044.1, forward strand.
CTTCTTAAAACTGTAAGATCAAACTTAGGGACATTGTTATCATACCGAGAGTTCCATACCCAGCCATCCGTAGGTATCGTACTTATATCGGCAGTCATCAACAACCCCCTAAAAACCAATTCTTAGGTGTACTATAATCTTTAACTTAATCTCTATAATTTCAATCTATAAACCTTCATTTATGTTACTTGATGTGTATCATTCCATTTATATACACGTAATCTCAATATCCGATTCTTAAACTTATCATATATGGTTCATCTCCTAGTTATATGATCATCCAACATATCCATCGAGTCTTTCCTTACGCTAGTCATCACTCTCCTTTATCACCGAATCAATTCATCGAAGTCAATTCTTATACCTACAAACTAGTTCTATGATTATGCTCTTATATTTTCGGGGATATCATCATCAACTTAGTACATGAAGTATGTGCATGGACATTTTTTTTTTCCTCTTCAATTTAAAGCAGTTTATGTACTATAATTTGAAACTATAGCTATAACTATTTAAAATAGTATACCTTCTTTTTTTTTTTTTGTTGTAAACACAAAATCCAAAGTATCATATATTTGTTTTCGTAACGCAGTGTCTAAAAATGAGCATTTATAAAACAACCAGCTAATTTTTTTTTTGCAACAATAAGTACATATATTTGAAACTATTTGTGTTTCACAAGATTACATAATTTCACGGTAAGCAGATAAATATATAAAAAAATTCAATTGAAAAATGTTTGCCAAGACGATAATTGTAAAATAGAATTATTCTAGCAAAATAAAGATAGCTAGACCAAACTTTGAGAAATAAGGGATAGGTAAATATATCATTGACCGAGAACATCGATATTTTGAAATATATCAGCTTTGTTAGGGGTAATCGAAATTCCATTAGGTGGCTATACAAATTTTAAAAAAAACAATATAACATTGTAAGGTCATACATTGTATGCAAAAGTTTGACAGTAGTTGAAATACTTAGAAACATAATCTTTGAAACACATTTGAAATATATAATATAGCTTGGTGTACGTGCTTATAAGAAAATGTTTAACTGCTTGAAAATAGTCTCATACTTCGTATAATTATTTCTGAGTCACCTCTTAATGTCAAATGAAAACACATCCGCTTATTTACCGTTTCTTATAAGTTTTCAACTTAAGTTGTCCAATCCGAGTATGGCGCACTAGATATTGATCGGCTTAGGGTATTCTAATCTACCATGCTTCCGCGCGCCACACTGATCCATCGTGCTTCTGCACCTCACTATTTCAACCGCTAATGCCGATTTTGATAATCTAAATTCAACCTCTTATAACTATAAACCCATTTTTCGGTATCCTTTGTTAGACTTTGTTGATTGTAATGTTGATAAATCATTTTCTTAGTTATTTGTCATCACAGATCATGTCTTAGGAACTACGATCTCAGCTTAGACCTAGTCGCCTTCTGACAGTAGTGTCAAATGTAGAGGCATGAACCTGCTTCATTTATCATAATGGTGCATGGTCAGATCTAAGGAACTATACAAATGGCTACAATCATCACTTAGATACGGCAAATAATTTAGAGTCATATAGAGTGCCCTAAGTATACGTGGCAAGTCCCTTATCCGACCATCACTTAGGTCTAACGTCATGACTTATTTCTAGAATCGATACCCGGTATCATCATTCCTTACGTCTAAAATAATAACTTATTTCTAAGTTCAACGCTTAGAATTTGCAGCTTATGACTTAGATCAGTACTTATGTTCGAATCATCACAGAATGTTTATATTACCCCTCAACTTCTAGAGGCAATATTTAGTATCATCATTCCTTAAATCTAAAGTCGTGACTTACGAGCAATGTCATCACTATGCCTCAAAGGTCAAATCTTATTTCTATTACCATGCTTATATAATCGTTGCTTACGACTAAAAACCGGTACTTGTGTCTAAGACCACTCCTTAGTTACTCATCATACTTAGTATATTATCAGCGTTTATGACTAGAACTAATACTTAAGTCGAAGATCAACTCTTAATCAAGATCGCCGCTTACGTCTATAGTCGTGACTTTACGGGTAGAATCATCCCTTAACCTCTAAGGACACATTTTATGTCTAATAACATTCCCCACATATAATCATTACTTGCGGCTAACAGTCGATATTTATTTCTAAGATCGTGACTTAAGGGCAAAATCATAACTTAATAGCTAAGATTATAGCCTGAATCTGTGCTTCCACCATGGATCTAGAGCCATGCTTTGAATATTGCACTGTCGGCATGTAATATCTCTTGAACTCAGTCTAAAATTAGATCCCAGAGATCAGCGGTGTCAGTTGTTTTGCACCACCACTCTGCCTCCGTTTTAGAAGAGTCTCAAGTCCAAGTGCGATGGTGGCGGAGGAGGTTGCTGCTACTGCTGAGCAACTCCTTGTACTATCACGGTGATAGCGTCAATCAACGCTTGTGGAACAAGGACTGGTGGTGGTGGTGGAGGGTTCTCGTTCCCATTCTCACCGTTCCCTTGGTTGTCTCTTCTGGGAGGCATTTACTGCAAGATCACGTCATTAGTGTCGAGCAGTTCCAAAATAAACGTGAAACCCATAAGGGGTACGAGGCGTAGTTCATAGGTTAAAACAATTACATTTTATTTGATTTCACTAATCGCGCTCGTACACACACCCATCCCAGATCAAGCTTAAATCTGAAATTGTATACTTAAATCTAAAGATCAACTTAAAGTGAAGATCATAACTTAGAACTCTACATGTCATAACCTAGGTCTCCGAGGTAGATCTGAAGCCTAGGCTCTGATACCACCTGTAGCGCCCCGACCCGGACAGCGGAATCCGACCCGGTGCACCCGTCGTAGCTTACTGAGAAGACTACCAGACGTCTCATCTCTCGAATACACATCATCAATGACGTAAGAGAAATCAGTGCGGAAACATATCTCACAAATCTAAATCATCAAACCATACGTCAAAGACAACATGAATACCCAAATGTATATGGTCGCAGCCATCCAAACCTCCAATGAAATAAAACCATAATTAACAGAAACTATCTAGTCAAATCTCTCCATAAGACCTATGCATCCCATTCTGCCCCCTCGCCGTCATCCTCAATGAAAATCATATCGTAACTGGGTTCATCTGCAAGATCAAAGGCAGTACCCTTAGCGAAAAACGCTAGCAAGTAACCCACTTATAAGACATACGGGATCCACACATGGCAAGACATGAGTAATAGATAAACTGAGGGAATTGAGGGGCACATGTCTTGTAATTTTCAAATATATAAGCGGGACATGTAATAAATCAGGTACAACAACTTGAAACGCAAGTAAGCAATTCGATGTCGATCACATAACATAAACACACATACCACAACGACTCTCGTGATGCATGTCAAATAATGCACTACACTACACAATCACCATATGCATGAGCCATTTCTTTCAATCAATGCAATGCATGAAACAATGTCCGGTTCCTAACTCATTTCCTTGTAACGCACCCCGGCTTATATTTCCATCCCGGTTAACGTTACAAGCTCATATGCTCTGTGATGCACCTCGGCTTATATTTCCATCCCGATTAACATCACAGCTCTCGTAAAACTCTACAATGCACCTCGGCTTAAATTTCCATCCCGATTAACATTGTAGAGGACTTTATACCCTGTAACGCACCCCGGCTTAAATTTCCATCCCGGTTAACGTTACAGTCTTTTGTGGCCTACAGTGCACCCCGGCTTAAATTTCCATCCCGGTTAACACTGTAGGTCACCTTCGCAAATCAATGCCGAAGCACCTCTCTTTTCAAAAACTTATGCAATGCACGTGCCATGATGCAAGACTCCTTGTTCATTCACATTCCTCAATCACATATGCAATTTACATTCACACGCGCAGGTACAAGTGACACACACAGAGGTATACTAACTTGTCCGTCAATACTTAACCCTCAACTAGCTCGTCCACACTTACTCTTGATTCTAAAGTTCATAACCTACGCGAGTATCCCCATCTCTCCTTCCTTGAGCTTGAGGCACCTCGTACGTTCATTTCCTACCCCGTCTACGTCACTCCCGTTGAAATTCGATTCGAGAATCCGTTGAAATCACCAAGATTGATTCATCATCCTAGGGCATGTTCCCAAGGCTTAGACTACCTTTAATCAAGTCTTAAGAAGTCACTGGAGTCACCCAAAGGCTCCCCGAACATCCCCTTTCTTTCTCTATTTTCCACAAAATTTCAGGACTTCATCCCCTATACATCGATCGATCGATGTCCAACTGGGGACATCGATCTCTCACTTCGATCGATCGATGTCCTTCTGAGGACATCGATCTCTCAGACTCAATTCACATCGATCGATCGATGTCCTTCTGGGGACATCGATCTCTCAGCCATCAACACATCGATCGATCGATGTCCTTCTGAGGACATCGATCTCTCAGCCACCATGACATCGATCGATCGATGTCCTTCTGAGGACATCGATCCCTGACTTAGATCGATCGATGTCTGCGTTTTTCCCAATTCCTCTTCGTTTCCTGCAACATCTGCAGTACCAAGAACATCAAGTATCCAACCTTCATCCCCAATCAATCCAGGCCTAATCCCGGCTACCATCCATGCTTAAATCGGTAAATTCAAACGCTTATACACTCATCGCACAATGATTCAACCTAAAACTCTCTTCTCCGACTCCCTCAATCCTAAAAATCCCACCTTTTCCCTTCGTTCACCCGCAACCACGCAATCACATCAAGAAGGGATTCAAGGGTAGGGATTTGCATGATTTCACATAATCCACAACAACAACAAAAGCTTTTCCATATACATTGGCCAAATCACGAAAACAAATCACATAGATCATAAACAAATAATCAAAGAACGAATCTACTGCATGGTGATCCAATTGAATAGCAAAATAGGTCATTTTCTTTCGCAAAACGTAGGAACTTATAAACAGATTACTTGCCTTTGATTACTCGACAGAGAAACGAAGAACGGATGCGGATTTGATTGATTCCTGGAGGCTATCTTCCTCTTCTACGTGATTGGAAAAACGGCTAGGGCTAGAGGGGAAGGAAGCGTCGATCCTTTTCTGTTCTGAGAAGGGAAAACTGACGTTATGTCAGTTTTTATATGGGAAGGGGAAAAGTTTGGTGTTTCTAAAGTATATCTATTATCTATTTATCTTAAAGGATAAATCTTAATTATTTAATTCTAAATTAAATATAAATAAATTCTAATATTAAATCCCCTCATTAATTTCTAATTAATCCTCATATTAATGCCTACTTAATTTCCGTTGACCGTCATTAATTTCCGTGAAATCCTTCTTTGTCTTTTAACTACCCTACGGAGAGTGCGGGGCATAACATTCCACCCCCCTTACAAAAAGTTTCGTCCTCGAAACTTGTGCGTTACGAAACCAATGACTTAGCATAGTTTTTCTTGATCCATCCACCTAGACCATGGTCGTACAACATACCCAGTAAGTATTCCGATACGTTAACTATCTCACTTCCTCGAATATGACTAAGTCCTCAGTATCATTCTTTGTATACCAGCAATGTAATTTCTAAGTCTATTATTCTCCGCTTATGTTTAAGATCATAACTTATCTTCTTAAAACTGTAAGATCAAACTTAGGGACATTGTTATCATACCGAGAGTTCCATACCCAGCCATCCGTAGGTATCGTACTTATATCGGCAGTCATCAACAACCCCCTAAAAACCAATTCTTAGGTGTACTATAATCTTTAACTTAATCTCTATAATTTCAATCTATAAACCTTCATTTATGTTACTTGATGTGTATCATTCCATTTATATACACGTAATCTCAATATCCGATTCTTAAACTTATCATATATGGTTCATCTCCTAGTTATATGATCATCCAACATATCCATCGAGTCTTTCCTTACGCTAGTCATCACTCTCCTTTATCACCGAATCAATTCATCGAAGTCAATTCTTATACCTACAAACTAGTTCTATGATTATGCTCTTATATTTTCGGGGATATCATCATCAACTTAGTACATGAAGTATGTGCATGGACATTTTTTTTTTCCTCTTCAATTTAAAGCAGTTTATGTACTATAATTTGAAACTATAGCTATAACTATTTAAAATAGTATACCTTCTTTTTTTTTTTTTGTTGTAAACACAAAATCCAAAGTATCATATATTTGTTTTCGTAACGCAGTGTCTAAAAATGAGCATTTATAAAACAACCAGCTAATTTTTTTTTTGCAACAATAAGTACATATATTTGAAACTATTTGTGTTTCACAAGATTACATAATTTCACGGTAAGCAGATAAATATATAAAAAAATTCAATTGAAAAATGTTTGCCAAGACGATAATTGTAAAATAGAATTATTCTAGCAAAATAAAGATAGCTAGACCAAACTTTGAGAAATAAGGGATAGGTAAATATATCATTGACCGAGAACATCGATATTTTGAAATATATCAGCTTTGTTAGGGGTAATCGAAATTCCATTAGGTGGCTATACAAATTTTAAAAAAAACAATATAACATTGTAAGGTCATACATTGTATGCAAAAGTTTGACAGTAGTTGAAATACTTAGAAACATAATCTTTGAAACACATTTGAAATATATAATATAGCTTGGTGTACGTGCTTATAAGAAAATGTTTAACTGCTTGAAAATAGTCTCATACTTCGTATAATTATTTCTGAGTCACCTCTTAATGTCAAATGAAAACACATCCGCTTATTTACCGTTTCTTATAAGTTTTCAACTTAAGTTGTCCAATCCGAGTATGGCGCACTAGATATTGATCGGCTTAGGGTATTCTAATCTACCATGCTTCCGCGCGCCACACTGATCCATCGTGCTTCTGCACCTCACTATTTCAACCGCTAATGCCGATTTTGATAATCTAAATTCAACCTCTTATAACTATAAACCCATTTTTCGGTATCCTTTGTTAGACTTTGTTGATTGTAATGTTGATATGGGAAGGGGACAGATCGCTTCGTGATCTAATGTACACAGTCTTACCTTACTTTGTGCAAGAGGCTTTTTAAAGGTGTTTCCGGTGCACTAGGCTCCTGCATTTTCGTAGGATCCGGAGAGAGCCTTGGATTGTTTCGCGATCTGATGTACGCAGCATCACCCTACAATTTGTGGAAGATACTGTTTCCGCGGCTCGAACTTGTGATTCAATGTCGCAAAGCAACTATATTATCAGTTACGCTAAAGTCCGACCTCTAGTTCCTTTTATTTAATATAGTGATTCATATTGTATTACTATGCACAGACGAAAAGAAAAACTAAATCCGATATGAATATGATTCAAAAAATTACCAGAACCATGCGGAAAATGAAATGGGCTACGTACTATATAACTTATCAGATACCCGAAACAGGAAAGGAAAAACGTCAAGCCCGTGAATGAGGAGGTGACACAGAAAATAGGATGATGGCATTTTCGATTAAAAGCTACGTGAATAGTAACCAAATAGTTGTAATTATTCATTTACAAATAAAATTTAATAATGCGAATGGGTTCGTTATATTACTGCAATTATCGTTATTAACATGTTAACATGACTGACAAATTGTTGATAATTATACAATATAGATATTTAGTTAATCAAAAATAACAGTTAGATAAGGATTGTAAGTTTAAAAGTTTTGCATGTTTAAATCAGTAGCTGAAAAAATTAGATTAAAAAAGGACAATGATAAATAAATATCTTTTTTTTGTGATAAACGCACGCTCAATGGTCGAAATTAAATGATGAGATGAAATTAGTGTTATGAAAAACAACTGTTTGTACTTATTATTAGCCTAAAAATGATTAACTGTTACGGAAAAATAATATTTAAAAAACTGAAAAAGATTTGTCAACCATCAATCTACCTTTTCTTTAAAAAAACAAAAACAAAAACCATAATTCAAGAGGGACTTTAAAAAATATTGTAGTTTTATTGAAAAAATCTATAAGTAGAATAAGAGTAGAAAAATTCTTCAAATAATTATGACGAAACTGTCAAAAATGTCCAGGAGCACCTTAGATAATACTGTCAATATCCTCATCGACAATGCCGTTCAAGGTGTTCGTAGATGATTTTGACAGTAATGTACTGATTGTTTGGAGAATTTTTAAAATTTTTACTTTATTTAGGGCTTTTTTATATTATAAGTTTTTTTTAAAAAAAAAAATCTGCCATCACTTGAACATGCTCGTACGTCCAAGAAATAATGTGAAAGGACAAAATCAGCCCTCTAACCATAATTATTGGAGCAAAAGTGAAATCTCTCACTCTCGGGCCTTTCACCGTCCAGCTCCAAGGAGCATGTGTGGAGGATGCAAATCAGGAGCCCAGCGACTTTCTAGGTTGGTTGAGATATTACACAGTGACCCACACAATGTGTCCTCGCATAAACCAGACATTTGGTATAGCAGCAGAGTAACACTCATACTGTACGCGTCCCTAGAATCGAATTATTGATCTCTTGGAGTAAATCTCAATCTGAGTACCAACTGAACTATCTTTTGATGGCCTCTAACCATAATTATTAAGTTGGCGTATGTCGTGAGGAAGAAAGCTAAGCTAGATTGAGGCTACCCATTTTCCCGTATACATTAAACGTAAGAAGTTTTGCATGTTTAATGCAGTAGCTGAAAAAATTAGATAAAAAAAGGACAATGATAAATAAATTTTTTTTTTGGTGATAAACGCACGCTCTATGGTCGAAATTAAATGATGAGATGAAATTAGGGGTTGTAAAAAAACAACTGTTTGTACTTATATTAGCCTAAAAATGATTAACTATTTCGGAAAAATAATATTTAAAAAACTGAAAAAGATTTGTCAACCATCAATCTACCTTTTCTTTAAAAAAACAAAAACAAAAACCATCATTCAAGAGGGACTTTAAAAAATATTGTAGTTTTATTGAAAAAATCTATAAGTAGAATAAGATTTGAAAAAATCTTCAAATAATTATAACGAAACTGTAAAAACTGTCCAGGAGCACCTTAGATAATACTGTCAATATCCTCATCGACAGTGCCGTCCAAGGTACTCGTAGATGATTTTGACAGTAATGTCCTGATTGTTTGGAGAATTTTTAAAAATTTTACTTTATTTATGGCTTTTTTAAATTAAAATATAATAAGTTATTTTTTTTAAAAAAAAATCTGCCATCACTTGAACATGCTCGTACGTCCAAAGAAATAATGTGAAAGGACAACATCGGCCCTCTAACCATAATTATTGGAGCAAAGGTGAAATCTATAACCCTCGGGTCTTCCATCGCCTAGGTCCAAAGAACATATGTGGGGGATTCAAATTAGGAATCCATCATCCTTCTAGGTTGGTTGAGATATTATACAGTGACGCATACAATTTGTCTTTCTACAAACCATCTATTTGGTCTAGCAGCATAGGAACACCAATATTGTACACGTCTCTGAAATTGAGATATTGACCTCTTGAAGTAAATTTCAACCTGAATATCAACTGAACTATGTTGTGCTAAGCTAGATTGAGGAAGAAAGCTAAGCTAGATTGAGGCTACCCATTTTTCCGTATAGAAATGTAACAAGTTTTAAATGGAAGAAATAAATCAGGTAGCAGACTCGTGATCTTTTGGTAGCTTAGGTACACATGATGGATAATCGGCCGTCTTCATTTGTGACTTCTGCTCTAAACAATCAATTCACCCCCCATAAGTTATAACCATTTACTTTTTCCTCTTCAGAGAAATAGAGGCATCCATCAACGCAAGAAGTCATGATCACACGGTGCTCCACTCAATGCATTAATGATGAAGTTCATGTTCACTGTGTATTTAGGTTTCTAGGACTCATCAGTAAAAATTTGTCATAGCACATGGACAGCACAAGGAGCTCATTCGCACCGAATGAATAACCGATGGACTAGCATGTCAGCCTATCAGGTCGATCCACGAGCTAATAATGCTCTCACAATGCAGCTAGCCTGAAGGGAGTTCAAACATTCTTGCATTCGACAATGTTTGAACCATGATGTTCCTTTCGAAACCCCCTACCTGAAACTAGTGGGATATGTCCTGGAGACGCTCAGTCTTTAGTTGATGATCATAGAAAAGATGGTGCCATATACTATCATATTATGACAGCACTAATGCAATACATCATTTTAAGAAATCCCTTGATCATATACTTTAAACACTTTTTAATTTATACTTGGGATAAAATCCATCAAAGAGTAACATTTTTCATTTTATTCAAAGAAAATAAAAAGAAAAAAAGAGGGAAGGACGACCCAAAAACCATGCAGGAAAATGGAAGAGATGCTTGTCTTTTCATTGACAGTGTGTCAAAACCTTAAAGCTAATTGGATAAGGTTGTTTGTCCGGATTAGGCATTTTGCCCCTGCCCCGGGAACACAATTTCCCATTTTCCAAACACCAAAATCTATGATTTTGGAGATTTTCATTGTACTACTATCATGGAACTTAATAAAAAAATATAAATCAGAAATTCGACGGTCTTTTAGATTGGTAAAGCATCACTAGAAAAATATCCAAAAAGCCTACTGTAAACTAGACCTGTAATCCAGTCTCCGATTAGGTGATTCAGGTGCCTTTTGCCTTCACGATAGCAGTATTGCTACCACACTGTGTGCGTCCTAGTTCAAACATACACCTTTCTAGATAATGTCTCAATTCAAATATCAAATCAACCGTGTGTTGTGTCATTTCCCAAGCACTTTAGTCATATACAAGGTTTGTTGCCTGAATTTGAAGAAAAGTCCACGTGAATTCTTCAAATTGTTGGTTCTCAAAGTATGGCTGCAGCGAAAGCTGAATTGGAGATTATTTGGATCTGTTAAAGTTGATACAACTTTGTCTGGTGCAAGGGGTCGATTGAACTAGATCTTTTAATCGTTAAAAAAATCATATGCTATAAAATTATGGTTTATATACATTCATTTCACAGTAAAAAATCACATGCTATAAATTTATGGTTTATAGACCATATATTTGGGTTCAGATTTTCATCACAAATTACGAAGATCGTCCATAAAATTAGCACTGAGTTTAACCCACGTAAACTCTTTAGTTTTTATCAACCATCGGATTTGAGATTGTTACACGTACCGAATAAACCTTTTCCTGGCCAAATCAACCAGGTTCACCGTCCATCTTGCACATATTTTATCACCGCACGAGATAATCATTTAGTTATAAGTTCTAATCACATAAATGCATAAGATTAGGGGTGAGCAAAAAAAATTGGAAACTGTAAAACCGGACTGAAATCGAACCGAAAATATGGATTTTAAACCGAACTTGAACTGTATAATTTTAACGGTTCGGTTCTTGAACCGGATTTCTGCTTCATGGTTCCAATTCGGTTCTTAATTTCCATAAACCGTTAGAACCGGAACCAAACCGTATAAATATGTATACTATATGTTGTCATGTAGAAATTGTGTCTAGAATGTGCTTTTAGACACAATTTTAGACATAGAGACTTGTGATAATGGTTGAACCGTGATGATGAGATCATGCAAATGGCCAAATTGTTAAGACCAAAGACATGCCTTAAGGAAAAAAGAAAAATAACCATGTACTTGGTTGTTGTTTTCGGACCATCAACTAATTATTAGCAATATTTTCGTACCAATCATACATACCCTGCAATCGCATACAAAGAAGTCTAAGCAAATTAGTTAGATACCTCGCATATTGTTACGAAGTTGTGAGTTCGGCTAATAATTACATAAAGTGGGACATACACACACATATATACGCATATACACATGAATACACATATATATCCACAAAACCATAATAAAAATATTAGCAAAATTAAAGCAAAATTAAAGGTACATTCTTATCAGTTAAGTGACAAATTAAAGTACATCAACTGTGGATTGAAAAAAGAAAGGAAAAAATTGTATGTTGGTTTCTTTTTTAAAAAAAAAAAATTCTATTTTTTACTTTGGCGGTTCCATGGTTCCGAACCGTATGAAACGGTTCTACGGTTCCACTGTTCCGTAGGTTTACGGTTCCAGTTCGGTTCCAAAAATAATATGATAAACGGTTTCCGGTTCTAATGGTTCTGGAACCGTCAGAACCGGAACCGGACCGTTGCTCACCCCTACCTATGATAGTCTTAAGCCACTAATTAGCATGGAGGTGAACTTATATAAGTTGATTCACCTGTAGGAAATTTTTGGTATCTTGTTCATGTTATCTCTTAATCATGGATGATTATATAAAGCTAATAGTATTTGTGATTTTCATTTGTATCATTGAGCGCTTTCTATTTTCAATGGAGTCAATGACACACTATTCTTCACTTTGGAATATGATGAAATAAAACACAACGACTCATTAAATTGGCTGCGCTTCTTATATTGTGAAGTAGCAGCGATCACTGCTTGACGCAATTTTTATTATGGATCATTGGGAAACAACATATGCGTGTTTATATGACATGAGTATGATTGCGTATATTTGACTCTAATACCCTGTCAAGAGCCTCTAATGCAATGGGTAATGATGTTGTTGTATTTGTATTATTGAGCGATTGAGAATGCGATTAAATCCACAAAACAAACTGGTCAGTACTTTCCAAGCGTGATTTTTATTTTCACCAAACAGGTTTAGCTGGGTCATTTGGAACACGATTATAGTGAGAAATTATAGTATGAAATTATAATGATGTTTGATTTCATACTTGCTAAATTTTGTGACTTAATAAAGTTGATGCATTAAATTATCATTGTAAACAATATGATACTCGTTTTCATTATTTCAATATCCTCTTTAATATAAGATAATCTATTTCTACAAATAGTGTCATTATTTTATCTTAAAGTAAAAAAATGAGAGAGAGAAAACGAGTTAAAAATTTGTTGAGATGTGCATTTGTACTTTTTTTTATGTAGTAGGAAATGTTTGAGTGTTGTTGTTGTTTAGTATAATTTTGTATTATTATTGTTATGTTGTTCCAAATGATGCCTTACAATTGGAAGATCCAAAATACAAAACCGTGGGAAAAACTTTTACGTAGTTTAAATTTCAATATTTACGTCAAACTACGGACATATAGAAAATGAAAACCTTAGTTAATTGTTGCAGCTGACTCAAGCTAGTGGCTGCATTGTTTATTAGTTAAAGGATCCCTATATCATCATACCCACTGTCATGTCTGCTTCCAGCTTCCTCATGAATTGAATATTCTTCTAGTTGTAAATTGCAAAGCAAAAGAAGATACCCTGATCTAAATAGTCTCCACTGCTTTACTTTTATTTAGCTTAATAAAGAATACAAATTAGAAAATTCATTGTCATTCTAAATATAATAGTCATATACAGATGTGTTTACAAGTTATTCGCTATAAACTGAGTTAGCATCTCTATTCTCATTGGATCGTAAACACTTATACTACGGCTGTTTTTGGTTTCAAACTTGTACCACTTGAAGAGCAATCTTCCACATGAATATCAAATGAACTATGTTTTAGGGGCTCATTCACACCTTAAGATTACGTTAAGCTAATATACGTTTTATCTTGTACGAGCTTAGATGGCATCTCTTTACTGCTACTGTCCCTATCTAATCTCATATTTTTTTTGTTGACCATTTTTCTTAATCTAACTTTACCATTTTTCTTTGTCACGTAACGCGGATCACGTATCACTATCTTTTTTTTTTTTTTTTACGGTAAATAGATCTAAACCGAGATTAGCTTGTTCTTATACGATGAAAGGATCTAGAGTGGTACTAGCTTGCATCTAATTTAAACAGGCCAAAATGTTTCATCATCCTGTAATGTAATGACATCGATGTGTGTAGTCATTCATTGATTAAAAGATAAGGCCCAAACAGAAAGTATTTTCCGTAGCGTAAAGCGTAGTTTCGCAGATGTTATAGAAAAATATTAAACAATTGATAAGGAAACTGAATTTCTACATGTCTAATAAAAAAAAAGTTACTAATATAATCCATACATGCAGCTCTCTTGTTTAACAAAATGTTTACATAATGATTCCCTAGATGAATATTCTAATCCAAAAAACAAGATGTTTTTTTGTGAAACTATCAAATCAATGATAAATGTATGAATTACTGTCATCAAATATCACTGGAAATTCTAATATTAATAACATCCAATTATAACTACATTATAATATATTTATCTAAACTGGGTATTTCTTCTATTTATCTTACTGATAATTACGTCATTGTTTAGATCTTTAGAATATACAAATTTAAAAATCAAATATGTACCATCTAATCTAATGTTCCAAAAGTTAGATAAATCATCTAGTGAAGGTAAATATTTGTATTTGAATCTTTATAATTTCACCATGTACGATAAACTGTAACAAGGTTTAGGATTGGAGGAATCCAAACCCATTAAAGTTGTTTATTTAGAAAATGGGGGTATGCGTTTCGGTTTGATATCCAAGTATTTGGTAATCAATATCATTTTTTGATATACTAGCATTCTGTCTGAGGGATATGACCGGTCAATGCCGGTCAATGCTGCTGTCGGTCGGTCACTATTCCGACCGGTCAAATTTTTTCGGCCGTCCACATTCGATCCCTTTTTCAATTCCAGTACATTTCAAACACCATCAATGTCTATCATATTCATTCCCACTTCAATACCAAACAACTATCACTTTTAGGCTCAAACTCATATAATCCAAACACATACCCTGTCATATTCATTCTGATTCTGATTCCGATACTCAAGTACGAACCAAACAATACCTTAGTTACATTATTATATTTATATAATTTACAAAATCTTAAACAATCTTCTATAAAAGGGTGCCATGTCAGCTGAAGTTCCCTCCGGAGCTCACACGCACACCTTATACGATATTCTGCGCCACACCCATCAGTACCCTGCACTCACTTCCTCAACTCACACATTCTCTCTCTCTTCTCCCCCATTTTTCTCTCAACTTTCCAATGTCAACGCCCAGCAAGAAGAAGTTCATTCTCAAAAAAGTAGTCAACATCGGCTGCAGCAGCTGCACCAAGCCTAATCTCTCCAACGTCTTCACTCCAAAAGCCAGGCCCAAATCCTCCGCCATAAAATACCACAAACGCCCCAATGCCTCCGGCCGCCGCCACCACTATTCCTCTTCCAGCTCATGGGACACCAACACCACCACATGTTGTCCAGGGATTTGGAAGGATTGGCGGAGAGAGTGTGGCCGTGGAGAAAGATTCCGATGATCCTTATGTTGACTTCCGGCAGTCCATGTTGCAGATGATACTGGAGAACGAGATATACTCGAAGGATGATCTTAAAGAGTTGCTTAATTGTTTCTTGCAGTTGAATTCGCCGTATTATCATGGGATTATTGTGAGGGCTTTCACGGAGATCTGGAACGGCGTTTTTTCCGGCGGGCAGCAGCCGGCGGCGACCTCTTATAAAATGAATGGCGGGTGGAAGTCACGTGACTTTTAACCGCATGCACAAGCTATTTGTACTTTGTGGCAAATGGGGGTGTCTAGTTGCATGGAGGAAAGAAAATTGTGTCATTTGATTAAAAATGTATTTTTTTTTTAATTTTGTATGTCATAGTTTTATAAGTCCAGTATAACAAAGTCTGAGATGCATAATAATATCTCGACTGGAAGCTGGACTAGACAGTTGTTTTCTTCTAGAGATGCTAATCTAGGTTTTTTAGTTGCTAACTAGTAATTAATCTAGGCTTATCAGGTTAATTATGTCTGTTTTGTGATTGTTTGTCTTGTAATTCAATATCTAAGGGGTTCGATTTTCAGAGCCTTTTTCACTGTGGTTAGCCATTATGTGGCAGTTGCTATGTGTATCCTTTTCTTTTAGGGCTAGACAAGGTTGTAGATGCTACCAAAGGTAGTGAAAAATGCTCTGAAAATTGTAATCTTATCACCGATATTAAGTACATTTCTTTCGTTTTTGTTTTTGTTTCATTTTCATGGACTTCATTTGCCACATGGTTTAAGATTACGTATAGTAGCTGCAAATATGACTTTCTGATAATTAGGCCTAGACTAAAAAGTGCCTTACCATAAAAAATGAGTTTCGGATGCACTAGTCTTTTGTGTTTACGCAGGGTCTGAGAAAGAGTCGGATCGCGATCTGATGTACGCAGTTTTTCTCTTTATTTTATACAAAAAACTGTTTACGCAGCTAAAACTCATGACATCAAAGTCACACATCAACAAAGTTATCACTTTTTTCCGGCCCTCCCACAATACTGTCGGCTTTTTCCATACCGTTGCGCATATATGTGATAGTTCATTACTAGTCAAATTCTATAATCTACTTTTTTGGAATGGACATCTTTCTATGTGGTCCTTTTTTGGTTTAGTCTTACATGACATGGAGAACCCAAACAAAGTGAAAAGGAAATATCATCCGTGTGAGAGGTGTTGGGATCTCCTTACCTCTACTTTTTTTACCCCTTTTGTTACCGCACGACACGTGGCAGCAATGGAGGGTGGTGAACCTAGATGAGGGTCACCTGCATCTAGCCTCACCACCCCCTTTGCTGCCACGTGTCGTGCGGTCACGCGTCACCGCACCCTCCTTGCGGTGAGGGGATCCTATCTCGTGTGAGAGACCATGGGATAAATCTAATGTTGTTAAATTACAAACTTTTGATTGAATTGTATATGTTTTGGGATAAGTATTTGACTGTTATTAACTTGTTATTGAACCCTCATTTGTAATTTTGTATATATATATATATATATATATATATATATATATATATATATATATATATATATATATATATTGATGAGTTACTAGTCCAGGCCTCTAGTTTAATAAAAGGGCATTTCCGATCTACTAGGCTTCCGTATTTACGTAAGGTCTAGGGAGGGGTCGAATCGCTTCGCGATCTGATGTACGTAGTCTTATCCTACGATTTGGACAAGAGGCTTTTTTCGCAACTCCAACCCCTGACCTCAAGTTCACAAAGCAACAACCTTATCAGTTTGTTGGAATTTCAGAGTTGCAGAGTATGAAGCGGAAGCAAGAGTTTAAATCATTTTGGAAAGCACACATTGTAGAATTTCAATGAATAAATTGTAAAGTAGAAGAGATGAATTGGAGGCTGAATATGTAAAAATTTTATTCAGACTTAAGTTCTTCAATCGTGGAACTTCACTATGAAATATACAAGTGTTTGCCTTTTATAAGGCTTGGAAGAGGTAAGACACCTCAATCCATCAACGGTTATTTCTACCGGCTATATTCTTATTTACAATTATTTATTGGTCCACTGAGACAGTAGTTGTATATACAGTATATTCGTAGAAATACTCTTGCTGCACTGTGTCTATGTTTATTCCTTGAATGCTGCCTTTGAGGATTCTTATGTCCAAGTATTTCAGCTCGGCAGTGTTATCCTTGTTGTTGTTGTTGTTGTTAATCTTTGTTATGTTTGCTCAGCGCAGCTTAGTCCATTTGTTTATGCCTTTACCTCGTCTCCTCACCTTGGCATCCTTGTGCCTTCAATTCGTCAACTCGGCTTTGGTATTCTTTCCTTTAGCTCAGTTCATCACCTCGGCATTTCCTCATTTCAGCTCACCTCGGTACTTCTTCTTTTGGTTCGGTACTTCTGCCTTACTTCGGTGTAGCACCTCAGCTCAGCATTCCTTAATCTTGTCCACCTTTGATCCTCGCCTCGGTATGTCACCTCGGTTCAGTACTCTATTTCTTCCTTTAGCTCAGTTAGACACCTCAGCTCTGTTAGTTACTGAACTTGTTCACTTCAGTTATGCACCTCAACTTTGCTGGTCACTTTGTTTATTTCTGCAGACTCTTCAACACAGTTGCTCTAAGACACATCCCCATGTAGGTAGTTTAATATGAGTATATCTTATGAACCATGAGATGGTGAAAAAACAAACAAAAGCAGGGTTGCCCGAGACTGGGTTTGGGAGGGTGGGGGGAGGGGGAGGCTATTATCTCGACGCAATCGTTTGTCTTTCCTAATCACTTGACTTCTTGATCGAAGGATCTTTGGACCTGAACTATTTTATTGTAGTATTGTATAAACAACCAATTTACACTTGTTATATGAACTGGAGATTTGATCTGAAAGCAGCTTAGCCATAATGGTGAATTGAATGAGGAACGAATACTTACGCTCCGGGTCAATTTATGTTATTAATGCTTCCATGTGTAAATTAAATTTTGATAATATGATTATGCCCACAGGTGGAAGGAATAGAAGGTGCAGTCTTTAATAAATGTCAGTCCTCTAGCGTGAGTCAAATCACTCGAGCGAATATCTTTACTGGGGAAAGATAGACGTTGGGATGTAAAAATTAATGAACAAATAATTTAATACTCGTTCATGGTTCTTAAGAATTAATTATAGTAACTAGTTAGCCTTTTTTCCCTCTAAACATGCATTAGTATCAACGCCTACTTGTCGCTCTTTTATTTTTTATTTTTTAAATGTGGGGAGGTTCCATCAAAAAATACTATGCAACGATTAGACTTATAACGATTTTTCGTCGTCACACTATTTTATCCCATTTGTCTTTCTTTTCTTTAATCAAACTATATAAGTGAAGAAATTGCTCTTAAATGAGGATTGAATCCGAATGTTATTCTTTCTGTTTCTATTTTCAGGTGAGTAAAAAAATTTTTCGTTTTGCAAATTGTATTTGCTATTCTGCTTCTTTCGCTAATATTAAACAGTCAACATCAGCTCCCAAGCTTCGTTGTGAAAGGCATTTTGATCATATCTAGGGCGATTGAACGAACCGAACAGTTCGCAAACTGTTTGAGTTCGATTTGTATTTGTTCGGTAATTATCTGTAAACGAGCCGAATTCAAACAACTGTTTGAGTTCGTTTACTAAAACAAGCCAAACTATTCACGAACATTTCGTTTAAACAGTTATAGTTTTATCGAGTCGAACTCGAATCAATTTTAAAGTTCGTTTAGCTAAACCAATTGAGCCGAACAATTTGTTTAGCTAAATGAATCCGAATTCGAAAACCTAGTATTTAGTTCGGCTCGGTTCGTTAACAACCTTAATCGTATCCAATATTCTTTTCGTACTAATATGTTGTAGTTGATTTATCAACATAACATAAACTATACTACTTAAAAGATTTAATTATAACAATGTTTTTAAGTTGGGGAAATATCCAGTATATTCAGTCAGTGATAATCTATATGTAGGGTTGTTCAACGAACCAAACAGTTCGTGAACTATTCGCGCTCAGTTCTTATTCGTGCATTAATGATCGGTAAACGAGCGAATTCGAACAACTATTCGGGTTCGTTTACTAAAATGAGGTGAACTATTCGACTCGTTTAAATAGTTTAAAGTTTGTTTAGCTAAACAAACCCAGTCAAACAGCTCGTGTAACCAAACTAATTCGAATTCGAAAACCTATTATTCGGTTCGGCTCGGTTCGTTAATTTCCCTATCTATATGTAACGAATAATTTTCAACAATTATATTTCTTCGCTATTGACCGATTCACACCATATACCAATGTAGCTACGCCTCAACCCTTCATGAAGACAAGATCTTGTCATAATATTTTAAAGTGATTCAATTTTGTAGAGTAAATATATACTTGTCGCATATCGACTTTCAAAATATGCAACTAAGTTTTTATTCATACAGGTGGTTAGAGGTTGATGATCAAAAGAGAGCGCCTCAATACAACTTATATCTTGTCATTTTACTTCGTATCCTCCACAAATTTACATCTGAGGTGTGATCATATTTTCTAATACAATTAAGGACAATCTATCACGAAGGTTTATTGACTATTATTATCCTATTGTTATCGAAACTAGGTATTCTGTAACATCAACAAATGGCGTAGTACATTAATATTGTGTTCTTGCTTGTATTCATATAGTTCAGTAAAAAAAAAAAAAAAATATCAGAAGTGTCTAATGACAACTAGTCAATTCGAATCCTACAAATGGTTTGGATTTCAATTCCTTGTAATTTATTGAATAAGACAAATTTAAATTCCTTGTAATTTATTGATAAGACACATTTTGAAACGTTATTTATCAAGACAGATATCTCGATTGGTATTATCTATACAACTACACGTAAATCACATTGAGGATCATTTAAGACTGGGAATCCAACCTTTTCTAGGGTTAGGATCTCTTCACCGTTTCCTTTTTCACCGCACTGTCCATTTTCCGACACGTGGCAGTAAAAGATAGTGAAGCTAGATGCAAGTCATCCTCATATAGCATCGTCACTTCTCTTGTCACGTGTCAACCGGTGGACAATGAGATGAAAGAAGAATCATTGAGAGGATCCCGTCCTCTTTTTGTCATAATATTGTGTTGTTCAGTAACGATTGAATGGAGTGGATCGAATAATTAAGGGGGGCTAGTGGTTCATTAAAATCAAGAAGCAGAAATCAATGGTGCCCTTGTGGGGATGGGTTCTATTACCAAGGTAGCCACCCACAAGCCATCAGCACTGTGACAGTGAAGCAGTCAAAACTCTTTATTATCAGTGTGACAGTCCAGCTAGGGATAGGATCCCCTCACCCCAAATGAGGTGCGGTGACGTTTGACCGCACGACACGTGGCACCAAAAAGGGGTGGTGAGGCTAGATGAGAGTCACCCGCATCTAGCCTCACCACCCCTCTTTGCTGCCACGTGTCGCGTGGTCACAAATAGGGTGAGTAAAATAGGGTTGGGAGATCCCAACCCGTCCAGCTACGCCTTCTTTAACCGGATGGGATCCTCTCACCGCGCAATGAGTCACCGCGTTTCCCACAACGCGACACGTGCCAGCAGGGAGTTGTGGTGAGGCTGGATGAGGGTTACCACCCCTGCTGCCACGTGTCACGTGGTGTCATGTATTTGAAAAAACTACCTAAGCTAAATCATGTGGGGCTTTAGAAAAAGGAAAAATTAATTTTACTTAATATCGAAATCTGTCTTCAAAATGATGCCTTCCTGACAAAGGAGTAAAGCCGATAAATGTCCTTTCTCAAAGAAAGCCAACTACTAATGATTATACACTTCTTTCAACGCGGTGATTGTTGACTGTGTGCATATGCGCCCACTTCCCTATTGCCTTCCTTTTTCTTCTTATTTTCAAGTTTACCCTTTTGACTTTACGATATAATAATGCGAGTTAATTGCACCTAGTATCAATTCTTTTCCACTAAGTTTCATGTAGCATCCAATGTTTCATGAAACACACTTTCCATCCAGACTTATAGGGTTAATAGACATCTGACATCCGGCAACCGGGAAATGACCTGCTGTAGGCGGTTTTTATGAAATTTCCTTTTTTTTTCTTCACTTTTTCCCAAGTGGCACCAAACTTTTCCCAACCCTGGTTAATTTCATCTTCCCTCCATTGCTTCCACATGAATTCAACAGTTTTTCTGGAGTTCTTGTTCCGGGTTATCGCCATTCAGTTCGATTCCTTTTGGCATTTTCTTACCAATTTTGTACTGAAATGAAGTCCAATGATTTTTTTCACTTTTTACCTCCTCATGTTTACTTCAACTTTGCAATTCAGTCTTGATTCTTCTCAGAAAAACGGGTTTGTCATTCAACCCAGTTCTCACCTAACAAAAACGGGTTTGTCATTCAACCCGGTTCTGATTCGGATAACCCGTTTTCAGATTATTTATTGAGAAATGAAAAAATTCTGGAGAGTAAATCGGAATTCAGCATCACAGAGAAAGCTGTTGAAGCTAAAATTGATAAGAGGAAAGCTATTAGACTTCCTAAAGAAAATGTTAGCGTGAATATAGTGGTGGAAGGAAGTAACGAGTCTAGAGGTTCTGAGAGATCTGCTCAACGATTTTCATCACCGGCATCATCAAAACACTCAGATCAGAAGCAGCGGCCATGGCAAGGATCAAGGTACACGAGCTAAGGCAGAAGACAAAGGCAGAGCTTTTGTCTCAGCTTAAAGATCTTAAAGCAGAGCTGGCTCTCCTCCGAGTAGCTAAAGTCACCGGCGGCGCCCCCAACAAGCTCTCTAAGATAAAGGTGGTGAGGCTGTCAATCGCGCAGGTGCTCACTGTCATATCGCATAAGCAGAAATCGACCTTGAGAGATGCTTACAAGAATAAGAAGTATTTGCCGCTTGATCTCCGCCCAAAGAAAACCAGAGTCATTCAAGAGTTAAAATTACGTGAAGGGAGAAGGCATTGGCGGGAGGCTGCAGGCTTTGAGAAGGGAGGAAAAGAGTTTTTGATTTTGTTTTTTCTTTAATTTTGAAGGTAAAATAGTCAACCTTGGTTAAAGTAGGGTTAAAAGTATGGTTAAGTCCGGTCAAAGGTCGATTTCAGCGGTCAACGGTCGACCAGCAGGTCATCCGGATGCCAGGTGTCTATTAACCCTATAAGTCTGGATGGCAAGTGTGTTTCATGAAACATTGGATGCTACTTAAAACTTGGTGGAAAAGAATGGATAATAGGTACAATTAACTCATAATAATGCCATCCAAAACTTTCCTCACTAAACCCATATTAGTTTTTTCATGCAAAAGCTTGTAATCTGACAATTTTGAGTCTTTATTGTTCCATTTTTAAACAATTTTGAAGCAAATTCTAACCTGGGTACCAATTAAACTACGCTCTGGATGCATGCTTTTTAAAAGAATTTTATGAAATATATAAATCATATTATTCAACAGTTTTTTAGATAAGAGACTTATCATTAGGTACTCATAAAATATTTTAGATCAAACTCGTTTCAATATAAGAAGTTGACAGCGTAGCTTAAACACCTACACAGCTATCAATATTTGAACCAACAACTTTAGATGCAATCTATCATTCGAATACTACATAAGATAAAGTTCTATACCAACCGATGTTAGTTTCTTGAAGTTGTGTAAATTTGTATAGGCACTATTCTTTATAGATGTACTTTGTAGCCTAGTGTTCTGCGGGGGGGGGGGGGGGGGGGGAGGCGTCCGTCTGCATGTGGGGGTAAGAAGAGTTCACAAATGAGAAGCAAGTTTAATTCGTCATCAGATTCAATCGAATGTTAAACAAATGAGTAGCTTAACATAGCAAATCGGGCTCATTTAAAAACTTATGATCTTGTAAAACTCAACTATCTCGGCTCACTAAATATAGTCATGGTTGTTGTTGTTTACTATCTAAATTTTGTATTACATTTTTTATATGAGCTAACTCAAAACTCCAAATACTACTTATACTTTTGTATTGCTAACAATCTCGGTTCGGGCTATAGTTGTTATGGTCAACTAGGCTCATTTGTATGAGCTAATTGGGGAAGCCATTCCTTATTTATACTCTGTTACGTCTTGATTTCGTCGATCTAACTTCTAAGATGTCGTTAAAGAGAAAAATATAAATCGGGTTTCGACTTTTGAGTCAAATCTTTCATGCCTCAAACATAAAGTCAATTTAAACCATGAAAACTTATTTTAAGTTCGAACACTGAAATAGTGAGAAATATCCTTATTTAGAACCTTTTAGTATGTATAGATTTACTAAAAGCAAATGAATCAAAATGACTCATTCAATTGGCTGCAAATCTTATGTTGTGAAGTAGCAATTGATCGACATAGTTTGACGCAATCATTATGTGTCATCGGAAACAACCTCTGTGTGTTTCTAACACATGAGTATGGTTGCGCATATCTGACTATGCTATAGCCCACAATAAGCGGAAGACTTTAAGATAATGAGATAATGTTGTTTGTATAGATTTAAAACTCTCTAGTCAAAAACCAGGGCAATAGCTTTGCTCTAGTTAGTTTCCAAATGCAACCCATGATAGCCAAGTAAGACCAATATCTTAAGAGCTCTACAAACAATGTCTACTCCACTTGATAACACCAAATTAAAGAGAAAATCTTCTTGATTAAAGGCCAAGGGGAATAGTTCAGATGAAAAAGAACAGCGGTTGCACTTGAAAAGGTTCTTCAGAAAGATTGCGTCTAGGATGTCTTCTAGTAGCCAAGAACATCTACCTACCACATTTTCACCTATTTCTGCAATTCCTTGAGCATCTACACATATACCTAAGCACAAACGGGGTGGGATCCTCTCACCGCCTCTTATGTCACCCCCCATGTGACCGCCCGCCGCGTGACAGAGGAGGAGGGTGGTGAGGCTGGGTAGAAGTCACCTGCACCTAGTCTCACCACCCCCTCCCCTGCCACGTGGCAGGGGGTCATTTGTTACCCCCATTTTTGGGGGTGAGGAGATCCGGGCTCAGCACAAACACCTTCACATGCCATTTCTTTAAATACTCGATATGTCTTTGTTTCATAGTTGTTTTTTTTCCCCTCTAAACATCTCGAAATTTTGTCTACTTTTTGTAATTAACTTTTCAATTTATATTTAGTTCCGAATGCATCTTTGTAATTAACTAATATAGACAATGTATTAATTAGAACCAAGTGATATGTCAAAGATAGTGTAATGACTAAACAACGTATTCGATATGTCTTCTTGAAAACTTATATTTTTTTAAACCGGACTATAAAACTAGGATATGTAGAATATAAAACTAAGTGACGCTAATTCATTCTACAGGAGTGAAAAAAACTGTACTTTCTTATTATATGTATGTATATATGTATGTGTGTCTATTTATATGTGTGGCGTGATGGTAACCTCATATGTAAGTGGTACAACAACAATAACAAACGCACTCAGTATATTCCAACAACTACAATAGTTACCGTTAGAGTCTGAGGAGGGTGAGAGGCAGACAAACAATACCTCCATTCCAAAGGAGTATAAGAATCAATGCTTAAGTCCTATTAACAACCAAAATTTAAA
Organism: Eustoma russellianum; assembly: GCA_036186865.1. Taxonomy (NCBI): domain Eukaryota; kingdom Viridiplantae; phylum Streptophyta; class Magnoliopsida; order Gentianales; family Gentianaceae; genus Eustoma; species Eustoma russellianum. The sequence continues at coordinate 2,499,460 of AP025044.1, forward strand.
AGACTTTTATCTGGAATCTTGAAACTGTTTCTGCTGAACTGAGTCCCAACTGCAATCACGAAATTTATCGCAGCTATTTACTAGTAAGTGACAAGAAAATCGGGAGCCTAAGGCAAATCTTGAGTTATCGCAGCTAGGGCTGTAAACGAGCCGAACGAGCCGAGTATTGTGTTGTTCAAGCTCTGTTTATTTAACTTAGCGAACGAGCCGAGCTTGTTCGTTTATTTAAACGAACATATTTACTTGTTCAAGCTTGGTTCGTTTAAGTCACGAACAACATTAACGAGCCGAACACCTTAAACGAACGGTGCCACTTACCGAGCTTGAACAAAAAAAGGTGTTCAAGCTCTGTTCATTAACCTTTTATCCGAGCCGAGCTCGAGCTCGAGCTCGAACCAAACGAGCCGAACAACCGAACGGCTTGGTTCATTTACAGCCTTAATCGCAGCTATTCCCTATCGTTATATAGACACTCGCCTTTTCTTCAATTTCTTCATCGAAACTCACGTGTAAAACAAATTTTTTTTGCTTCAAGTATATAATGTATCAAGGTGTATATTCCGTGATTTGTATATGAGTTGTATGGAAGGAACTCTACAACGACAACAACATTACCCATTATCTTAGAGGTTCCTGCCTATGACGGAGTATAGAAAAGTTAGATGTATGCAAGCATACCCATGTGTTGAAATGATGTTCGTCTCCATATTGATGTTAAAGTCAGTGATCTTAAAGTCTTGGGAACTTGAAGCTTAAATCAAAATATATGGTATAATAGTTACACAAGAGGGGGAGTTGGTTCAACTTTCCCAATGAGAGAAAGACATCAAAGACTACCACGTGAATATGATTATCTAATGAATCTGACTATATCAGTCATTCTAATTTTTCTAAAAAGTTTGAACCCAAACCAGTAAGGGTCATTGTCATATCCGGTCTCTGCCGCACCCAGTCCTAAAGGTAGTGCAAGGATGTAAATCAGGTACCCAACGGCCCGCTAGCAGGAGCTTGGTCATATGCACAGTAGTCTGCATAAGGAGCCCCCAGCACTGCAGGCTTGGTCTTGGTCATATACACAGTAGTCTGCATAAGGAGCTCCCAACACTGCAGGCTTGGTCATATACACTACTGACACAATAGTCTGCATAAGGAGGCCCCAGCACTGCAGGCAAGCCTACATGCCAAGGAAGCTCCCACACTATGCACTTGCTGCAAATGGGCTCTCATGCCTTTGGCAAGAATTGAACCTCTGAACTCTTTTTCGAGAACTCCTGCCCGGAACCAGTTGGGCTATGTCATGTGGACGTCATTCTAATTTTTCTCATCACATAGTGGTGTTGGGTCAGCATTGAATTTGTGGGCTCTTAGAAACGTACTTCCCCTTTCCAGGCCCAAAATGATGGAAATAAATAACAGGAAATTTGGGCCAGTAGATCCCAACTACCAATGTAAACAAAAGACGAGAAATGGGCCTCAATGGATCAACATTTGTGTACATATCAATTATCATCTTAACATTTGTGATTTGTGTACATATCATCTTAAAATACTAGTCGATCTTTTAAAGTAACGTATGACACATGGTTCATTTCAATGAGAAAGATCATACACGTTTTAGTTAATTCACTTCTCCAATATAAAAATTTGACATTTACAATTCTTCGTATAAACTTATACATTTTGTTTGGTTAAATGTAAGTTATATATAACCAAAAGATGAATGTGTACAACAATACAAGTACAAGCGATATTTAGTTTAGGTTGCTCGCGGGTTTGAACTGTGGAAACAGTCTCTTGCATAAAGTGTAAGGTAAGACTGCGTATATCAGATCGTGAATTAATCTAATCCCTCTCCGAACCCTGCACAAATGCGGAAGTCTAATACACCGAGAACGCCTTTTATAGTACAAGCTAATGCACATCCATAGTATCTACACCAAAATGCATATGCAAGTTGTGGGTAATCTAACAATTATGCGATGAACATGAGTCTAGATTATATGTATAACTTCCTTGGATGTACCATAGTCACCCTAAAAAAATCTGCTAGTTCCTATGCAATTTTTGCTGCGGTCTTCTCATTAGCATGCTTGTGGCTCCAATTCAACGCATTAATCAGCCACGGTAGTATGTTCGAACTCCTATCCAGCTTTGGGATACGTATAATACATGTATTTTCTTTTATCATAAGTTAACCGAATACGTAAACTCTATAATAAAAGACGACCGCACCGCTTCACTTTCCCATCCGGCGCCGGCTTCTTTAAGAGGTACTTGACGAAACGTCACATTCTCAACAGCCTGCCGCATGATGCTGTAGAACACGCGATAGAGGTGATCACAGCGCCCGCATTCATAAGATGTTGCCACTTTTATTTCATGTAGACTCATACTTTCTTTGGCTTATGGTTGTCTTTTATTTTCTTTCCCCGAATACATATGCATAACTTGTAATTTGTGGTTGAGAACGGATTCTAGTGTTTGTTCTTATGTCAAGTCACATAGCTATGTGAAGACAAGCGTGGAGAATAGTCCCACATTTATTCATTTCTGTATTTGTGATTGTGTGAGGGGGAGGGGGGAAGCGGTTCTAGAAGCATGCATAAGTCAAGCTACATTGTCTCATGAAAACATGTGTTAAGAATTGTCCTATATAAGTTAATTTGAAAGGAAAAAAGAACGATGAGTAATATAAATATGATATAACACCGATAACTTTAAAGTTTTGTTAGAGGACAGGCCTTGGAGCAATTGATAAATTGATGTTCTGTGACTTTGGAGCCACAGGTTCGAGCCACAGAAAAAGTCTGTTACACAAAGTGTAGGGTAAGGCTGCGTATACTAGATCGCGAAGTGATCCGGTCTCTCTCCAGACCTTGAGCAAACGCAGGAGCCTAATACACCGGAATATTGATTTTTTAACCTTAAGGTTTTGGTTTAGTTCCATGAAATTCATTGTTGAAACTGAGTTTGCAAGCCCTTCCGTTATATATAAAGAGTTAAAACATAATAATTTTTTTAGTATCAGCAAGATGACATTCAAGTTTTCGAGGTAAGAAAAATATTGTTTAAACATGTGGTTTTTTCACACATGATAGTTGTTTAACTAGAGATATAATTTTTTTAAATATAAATTCTAACTTCTATTATAAAATAAATAACCAACGACAGGATGTCAAACATAAGTTTTAAATTCTAGCATTCGTTACTACACTCAAACGAAAAAGTATCCCATTTTAGGATTCAAGCATAGATTAATAGTGGACGAGATTTCCATTTGAAGGATTAGACTAAAGCAAACATTCGCGGGTAACATAGTCATTGGAGAAGAGAAACGCATAAATGATATTATAAGCATTAACTGATACAAGAGCACAATTGAAAACAATTAATATAAGAGCACCAATAACAACAACCATAACCAGTATATACTAACGAAAACAAAAGTTATATTAGAGTCTGAGAAAGATGAAAGACATGCAAACAATATCTCCATCACAAGAAATAGAGAGTTTGTAGTGAGACCCAGGCTGAAATTGTCATTCCTCCAAATAAATTAATATAAGAGCAAATAAATTATTTGGATTGGAGAGTAAACGTAAGTTTTGCCAAACTGCAATTGTCATTTCTCCAAGTAAAGAAGGCTAAGTTTTCATAACCTAACTATGTCTTATCTTTTATCATGTTTAGTAGCATCATAGTTGTTTATTCTATGTTCAAAAGAAAAACATGTAAAAGAAATTAGTCAAATCATATGACTTTGACTTTCTAAACAAGATTAATCACACACAGATGTTAGACATTCGAACTTTGGCTAATAGCCAGAAAAGAAATACGATGATATTTACCATCTAAAAGTTCACATTTTCCTTTTAACAAAGACATATCTAATGAAGACAAATACAAAGAATTACTAGACAAAAATTCCAAGATATTCATTTATAATGGATTTGGAGACGTTTGGTTGGAGGTTGTGAAATAGAGAAATAATAATCATTTTAAGTAACTCACCTTGAAGGTGTTTGTTTTGGATATATCAGAATAGTTTGATTGATATAAAAGAGGAATATTTAATAATCTTTCATACTCTTCTTCATATTTGAATGTCATTTTGATTTCACTTCTAAACTCACCTAATGCATAGTATTCATTCTAGTTTTTATAGAAAACAACATTGGACTTATATGTCACAGTCATTACTATCTATCATTCCGATCCAGATTTTTATGTTTAAATCAAACATCCTCTTAGTATTTTAGTTATATCCAACTCAAACCTTGATTCCTCCTGGTTGATTAGATAGATGTATGAGCCGCCTGACCTATGCTAAGCTCTTACATCATGCAATGCTATAATATAATCAAAATAAGAAACACGACCCACACGAAAAATATATATTTCGATTAGACTAACTCGTTATTTGGTTAAAGGATTGACCTAAGGTAATTACCGGTGGTCTTGGATTTGACCACCTCTGGAAGTTGATTATGACTTTGTCTCAAAATTGTCGATTTGTAGTATCTTTTGCCTGCTACACACACAAGACTGTGAGTCAATTTCATACCCTCTTGTTTGACCCTTTCCATTCAATAATTGATGAATTGAATCATTATATGCCCTCATTTGCAAGAATCAGGATTTCTCAAAGCATGTCCTTCTAGCATCTACATTGATCGATCGATAATCTAGTTTAGATATTGTTGAGAATCCCACATTGCTAATTTGAGGAAAAATGCATGGCTTATATGAGGATGAGGTTCCACCACCCATTGCCTTAAGGTTTTGAGTGGATATGGGCATCACCTCATGTAAGCCCAAGTTTCAATATGGTATCAGAGCAGGTTTAAAATGTGGACTCAACTCTTGCCTGGCCCATGGTTGGCCACTTAATGTTTCCCCTCACCTAAGTCCAGATGTTCATGCCTGGCTTGTGGTTTGTGATTGAGGGCGGGTTGTAGGGCGCGTGTGTATGTCAAGCCACGTTGCCACGTGAGGGCGGGTGTTGAGAATCCCACATTGCTAACTTGAGGAAAAATGCATGGTTTATATGAAAATGAGGTTCCACCACCCATTGCCTTAAGGTTTTGAGTGGATATAGGCCTCACCTCATGCAAGCCCAAGTTTCAATTGATATCGATGTATAAACAGAAATTTTTGTCAAGAGATATCAATGGATCGATGTTCACATCGATTGATCGTTGTATCTGTTTTAGATATCGACGTTACTATTTTAGATTTCAATGTCCCTTTGTTGAAGATGATGTTAAGGGATGATATCATTGGATGGTGTAGATGTTTAGGAAACAATATAGAGTAAGTTTGATTAATTGAATGTTGATATTGATATTGTTAAATCAAGTCATGTAAAACATGTTAAAACCAATATTTTTAAGCTTGTACCGTTATGATCCATTTATATATATGTATGATTTTGTTTTTATAAAGTTAAAATATGAACCTATCCATGAATCAACCAAAGTAGTATGGTCTCATCTGATGGCAAGATAAGTGAAATAAGAGGGTCACATCAACCTATTATGAGAAGCGCGTAGCCACTCCTTGTGAAGTTTGATTAAAATAACAAAATAGTCACATTATGTTAATTATGTTGCAAGGCGGCTTCTTATGATAGTATATAGGGATGTAAGCCCATATATCATCTACGTATGTATGTATGAGAACCTAAGCTATATCTATGTATGACGTAACGAACGAAGGCATATGTCCAAAAGTTACGTTGGGATCTCTTTCGTATTATGATAAGTCTAAAATTCGACATATAACTCACGTAAAACAATAAGTTAAAAAAATCACATAAAACAAACGACGAGCGATATGCAAAAATTTAATACATTTAAGTTCATTTAACATACAACAAGTGAAAATAAAATGATAAAGAAAATTCTCTTTCTCTAGGGAAAAAGATAGGTAGCTCTATCAAAATAAAATGGAAAAAAAAACTTACTTTAACAAAAGCTCTGTATAGAGAAAAAAAAGTACAGAAAATAAACTACGAGGCAGAATTCTACAGTTAATTATGTACTTATATTATTTATATTTATGTTTGATGGCATTCACGTGTACGTGTAAGATTTTCTATTAGTATACAAAATATTCATTTTGGTTAATCAAATACAAATTAACTACCGCATACATGACAAAAATCATTTCCATTTACAATGGAGTCAAAGACACACTCTTCCTTAACTTTGAAATATGATATAATAAAACAAGATGACTCACTAAATTGATTACGCTTATTATCATAAAGTAGTAATTCATCGACACATCTTGATGCAATTTTTATTATGGGTTATCGGGAAACAACATCTGTGTGTTTATAACACATTGATACGCTTGTGTACATTAAACCCTCCTACCATACCATGTTATAGGCGGGAGCCTGTAAGGCAATGTGGTAATGTTTTTGTATACATGACAAATATCAACATTTGATCTCCAAATGAACAACATACAAATATACATGGTAAATAATAAAAGGTATGGATACTCTTTGAACGGCAGTACATATAGAGCCGGGGGTCTCAGTGGAAGCAAATTATATATCCTTTGGGATAGAGATATTGTTTGTCAGCCACTTACCTCCCCAGATCATAGCGATAGTTTTTGTACTTACCTTCCCCAGACCCTCGATAGTTTTTCATTGATTGATACTTTTTTGAAGGAATCATATACTATTAGCTAACATATCCATACAAAAAATAGTTAACTCATGAATTATATTTTACTTATATAAAGAAAACGAAGGCGTTCATGGCAAGCAATTCCCCCAAACAAAGCCTTCCCCTTTTCTCTTTTCTTGAAAGTTTCATCCATTGTTGAGTGTACATTACTCCCCCCCCCCCCCCCCCCCCCGCGCACAAAATCATCTCTCTCCTCTCTCTCTCTCTCTCTCAAACATTAACTGCCGTCGGTTTTCTACTTTAGTTTTCTGCATTTAACCAATTTCTCCTTCCTTCTCCTTCGGTGCTCCTGAGCAATTTCCGAACACCCCCAAACAGCCCAAGATCCTTGTTTTCACTTGGGCTGTTTCATCAATTATTTACTTCCCTCAGGAAGTAATTAATTATTTAAGAACCAATTATTTCATCGAAATAAGTTTCTGGGAATCCGGGTGCTGCATTTACAAATCAAAGAAAGCCTCAGGTGAAAGTTTGCATTTCCCCATTCTGTTTCTTTACTTGATCCATTCTTATTTTCTACTTGGGATCCGATTATTATCAATTGTAAAGTAAATTGATCAATATAAATGATTACAGTCGGAATTTGTCGGTTGCGGAAAAGATGCTTGGAGAATTTACCCTCCGGATTTTAGTGTAAGTTACAATCTAATTCTTGCTCTCCCTTTTCTCTTTCCATTTGCAGAGATTCTTACTTCTTTTTAAGTCTTTTTTGAAAATCTTTGAATTGGGTATCTTTGAATACTTGATTCTGATAGGATGATTGACTGAATCATGTGGGTTGATCGTCGGTTTAGGTTGATTCTGGGATATGCATACCCAGCTTTTGAATGCTTTAAAACGGTGGAGAAGAACAAAGTCGAGATTCATGAACTTCGATTCTGGTGTCAATATTGGTGAGTCTTCTCTTCATTTTGATTCCTTTTCTATTATTTTTATGTTTGTTTATAGGTAGAATCAAATTTCTTAGGTGGCCATTATTCACTAGTCACGAGATAATTATCCTAGATAATTTTTTTTATCAAGTTAACTGTACTTTTTTATGATAATCATGGATAACGACTTTGATATTTTAGTAGTTGGTCTCTTAATAGTTATTATGTAATTACTAAATATATATTTTCTTGTGTGATCAATAGTCTAGAATGAATTATGAAACAAGAGCGTAATAATAACAAGAATATATATTTATCGATGCCACCGGTGAATAGTTACGTATTATATGATGAATAAATGTCTAATAATAATATATTCACCATTTAAATGATGCTATTTATGAAAACTAGGCCTACGTGTTGTTTGTAGAATTTTATTTATTTCAATTAGTTATCTTAGTGGAGCGTCTTTTTTTATGATTTACGTGTTGTTCGTGGAACAATAAACATAGAGATTTGTTGTTTTAGTTTTATATTTGATCTGAATAGTGATTTTTATTTTATTTTATTTTGAAAATATAGATTATGGAATCGTAAACTAAATGAAATGATTCGGCTTATGTGTAAAATTGTAAAATCAGATAGTTTTGGACGAATTAGATGTTCTTTTTTAGATTCCTTTGACAAAGAAAGTGTCCATTTAGTATATAGCTTCAATCAATGTCATTAAAAAAGGACAATATTCTTGTTAAATAAATCAAGTTTAGTATTGTGTGAGCTTTTTAAAAGCAGTGTAGTTGCAAGTTAGAGATAAAGTAGTTTAAGTTTGCCATCTGGTCAACCACTAGTGGAGTTGTTAAACTACACCTCACCAAGAATATACTAAGGTGGCGTTTGGTTGGGGGAATGAGAATAAGGGAATGGGCCTCCAAACCCATTCCGGCTGTTTGTTTGGGGGTAGATGGGGGAATGGATTTCATTTTGATATCCAACTATTTGGTAATGGATATCGTTTTTTTGATATACTAGGCCCCCTCATCTATCAAAATGTGGGAATGGGGGAATGGGGAGCCGCGGTCAACGACGCCGGCCACTGCCGCCGGCCGCCGGTCCGCCGCCGCCGGCGACCACTATTCCGGCCGATCACTATTCCTATTCCCACTTTAATACCAAACAACTATCACTCTTAACCCCAAACCTATATCCTCCAAACTCATTCCCTATCATACCCATTCCGATTCTAATTCCGATTCCCAAGTGCCAACCAAACGCCACCTAAGTGTTTGGTTGAGAGTTTCTTCATTAAGGATATGAGTTTGGAGAGCTTCCAAACCTTTACATGTTTGGTTGTTAAAATTGAAGATACAGGTTTCAGATTGATATCTGAATATTCGGTAACGAATATCGTTTTTCGATATACTAACTCTCTTTGTCTTTTAATATGAGGTATGTGTTTCGAGCTTGACCAACCTCAACCCACTCTGGCTGCCGCCAGGGACCCTCCAATGGTCAAACAGGCCGGTCAAAGGCCCCTGTCGCCGTCTGGTTACTATTCCGGTCTGTCAAATTTTTCCGGTCAATTTTCCGGCCGGCTACCTTCGATACCCGTTTCGATTACGATACGTTCCAAACACCATCAATGTCAATTATACACATTTCCAGTTCAATACCAAATAAATATGACTTTTACACTCAAACACATACAGTGTCAAACACATACAATGTCATATCCATTCCGATTCCGATACTCAAATGCGAAGCGAACGTCCCCTAAACTTCTATATACTTTGTATATCTCATCCCAAAGCAATTCGACCTATCCTTAAACCATGCTGAAACACAAAAACCTAATATAATGGAAACATCTTTTGCTATATTTACGTATTTGCCATCATACTTATACCATCTTTTTCATAAAGTCTAGATGGTTGAACTGTAACCCCGGCCGACATAGTCCAGCAGTTGGCATGGCATCTTTCGATTTACATATAGGTGTATAGGGGTCTGTATATATCTCAAACTGAATCATCTCTAGACTTTCAAAAGTATCAGAGCTCGAAATACCTATCCATTAATCCAAGATTGTTCTATTGTTGTTTTACCCATTGAATAGGGTTTAGATCAGGAGAGTCAGAAAGTGAAGCAAAATATGAGGCCATCAATCATGCGATGTCACGTGTGAAAACAACTCTTTTTTAAAAACAAAAAAAAAATTAAACCTTTTTTCTTTTTATACACGTGACAACGCGTGATTAGATGTCTCATATTTTGCCTCACTTTCTGTCTCTCCTGATCTGAACCGGATTGAATATGCCTCTGTCAAAGCCTTTATGATTTGAATTGCATGGTTAATGATTTCAAACAAGGCTCGATTATCTTAATAAGATTTTATGCAATATATTCTAATCTACTATCTAATCCTTTGGGAATGTGATACTATGTTTATAACTTTAACACATTTTTATTGTGCATTAAATATTTAATTGTTTGTCAGCTAATTTTAGTATATGTTTAACAATATACTGCAATTTAGTTAATTTATCATGTGTTTAAGATATAGAGTCGGGGTCTCACTGGAATCAAACTCTCTATCCTTTGAGATGGAGTTATTGGTTTGCCTGTCTCTCACCCTCTCCAGACCCTAACTATATCTTTTGATGTTGTTGGTATATATAATGGGTATGATTGTTGTTGTTGTTATCATGTGTTTAAGGTGATAAAAGAAAAGAGGGGGAAAAAAGCAATATGTTGCCCTTTTTGGACAAGATGAATCATTTGAGATTAAAAAGAACCCCAGATGACCAATTAATCAATTAATCAAAAGCACGGGCTTCTCATGGTCAATCATTTCCCACCCCACCCCTGTTATAACACTTCTATTGGAAGCCAAGTTTCTTTGAATAATACATATATTTTTCTTGTTATTTTTCAGGATATTAGTAGCTGCAGTCACAGTTTTGGAGCGAGTTGGTGATATTTGTATGTCTTGGTAAACAATTTTGACCAATACACTCCATTTCTTCGGTCAATTTCCATCCAGTAACATCCCGTCTTACATCGAAAAGAGTATAAAACAAAACATCTTATATAAGTTTTAGAATCAATATTAAAAGTTAACTTTTATTAACATTTGTTAATAAAATGTTAACAAAAGTTACGAGGTCGGATGTACACAACCATAGTCATGTGTTACAAACACACATAGGCTATGTGTTTTCATATGACTATATGAAATATTTAATGTTGGTCACATTCTAATGGTTCATTGAACATTGAAAGTAATACGATATAGTTCGTATACTCTCGCTTATTCGATTGATAATCTCTTCATACCATACAAAATTTTCAACATGGATAGCTAATTGTATGTTCTTCTCATAAAAATTGAAACAGTAGAAAGTCATTATGAGAAGTTTGGACACATGATGAAAAAGTAAACAATATTCAAATATTGCCAATATAATATACATGACTATGAATTTGGAACATATAAGTATAATTTTACCACATCGATTGACTCAAATACATTGGTTTCATTTTCAATGGAGCCAATAACACAATTTTCCTTAACTTTGAATATGATGGTATAAAGCAAAATGATTCATTAAATTGGCTGTGCTTCTTATATTGTGGAGGTGCAATTGATCGACACAGCTTGACGCAATTTTCATTATGAGTCATCAGGAAACTTCTGTCTGGGTATGGTTGCGTACATCCGTGGTTGCGTACATCCGACCCCTCCATACCTCGCCATAGACGGACGCAATTTTCATTATGAGTCATCAGGAAACTTCTGTCTGGGTATGGTTGCGTACATCCGTGGTTGCGTACATCCAACCCCTCCATACCTCGCCATAGACGGGAGCCTCTAAGGCAATAGCATAATCTTCTTCTTGTTCTACTGACTCAAACATATAACCTTCCGATCATTTTGAAGGTTGCCTGTGTATGGGGAGTTGAAGCTGGCTCTCTTCATCTACCTGTGGTATCCAAAAATAAAGGTAAATTTAAACCTCACCTCTTTCAGCTCATGATGTACTTTTGCATCTTTCCTCGGACAGAATTCTTAATCCTATCAAACAAGAATCTCTCATGAAAAACGAGCCCTCACATCTTTACAGGGAACTGGCTATGTTTATCACAGCTTACTGAAGCCTTACTTGGCAAAGCACGAAACAGACGTGGACCAGAATCTACACGAGTTCCAGACCCGGGCCTGGGATTTGCTCCTTTACTACTGGGAAAATTGCACCCAGCTCGGCCAAACTGCTATTTTCCAGACTTTTGATTATATTACATATCAGGTTCTAAAGTTGAGACATCCCGGCTTGGAGGTAATTGTTTTCTTTCTTTTCTAGTGCTTCTGTTTACCAGCATTTGATGTTGATGATCAATTCTTTTTGTTTAAGTGTGTTAAAGGTAAATTCATCTTTTCTAACAGCTTAAATTTTTTTAGGTCACGTAGTAATTTCATATGATATCAGAGCAAAGATACTGTCTTTGACGTTGCTGTCCCACTCTCTGAATCTTAATACTAATGCTACTGTTCCCAATGTTAATGTCTACTACTAAAACTAGTATTGATGTCTGCTAATATTGTTGTGTGATATTTGAGTGGACATGTTGAGTGCATGAATATATAATTTGCTCTTGTTTTTCATCGCTTAAGTTTTTAGATGAGATGGTAGATCAACAGTTTTTAGTATTATTAGCTTCGCCGATGCAATTGCTAAGGTTGCTGCTTTGTGACTTTGAGGTTTGATTCTTGGAATTCTAGTTTTATAGTTGACAAACATCATGTTAGCATCAATAGTTATAAATTATAAACAGATCACATCTAAAACTGATTTTAGAGTAGAGACAAAAAGAGTGGATAGAATCAACCAAAACTTGAAGATGGTTCGACACCGAAAATGATTTTACTTTAAGATTACGTCTTCTCGAGCTGTTAGCTTTTTGTCCTTTCATTTGTAAGGAAAAGGGACATTGTCACACAAGACAAATGCAGATGCAAGTAACGCATTTGTTATGCTCTGTTTTTCTGCATATTGCCACAACCTCCTACCCCCCCCCCCCCCCACACATATCTCTCACCCAACCTAGAAGGCCGCTGGTCCCCTGATTTGCATTCTCCATGGGGCTGGGCGGTGAGGGCCGCTGGTCCCCTGATTTGCATTCTCCATGGGGCTGGGCGGTGAGGCCCCTGGGGTGAGTGATTTCAACTTTTGCTCTAAGATATCTTAAGACCTCCACAATGCTCTTTGGGACTGGAGTGGGAGGCTCTCAGGACTCAGGGTCAAAGAATGGCATTTTGCTCCAATTATCTTCTTAAAAATTGTCCATGTGTGAACTCAAACAACCATAAAAATTGGTCAGAAAAAAACTTTGATATGAGGGAGTAAGATTTTATAGACAAGCTTGAAGAATGTTATATGAGGGAGTAAGATTTTATGGAGAAGCTGAAGAGTGACTAAAAGTGTTGCCAAAAAACAAGCTAAAAGATTCTTAAAAAAACCTTGAAAGAACAATAATATCCTTCAATTCTGGTTTGTATACTGAAAAGAAGAACAACCAAAGGGTTACAGGTAACATGTTTATTTGAAAATAATTTGATTGTCACTGATATTTTTTGTCATATATTTTATCATTTCATATGCGATTTATTAATTATCAAATAGATTATAAATAAATGAAGAAAGATTGAAAACAATATTGAACAAATGATATATGTGTGGATGAAAATTCTGAAAATTGTAGAGATGATCACTAAAAACTATAAAGTATATGCGCTTGATTCTGACGGTGATCTTGTCTCACTGATGATTGCAGAAAGCTGAGAATAAACAAATTTTTCAATACCCGACGGCGCCATCTAGCCCGACCCGTTCAGGATTCTTTCGCCGGAAAAAGTCCCCATCTGAGAAGACGCGCCGACCAATTCCCCCACCGTCTTCACCACTTCACAGACACCGTTGAGAATCCCTCAACGGTCAACCCAGAGGCGCTTCAGCAGTGGACCAGACAAATGCACAGACGATAATTAAGATCAACACCACAAAGCCTTCGACTGAAACATAACCCCAATTTCCTTTTTCTTTGTATTTAAAAAAAGTTATTAGGAAAGGAAGTAATATATGTTCAAAATGTCACCATTCTTTCTCTCTTTTTCTCCCTTGTACATATATATGAATATATGTCCTTTGTTTCTTTCCCCTTGTGACGTTTTAAGGCGTTTGGTTGGAGTTTCTCATTAAGGGTATGCGTTTGTAGGAATCTAAACCCACAAAAGTTGTTTGTTTTGGGAAAATGAGGATATGATTTTCAGTTTGATATCCAAATATTTGGTAACATATATCGTTTTTTTGATATGCTAGTTTATTGTCTATCAATATGAGGGAATGAGGGGCATGGTCGGCCAACGACGCCGGTCGCTATTCTGGCAGTTGAAATTTTTTCTGTCAGTTTTTTTGGCCGTCTACATTCGATACCTATTTCAATTCTAATACATTTCAAACAACATCAATGTCTATTATACTCATTCTCACTTCAATGCCAAACAACTATCACTTTTAGTCCAAACTCATATACTCTAAATACATACCCGAATACCAAACAACTATACTTTTAGGCTCAAACTCATATACTCCAAACTCATACTCTGTCATACCAATTTCGATACCTAAGTGCGAACCAAACGCCACCTAAATTCACAAACTCCAAGGAATTGATGGCTCGCATAGATATTTAGTTCTCTAATGCATCCCCTAAATAGGGCTCCACGACATAGATTAGGATCTACTGATTCAACTTTTACTGATAAGTAGTTGACTATCAATTATAAGGTGCTATGTCAACAGCTGGATAAAAAAAGAATTTAACCGAAATACTATCCTTAATTGACGATCAACGGCGCTGGTCATAGAGTGCCGATCTGTGCCACAACTATGGCTTTCTAGACTCTAGAGGATCCCGCCCCAAGGCATAAGGGGTGAAAAAGAGGTGGACATGAATCTAAGATTAAACTATTGTCACAATTGAATGGGGATAGGATCTCATGGTCCTCTATCCGTCAACTCATTTATGACCACGCGACACGTGGCAGCATGGTAGGATGATGAGACTAGATACGGTTAATTTCATCTAGTCTCATCACCCCTTGCTGTCACGTGTGGTACGGTGATCTATCCAGATTGAATGGCTCAGACTAAAAATAAGTCAAACATGGTATCATGACATTCAAACCTCCTACCACAAATTACGCAAGAAAAAAAATACCTTTGAATTTCAACATTATTTATTATTCTCTAAATTTACAGGAGTAGGAGAGTAAAAACAAGGGAGCTGATCATGACCATCAAGATGATAATTTATTCAATTGAAATAGTCGTTATCTGTAGCTCCTGATCCCAATAGCACGCAACAGCCAATCAAACGCCCAAGAGAAACTAGGATAAACATATCGCCGCAAGAATCTGAAAACAGCGCCGACAGGGTTCTTCCGAGAATGCTTGACCCAAAACCGTCGGAAAATACTCCGGTTACCGGATTCCGGCGGTGGAGTAGACATGGGCTGTAGATAGGCCCAGGCAGCCTGCTTCACGAGGTGGTTCCGAATAGATATGTGGGACCCAACTGAACGCGGAGAATTGGGAATTGGAGAATTGACTGGCATAGTAGGAAGAAGGTCCTTCAGTGAAGTGTATGATCCGAGTGGTTTTCGAATTAAGTCGAAATCGCCAGAGAATGAGGAGGGAGCAGAAGATGATGACTGATCGGGGAGGGTTAGTCTGGGTGGGAGAGGAAATGGTGCGGAAATTGAATTGTGGCGACGTAATAAAAGGTTTTGATACTGCGGCGGCGGCGGTGGAGATGATGTGCCGGAAGTGGAGAGGACGTCGTCCATGCCGCCGGCGAAAACAAAAAGGAGATATGGAAAGAGAAAGGGTAGGCTTCGATTCTTGGAGGGTATTTCCGTTTTATGGAAGATGTGGCGGCGATAACGCAAGAAATATGAAGATAATGACAAAATTAGTTACACAATAAATTAAATATTTTTTACTATATAATTTCTTTTTCTTTCCAATAAAGTTCATCCTTCCTTAACTTTGGAAAAGGGTGTAATTAAACAAAATGAGTCACTAAATTGGTTGTGTTTCTTATATTGTGAAGTTGCAGTTGATCAAAAAACCTTGACAAAATTTTCATTATGGGTCATCGGAAAACATTTGTATTTGTAACTCATAAGCTTGGTTGCGTACTACTGATCTTTCTATACCTTTCATAGTATGGTTACGTACATCCGACTCCCTATATCTGTCATAGACGTGAGCTTCTAAGACAATAGGATAATGTTGTTGTTTTATAATCTTTTATCTAGAAGCGTTTATAATCTTGGAAGGCAATTTCTTCTATAAATAGAATAAGTTACATATTCAATTGCAATTAGTAAGAAAAATAAACCCATAAATGGATATATGACTTACCTATGACATAATAGAAATATAAAATTAAACCACTATTTTTTACTCCCTACATCCCAAACATTAACTACCATAGGAATGAATCTCCCATTTCTAGAACATTTAAATCTGATGCGCTATCTTATCATTTGTGTTACAATTTTATCAAACTAATATATATAATGACATAATCTTATTAATAAAGTACAATATGTGATATATATTCTAAAGTCCCTCCCCCATTTGATGTCGTATTATCTTGTTAGAAAAACTGCTTTTTTTATAACAATAAACTTTGTATGCACCAACCAATCATAATGTAAAGATATTGTATTTGGTAAAGATAGAATTAGAAAACTTAAAAGTCTCAATCTTAATCAGTTGAATAACAAACCAAAATAGCCAAATAAGTTTGTTACCATCCGGTCCGAGGCCGAAGAGGGATGGCGACCACCACTCTCCACCGCCAACCAGCACAAACAGCCGCTGATGAAGCCGTAGCTCAGTTGATATTTCAGTAAGGAGTTATTTCAAGAGGTATAGGGTTCGATTCTAAAGATACGCAAAGTGTGGAAGTTACGTACGACCTCCCAACCTAAAAAACCGCTTAGCTTCTGATCTGCATAATCTATAATGATCATTGGAACTAATGAAATGGTGGAGGCCCTTAGGCCATCTCCAACCACAAACACCAAATTTTGCACCAAATCACCTATTTGGTGCAATAAACAGTAAAAGTACTCCAACCACAAACACCAAATCCAACACCAAATAAGAATATTCCTTAAAGATTCTTCTATCATTCTATTTTTAATTCATTATTATAAATAATTTAACATAAATTTAACATTCATATAAATTTAATGTAAGATGATGAATTAAAAATTTATAAAAATCTTAACGTGTTGGAGTTTCTATAAATTTAAAAATTAAAAATTTTGTTATATAATTTTTTCTTAAAAACAAAATTAAAATTTTTATAACAAAATTAAAATTTTTATAACGAAATTAACGTAATTAAAATTTTTATAACGTAATTAGCGAAATTAAAATTTTTATAACAAAATTAACAAAATTAAAATTATTATAACGAAATTAAAATTAAATCAATATTCTTAAAATGATGATGTGGAGGATGAATAGTGATTTGGTGCAATGAATAGTGTTGCACCTATTTGGTGCAACACTATTCATTTTCACCAATTTGGTGTTCATTTTGGTGCTTGGTTGGAGCAACTTTTTGCACCAAATTGGTGCTTTGGGTCTCCCATTGGAGATAGCCTTAGAGCGCCTTTTGCTCAAGTTACTCAATAGTACTTTGTGGCAAAAGGTTGAACATCAACCCAAAGGGACCCCACTGCTCCAGCCCCAAGGAGTTACGTGAAGGATGTAAATCAGGAGGTCAGCGGCCTCCTAGATTGGGTGAGATTTTACGCAGTTACCCACACAAGGTGTCCTCTACAAACCAGGCCTTTGGCCTAGCAGTAGAGAAACACCCACATTGTACGCGTCCCTGGATTCGAACTGACTTCTTTGTGGCAATTCTCAACCCAAATACCAACTGTACTATGCCCCGCGTCAGTTACTCAGTAGTACTTGCATCACGCCTCTTCTTGTCTTTTCCCGCGCCTGGTAGGAAGCTGCTAATTTTGGCCGTTTGCGAAATGAGAGTGAATTACAGGTCAGCCAGTCATTCTTGTGGAAGCATAAAGGTTGGTTTTATTATAATCTCGAAAGTTTATTGTTTAGTTCAATAACATAAATCAAGAGATAATTGATATCTATAAAAAGTTCAGACTCAAACTAATATGACCATCCTTGCAAAAATTTAATCATACGCCTTTTAAATATAATATGTTATCCAAATACCATATGTGTTACACCGCATCAACCATTCATTTTTCATAGAACTCAAGTGGTGAGAAAGCCTCTTGCATAAATAATTGTGAGATAAGGCTGCATACATCAGATCGCGAAGTGATTCGGCCTTTTTCTAGACTCTGTGCAAACGCAGGAGTCTAGTACACCGGGAGCGTAAGTGGTGAGAACGATTAAGTATCATGTTACGTGACAATGGCAAATTCACCTATTACATTCATGCAGTCCTCATGACATAGCCCAACTGGTTTCGGGCAGGAGTTCTCGAAAGGAAGGTCAGGGGTTCATTTCTTGCCAAAGACAAGAAAGCCTCTTTCCAGCAAGTGCATTGTGTGGGAGCTTCCTTGTCTTGTAGGCTTGCCTGCAGTGCTGGGGACTCCTAATGCAGACTACTGCCTATATGACCAAGCTCCTGCTAGCGGGCTGTTGGGTACCTGATTTACATCACTACACTACCTTTGGGTGGTGAGGCTAGATGACGGTGACGCGTATCTAGACTCACTACCAGTGGTGCCACGTGTTGTGCGATAAGGATGTGGCAGTAGGAAAGATGGTGAAGCTAGATGAGGGTAACGGGTATCTAGACTCACTACCCTGGTACCACGTGTCGTGCGATGAAGAATGGAGTGTGAGGAAATGCGTGAGAGGATCCCATCCCCGATTACTGCCGCCACCGGTGCCCCTTCTCCCTTACTCGTGCCTCCTTCTCCCCAACCACCCCCTGCTCGGCCATCACCCCCACCAAATCCATGTATTGTAAGACCATCTCCATCCACAACCCGACAGTAGCCCTCTTTCCCACTCCTCGAACCATCGCCCGTCTTGTCTTCTCCAGCTACACCCCAACCATTTATTCTAACTCGGAAGCAATAGATCTTAATGCGAACTTCAGCAAAAAAAAAAAAAAAAAAAAAAAAAAAACATCGCCCACTGTAAGCCGAGGCAAATCAAAGGGTGTCTATTAAAACCTCAATCTCTTGACAATTAAAAAAAAAAAAAGAAGCACAAAAAAAATCATCTAGCCTTTCCTTGAGGTGCATTTTCAAAATTATACAGTGGGAAAGGGGGCGCAGGCAGAAGGCGGAGGGAGACGAATTGAAGCCAGGGATGGGGGAGAAGGACGACAGACCTCTAGCCTTCCCTTGAGCTGCGATACAGGGTGGTGCCCATTTTATTGAAGGCGGCAGTAATAGTGAAGACTTTATATTTTTGTTTTTTTAATCTGGAGAGGAGGACATAATTCCTTGTAGAATTGAAATTGAAGACCAATGGCGCATGACATACTTCAGTTGGCTGAGAAATCACAAATAAAATGACGTAGGTTTTAAGCAGGACATGAGAATCGTAAAGTAATATTGATATCTAGGTCATTAATGGTTTATGTTATAGTATCAGACTTAATTGAATTAAAAGGTTACTGGCCCAGTTTGTAGTAAACAACTTGTAGATTGTCTCGTAAAAAGCCTTACTATTTTAGGAGTTCGCTGAGTTCCTTATTTACATTCTTCACGAAGCTCTTTAATACTGAGATGGTAGAAAGTCAATGACCTTTTGAAACTAGAAATTGAAAAGGAGGAATAGAAGATTGAAGACATGTTGGGATTAACAGGGGAGGGATTGGGGGAAAACATGATAGTTTTAATTAAAAAATTCATAATTGTGGTACGATTTGAAAAAAAAATTATTTCTAAAAAATGTCTAAGTAGGACTAGGACGTCAATACCAAAGACGTCCCAAGATTTGCACCGGGACGACATTGTTAATGATGTCCCATGTGGACCGTGAATGACACAATAATTGATGATTTGTTGACTCTTCAAAAAACATATGACCCTTTTCTTAAGAGGAGTATGAGTTATAATACCTCAAATAATTTATACTGTTTCAATACCGCTTTCTGTTGTGTTAATTGCTCATGTGGGACATCAGTAACGCTGGCGTCCTGGATGCAAATCCTAGGATGTCTTTGATATTGATGTCTCAAACCTATTTGGATGTTTTTGACTAAAACATCCTGATTATATAGAGATTTTTTTTTTAAATTCATACTTCAATTATTAGTTTTATTATTAAAACTACGATATTCTTGGTTTTTTTTCATAGAATTAGGATTGAAGATGAGTCAGTAGCCATTCCGGTTGGCGGGGCCACTGTGGCCATTGGGAGAATGTCCGGTGGTTGGTGTAGATTGAAGAAGATAAATATTTTTTCTTCTTTTGACCTTCAAATTAAGGACAATAGTCATCCTTGCGTAATATATATATATATAAAATATATTACTATAATGATGTAGATAGTGCGTTTGTCTCAAATTCTGACAAAATGTATAGAAAATGTACGTTTCAGCTTTTAGTCCAAATATAAAGAGGTTAATGATGTATTTTTTAAAAAGGAGGCTATCCGCGATTTCTATAAACATCAAAGGATAAAGGAGTCGACATAAATATTAAAAATATAATGCTCATTTAACTGTTACAATGTGCTTCTTAATATGTTGCCTTTTTTTTTACGAATATTGTTGTTATTTTGCTTGACTCCTTTAATATTTAGTACTATGAAAATACTGGTTTAAAATTTTATTAGAAAAATGGATTTACTTTAAATCATAATTGTTTTAAAAACACTGACGCGGCAAACGCCAAAAGCAATGTCAAGAGCTTAGGTTGACATCACATCTCAAGCAACTACTGTACATATGCCCGCAATATCTCATGTCTACAAGCCAACTGGGGAGAAATTTTAATTAAGAAATGACTTAGTTTTATTGCTTAGCTATATTGCAAGTTGCCTCATCAGCCTAATTCAACCTTCCATTGTCCATATTCTTACAAGTTACGACTTCACTTACCTCAAACCCCAGCTTCCCAAACACCGAAAGAAAAAACCTTCAATCGAAAAAGGGAAAAGAGAAACCTTAGCTTTCTATATTGTGTATGACACGATTGAAATATTTCGCTGCTTCTCTTTAGCCTGTGTTACAAAGTGTAATTTCACATCCAGACGGGGGAAAACCAACTCTACAACTGACAAAGTTCACCATCACAAAAAGATCCATCAAAATGAACTCAGTATTTTCAACGCACTACTCTTGTGTGCCTACTCTGTGAGTAGATTCTATTCCGAGAATCTTCTCATTCTCAAAGAAATTTCAACCCAGACCCTATGTTTTTTGACATGTTCCCAAGGACATTTAGAAGACAGACTATGAATAGGGAGATTCTAGACTATTAAAAAGTGTACTCCAGAGTCCAAACAAGTTTCTAAAATGTTTTTCAATTTGCATTGCTGAAAGATACTCGCCGATACATCCTCCAAAAGGAAGGAGACAACTAAAGTGTATGATGGCTCAATATTAGTTTTCCCTGAGGTGTGATCTTAGTATATGAAAGGGTGACTAAAATTTCATGCCTCTAATTCAACCGGTCTAAGGTCATGCCTTCAACTAAAGAAATTCCTCAACTCACATTTTACAGCTATTAACTCCTGATTCCTAGTCCAGGCCCCTCCCTCCAACCCGTCAGAAAGAAAAATTGTCATCTACTTTTGAAGTGAATTGACTAAATCTGAATCAGCAATGGGAAAAACTGATTGAAGTAGTCGTGAAGTAGACCTCATTTTTGAAGACAGATCACCCTGGTGGCGTGTTTGCGGAGGAAAAAGGAATGTCAGCAACGTTAGGTCCTGTGGTCTGCTCCGGAGGGAAACCTCCTGTATTATTCAATCCAAACTCTTCTTGAAGCAAATTAATTCCATCCCATTCAAAGCTACCTGGCATATATCAGAAACCAAGGCATTCAGCTAGGAAAAAATGTGCCAACAAGCATACCGATTATTCAAAAGGAAGATACCATCTGATTTCCACATATCAGTAATGCTAACGCCATCCTCTGATAAAAGCCAGTAATCAGCATCATTCTGAAAAAATATAAAAAGCACCATTAAACATTCTATTTTTCATGAACATGTATAACTTCAGGAACTTCAAAAAATAAGTTTAACACAGTTCTCATTGACTTGGTTCGGCTTGTAGCTAGTCATCATCTAGAATAATACAAGAGAATTGACAGTGCACATTACAAGCACAGAATGCTACTTCACATCGGATACTCACATCTACATCTGAGGGGACAATTTTCATCATTCCACCAGCATATTCCTGGGAAGGACCTAGACCATCATTTATTCTGTTATCCAGCCTTTTGTCCTCCATGAGTTTTTCTGTCGTGGGGTTTTCATTTGAACCTGAACTAGAAGCGACTGGGTAGCTCATTGATGGCTCACCATCATTCATCTCATCAAATTTCTCCTCAAATTGACTGAGGTAGCAGTCCAAGAGAAATACAAACTTAATAAGTAAAAAAACGATAACAAGATTTGTAAAGAAGAATGTGCAAGCAACAAAGGGTCTCTGGTGGAAACAGCTCTTTATAAACAAAAACGATGATAGCACCTGACTAGGTAAACGTCAATGGGACCCATGGTGCTTCTAAGGATTATTTTGTACCGTCGTTGTTGATAATCTACACCCTGCATATACTGAACCAAGCTACTTCACCAAGTACAATACAACAACAAGATCTGCAATTATCCAACAAGCTTTACCTCGTCTGGTTCAGGGACCTCAAGGGTTGTGCCATGTGGAGCTTTAACTGCTATAAGGGTTTCATTCTACCAAAATCAAAGGTAAATGATTTATTCCCAAAAAATATTCATGAGTAAAAAATGGAACAAGTAACATGACGACTGAAACATCCAATCTACACAAATTTAAAAATCTAATCAGGTACTTGATAGACAGCAGAAGAGCAACCACCTGAAAGCAGGGCAGGTTCTTGATATCTTCTTCAGTCACAAAAAGCCATCTATGACAGGTAATAATTGAAATTTCATATTAGCAACGGCAAAACTACCTAAATGGGTAATATCCAGATCCAGATAAGGGAAGTAAATACTTTTGGTTGTTTTCATCTTCACTCAAAAACCTCAACTTGTCTTGCATGTCTCTGCAACAAATTGAAGTGTCAGTATGACAGGAAGCTTAGATTGGCTAAAGACTCAACAAAAACTAAAAACCTTATGCGTTCATCTAGTCTTCGTTCTTCTATTGAAAGCTTATTAACTTCGGCCTGCACATAAATTAAGCAAACGAAATCTCATCAAAATTAACACCTGAGCAATTCATTTAGAAGATCTTACTACATGAAATGAAAACTAAAGAGATCTGATGAGGCCTATTAAGCAAAATGCAGATATATCCAATAAGCTTGCATGCAAAGGAACCTATTCATAGCTTTTAAACATACGAGTTATTGTCTCAGACCTGTAAGAGAGAAGCGTCAATCTCTGCTTCCGCTGGTCTCAGAGAATCAGTTCCCCTGGTAAGTTGATGCATGTGAATCAGTTAAGTCACTACCATTTTCATTTACCACTTAAATTCTATCTGATGTGGCACCACCAAGTCAGAATTCAATACAAAGAAAACCACTAAGAAAAAGAGCTCCAAGACTGAATTATCTATTAAAGCTTACTTCCATTGGATTCTGTTCTTCAGTTTCTTTTCAATTAGACCAATGCCTTCAAGGACATTTGTTATGTCATATATACGTCTTTTTTGCACCTGAAATATAAGAATGTTTAGAAACCAGTCTTTCTTGTAAACTATAGATAATATGCTATAGATATATTAATGAGAAGAATTACCTCCAAACTTTCAGCTGCATTATTTAGATCAAGAATACCATCTTCTGCATGCTTTAGCAGGTTGATAAATCTTTTTGTCAATTGGCCTGGAAAAAAGAAACAATAAGAACCACTCAAATACAAAACTTGAAGCATAGAAACTGTAACACTTGTTTAAGAATGAAGAAATACACAAGTAGAAGAACCACCCAAAGAACTATCATAGCGGCAGCTTCCAGCAGGTGTAAGAGGAGATGGAGAACCTGCAACCATAAACAGTTACCGCGTGATGTAACCTATCTTAATCAAATTCTCATTTGTATAAAACAGACACCACGTGGAGTAAATCATCTTATGTACAGGGCGTGGTTGCACATAGCACAATTCAGTTATCATTCACTGTTGTATAGAACAGACACCATGTGGAGTAAATTATCTTATGTACATGGTGTGGTTGCACATAGCACAATTCAGTCATCATCCACTGCTGCTTCCGCAAAGCACAATCACAAAGAAGTGTATCAGATAGGGAATTTAAGAAATCATATTCACCAGCATTGGACAAAGGAGTTGAAGGAGCAGATGCATCAATTTTGGTACCCCTGGATCTCCCACTTCCCCTACCCTCTTTCCCAGATACAGGAGTGCGTAAAGGGCTGTTAGCTGCATCAATGTGCCCTGGAGTAGCAGTGCTCACTATAGATGAAACTTCCTGATGGACTCTTCCATTTTTCCGCTTCAGTGACTGAAAGAAAAACTAGCAGTCAGAGACCGGATTCATAGCAAATGAAACAGTTCAGAAAGAACCTTCAAGAGCTGTGTAAACTATGAAAATTGATCTCCTTCGTAAGAGTGTTGTGGTCAATGATGTAATTCAAATATGATCTGGGAAATTCTTAAAAAAAAATCAGCTGCTAAATACATGCTAAAGAATGTGAAATTTCTTTCAGCCACTGTCTGTACCTGCAATACATCTCATTTGGTTAAGTCATAGATATAAATTGACTGAAGCCATGAATGTAATGTCATTCAGCAGATAACTTGTTCTAAATCAAGAATTTAATTAACAAAAACTGATACAGGATAATAAAGTTAATTGAAGAGATGCAAAAGCATAATTGCGATTCAATGGACAACTTTTGATATCAAAAACATTAAGTGAAGAATAAAAAATATTCTCATATACTCACTGTATCTACAGCCTGAAGCAAGTATATGGCAATGAAGAAGTCCTGAAGTAGGTGACTGAGCTAAAAGTTTGTTAAATGGATACATCAAGTAGTAACTAGTAACAACTTGTCCTTCCATGTTTCTCAATTCCCAATCTAAAATTCCTTTCTCTTATAGACTGCGTTTTCATATTCAATTTACATTGAACATTACACCAAACCAAAATCAATCTCTGAAAACGACTTAAGATTCTACTTATATGAAATTTTTCTGCCTAATTTTAATATTTGATGATTTCCCCGCCTTTTCCAATACAAATTTAATTAATGCTACAACTCAATAAACAAGAATGCTTAGTTGAGTACACTTCAATTCTAAGCAAAAATAGGAAACTTCTACTCCAACTTCTTCCAGCTACGATATAGAGATTGTACTACATTTCCATCTTATATTAAAAAAACTCACAAATTAGGGAAACAATAGAATTTTGATTAATAAGAGTATATTGTTAGCAGAACTGACGGGAGGTTTGACTATAATAGCTTCAGGTTCCCGATTCAATAAATCAGCGCCGGCAGAAGCAGGAGTGGAGAATCGGTGGTAATCCTCAGCAGGAACGAACGGCGGCTTCATAGAGGAGAAAGGCAGATGGCGCTTAATCGGCTGCGGGATCTGACGACCACCACCAGCCGCCACAGACGGCGACGACACCGCCCCTCTAGTCGAACCTGGAGGCGTAGACATTCCTCCTGATGCGGCGGTTTCGAGGTATGGTCTCTTTCACGTGTATGAGGATGAGGTGAAGGGAGGAGAGGGGTGGAGGAAGTGGTAGAGGAGGGGCTGGGAGGGCAGAAATGGAAGAGGGGAAAACGAGGGAAAGGAGGGAATTTTGGTTCGGGAACATGTGGAGGGAACTTCCAGCAAAATGAAAAAGTGCAACGTGTCAGTCTTGTAGTTTAGGTAACCGGTATCTTCAGGTTATCAAATTGTACAAATAATTTATAAAACAAAAATTTCTATAATTTCTTGAATGGAGCTGGCTATGTTTCATCGACTCCACATACAATTTTTCTCATTTTTTCTTTATTGGAGTAATACACATGTGTGACTTTCTAGTAACATTCGGAATCCACTCACCGTAAAAAACGGTGACAAATGATCGCGTAACACATGACAACAGAAGAACTGTGAAACGAAATGTAAGATGACTAACCAGAAACATTAGGTTAGACACGGAGACATTGACCTTTACTGGACGATGAGAGACTCCGAAGGACTTACAAAAAATTCACTAGCTTGAAGGGTGTTAGTGAGGAGTGGATCACTGATCACGAGCACTTGAAGACTATGGTCAGAGATTATTTTGTGAAGCTATATTCCAATCCAGCATTACCTAGAGTATGCAGCACGATCACATTCCCTGCTCTCTCCCATGCGGACCGTCGCCTGCTGAACCACCATGTCACAGCCAAAGAGATTGAAACAGCGATGTTCCACATGGGTGCCCATAAAGCTCCGGGTCCGGATGGCCTCCCTCCGATTTTTTTCCAACGCCACTGGAATGTTGTGGGGCCTGCTGTGGTTTCTTTTGTACTAAAAGCCTTTGAAGCCGGGACTTTTCCGCAGCATATGAACGAGTCGTTAATCACATTGATCCCCAAAGTTAAGTACCCAGAAAGCATCTCCCAATTCCGTCCCATTGCCCTAAGCAATGTATCGACTAAACTGATTACTAAAATCATCGCGAACAGGCTTAAGCTTGTTATACCCAAGTTGGTGTCTACTGAGCAATGTGCTTTTACTCCCGGCAGACAGGCCTCAGAAAATATTATCATTGCGCAAGAAATTCTTCATACTATGCGAAACAAAAAGGGTAAGAAGGGGCTTATGGTTGTGAAAGTTGACCTTGCAAAAGCCTATGATAGAGTGAACTGGGAATTTCTTAATGATGTGATTATTGCTGCGGGTTTTGGGGCAGAGATGCGCAGGGTGATCATGAATAGCGTAACCACGACCAGTTTGTCTATCCTCTGGAATGGAGAGCAGCTGGAGGCATTTCAACCAACAAGAGGCATCCGACAGGGGGATCCGCTTGCCCCGTATTTGTTTCTACTGTGCATGGAGGTCTTGAGCAATATGATCACTACTGCGGTTAAAACAAAGAGGTGGAAACCCGTTGCGGCGTCACGTGGTGGCCCTAAGATCTCACACGTCTTCTTTGCGGATGATCTACTCCTATTTGGAGAAGCGACGGAGGAGAATGTTGGGATGATTAAGAGGGTCCTGGAACATTTCTGTAGGGTGTCGGGCCAACAAGTGAACAACGAGAAAAGCCATTTCGTTGTTTCTCGGAACACTCAGCCGGAGGTGGCACGGAGAATAAGCAGCTGCCTTAACATGCAACAGACGGATGATATTGGTAATTATCTGGGAATGCCACTATTGCACTCCAGAGCAACGGCTAATACCTATGAATTTCTAGTGGAAAATTTGCGTACCAAGCTAAAGGCATGGCAGACCAAGTGCTTATCACAGGCTGCTCGTGCAACTCTAACGCAATCGGTTTTAAATGCGCTTCCCTCGTACGCTATGCAAACTGCTAAATTACCAGCAAAGACTATTGAGCAAATGGAAATATATATGCGGAAGTTTATGTGGGATGAACTTGGGGATGAAAGGCATTTGCACTCAGTTGCTTGGGATAAAATCTGTCAGCCCAAGGCTCTTGGAGGCCTGGGTGTGCGGAGCTTGAGGTGCTTAAATCTGGCCCTTATCACTAAACTGGGATGGCAGGTGTTGGTGGAGAAGGACTCTTTATGGGTTAAAATGCTACGTGCAAAATACGGCTCTCCGCTGGACGATAATGGCAGGCGGAGCGTGTCGTCGGTGTGGAGAGGAATCAGGTGCTGTGTCAGGATTCTGCGCGCTGGGATGATGCCTTCTAACTGCCAGCATGATGGAGGTGAGGCCAGCCCTCCCCAGCCCCGATGGAACGGGTCAAATGATGGTAAGTTTACCACGGCAAGTGCTTATGCAATGCTGAATCATAACAATATGGATGCTACAGACAAGGGTTGGGTTAGAATCTGGAAACTCAAGGGACCAAATAGGGATAACATATGCCTCTGGAAAGCGAAACACTCTGCTCTCCCTACTGCGACCTTTCTACACAAGCGACATTTGACACCCACCGCTGAGTGCTTGTTATGTCATAAGATCGGGGTTGGTCAGATTCACGAGTTAAGAGACTGTGAGTGGGCTATGAAAATTTGGCGAAGACTAGTACATCCATCGCGTTGGAGAAGGTTCACTAATGCTGCGAGCATTGCGGAATGGATTGACATTAACACTGCGGAAAATATGGGAGATGGTACTACATCCAAGGGATGGCCGTATGTTTTCCGTGAGGTCGTTGCGGGTGTTTGGTGGTGGCGGAACTCGGTGATACATGGCAGGGTTGATAAACTTATTCCACCTAGTCTTTTTGTAAATGAAGCACTACATAGAGTGCGTTTATTGCATAAGGCCAATGGGCTTGCTGAGGCTTTTTTTGAATAGTGTTGTCAGGCTAAAATTCTGGACACTATGTGATTTGTATATATTTTTGATGAAATGAAATGATCCTTTTTCCAAAAAAAAAAAAAAAAAAGTCAGCTCTCACACGCGTGGTATTTATAACCATAAGGAGACGTCCAAATGTCTAAGAACCTAAAGCTTCTTCCCCCGAAAAGTAAAAGTGAATATGCTAAAACACACTGAAAATTTTATTTGTTTGGTTTATATGCCAAAATTGTTGAATGGAGTTGGTTAGTGTACTATATAAGTATTTTGAGTGGGCTTATTCATCATTATGAAACGTAGAGTTAGTCGGAGTTTAATAGTTGGTTAGTGTATGATGTAGTTTTATGTTTTCTCAAAGTCATGTCACATAAGTAAATAATTATCATATAAACTTAAGAAATTAATAAAATGGTGCATTGACCTCTGGTATTTCATCTTAAACCATCAACTTTTGCCTTCAAAAAAAAAATCAAACTTTAACGGTTGAACTAATGTCTTGTCACTTTTACAAATGGGTGACATTATTTTCATTGTGTCGCTCTCTGACTCTTTACTTTCTTTGATGTGTAAGTCCTGTTAGTTTTACATGTCTTCATTCTTATGTCTAAGGAGATAACTTAATACATATCAAATTGAGTGGATAATTCGGAAGGCCACATAAATCGAAGATAAGCCGATTCTCATTTAAAAATACAACAACAACACAACAACATTACCCCCATTGACTTAGAGGCTTCCACATATGGCAGGGTATTGGGGATCTGATGTACGTAACCATACCCATATGTTAGAAACACACAGAAGAAGATGAGAAAGTCAATGTTACGATTGTATGAGTACATGCAAAGGCATCATGCACATGCACTTGTTAAGTCGGTCCGAAATAATGAATGAGATGCATGTTAAACATGAAGAATGAGACCAAATAAGACACGGGGAGGGACAATAAGGAAGGGATAATTGAGAATCATATGGTCAGTGATATAATACAGTGGATACAATTGATTCATGTAGTAGAGGATAAGTGAAAATTTTATTTACTTAGGCCGGAATCACAATTGATATTATATAATATTTTTGAAAGATATATATTCTAAAGGCGCATATTATACATTACTTACTAATATATAAAAAGAGAGTATGATTTGAGCTACCAATCAAAAAAAACTAAAAAAAAGATAAATAAATAATTCGTAAGGGAAATGATTGATTTATATAGACGACCCACCTAGTGAGAAACAATGCTTGATTGTTATTTTTGTTGAATATTTAGTTTGTCTTTATATTGTTACATCAAACTAATTGTATATTTAGTTAGATTTTGGACAATTAAATCATACATTCTTACGGTCCAAAAACTTATCTAATAATCAAGATTAAGTGATAAAATTCCCTGATACAACAAAGACTAAGAATTTCTGATACGACATGTCAATTGGCACGAATTCGCTTTTCATAGATTTGATATTTGCTAGTTTAAGCAAGAATTTGGTCAAAACCCGCATAACTCGGGTTGACATTTTCTGACTCGACAAACTCAAAAATGACTTGACACACATGGTAAATCCACCCGCTAAACATGAAGATGATCTGCCAACTCAATAATCTCCATTCAAACCCGATCTTTCAAAACCGTCAAACTCAAAAATCAAATTGGAGGTCAATCTAAACCCGACATGACAATTTGAAATGTAATGTTTTGAGTTTGTATTTTTAAACCAACTAACCCAAAATCGATTTGTGTCATCTTTACCTACACCACAATATATTTTCTAAAAGCCCATTCTCATAGTTTGAGTAGTCACACACATGGTATCTTAGAGGACAACACCTCTCTCGTTAAATGGCAAGGATTCGAGTCTTACCAGTTTAATATTTTATGAAGAAGAACGTCTAACTAGGAAGTTTTCGATATTAATATGTTAGTGAAGCAATAATAATATGGTTTAAACATGCTTTAATTATTGTAACACATTCTCAATTTACATATAAGTTTTATTTAGAATTAGAAATCTCTATGTAGATGGACGGAATTCACGTTAAGGTGATGAATGTCAAAACTGGAACACATGGAAATATATTTTCTAAAAGAGGATTTTCATTTTTGACATAATGTCTTCGGATGCGTGGACTTTTATATGCTATACAGTGACACATCTACTTATCCTCAGGCGACGACTCACCCACCACTCACCCTGCCCAATTTCCGCCTCTTGAACCCTTCACCTCCATATCCGTCGCCTCCGATTCAAGGTCATCTGGATTCAACAGAATGGCCTGCGCTGCAACTTCAACGGCTATCCTCACTTCAGCATCCAAGGTGTCCGTTTCCCCTAAATCTTCCCTAAACTCCTCTCTTTCTCACAACTTGTCAATCCCGTACTCCTTTAACGGCCTCCGCAAAACCTCCTTGGCCCACGTTCCCCGTTCTCTTTCATCTCGCTCCTCCGCCCCCAGACGCCGCAATTTCACCGTCTGCGCTGTAAGTTTATCTTATTATACTAACCATTTTGATGATTATAGTTTGACTATTTGTTGAAATTGCATTTCTTTCTCTAGTCTTCCAATGATTTTTTTTGTTGCATTGATCTTTGTTACATTGGACTTGTGAGAACTTTAGCATGCTTATGGTAAAGATTGAATTTTTATCATGAAAATTAAGGTTTGGACTTGCCCATTTGGAGGCTCAGGTTGGATGACTGTTTGAAATGTACATGGTTATTGTCATATGGCTCAACTGAATAATGCTAATGAAAAAAATTTCAAACCAAGCATCTCAAGCTGCATGAGTTGATCAATCTGGCTAATGGCCCACTTGTTAATATGGTTTGTCTGAAGACTGTTTTGCAATTATGTTTGAATTGTTTGCAGCTCGCAACAGTGAAGCAGGAATCTAGAATAGTTCTTTTGATATTGGAGATTAGCTTGATTTTTTCCCCCTTTTTTAAATCAATGCACTTCGTCTATACATTGTCTTTTAATTGAAGGATTTTGATTCTTCTAAAGTCTTTCCTAATTCTTCATTCTGGTTAAGTACATTATGGATCCTCTATTGAGCATATATAAACATGCTGAATGGTCATTTTTCCTGTTAATGATTTGGCACATTCTCTTTTACATGGTTGTATCTCAAGATAGTTAATAAATTTGGTGGTCATTTATCTTGCAGAATGCACTGCCACTTGTTGGGAATCAAGCACCAGACTTTGAGGCAGAGGCTGTTTTTGATCAGGAATTCATCAAGGTATTTTATCTTGCTTCATTGAACCACATATATTGCACTTATGTTGTAACTACATGGACATTCTAATGCAGTTTCTGCCGATGGAATGTTTTATAGGTCAAGCTCTCTGAGTATATCGGAAAGAAGTATGTGATTCTCTTTTTTTATCCGTTGGACTTCACATTCGTGTGCCCTACTGGTGAGTTTGCTACAAGATTTTAGCTGCTTAATTTGTTTGATGATCATCATTACAGAATAGTGGTTTTTGTGTCATTAATGTAATTGGCGAAGCATCTGATCGAACTTCTTCTGTTATGTCCCCTTGTTTGTTTATTCAGAGATCACTGCCTTCAGTGACCGTTACGAAGAATTTAATAAGTTGAACACAGAAGTCCTGGGAGTTTCAGTAGACAGTGTGGTAAGGTTCTTTGCCATTGGTTGAGATTCTTACGGGGACAATTTCTGTAAATTCTTTGTCTGTAAATATTTGCATGAAAGAGTACACAGGGTAAAAGTTAAATAGATAAGTGTGTGAACTGCCCTTTATATTTATCCTCCATTGTGGATCCGTGATATAGTCAGCTTTTCACTTGCCTAAGAGGTGTTATTGTTGTAGGTCTTTTTCTTCCCTCTTTGAATTGGTCTCTCCAATCCATTTCATGAAGATTCACGTGCATAGCTAAAATTAAAAGTGTGGAAGTTGCTTTACGACTATTGTTGCAGCTTTTTGATGCCCAGGCCTTCTATCCTGTGACTCCCCCCCCCCCAATCTTATCATAAATGCTTCAGAACATGTCAGTGAAAAACGGTGTCGACGTGTCATGTTATACCTTTGATGCTTGTGGATAGTGCTGTGCTCCTCACTCATTCTAATAATCAAGTATATCTTAAACTTAATAGTTAATATACATGAAGTATCATTATAAGACGAAAATCAAGTGTCGCTTGATGAAAGCGAAGTTATTTCCAATTTCGATTTTTCTACCAAACATGCACTCTTTTTTTGTTGTTGAATTCTATGTTTCTGTTTCTGTTTCCCCCAAAGTTTCCTTTTGTCATGAGTATTCTTTGGTTGCTGTAGTTCTCCCACCTTGCATGGGTGCAAACAGAGAGGAAGGCTGGTGGTTTAGGTGATTTGAACTATCCCCTTATATCTGATGTAACCAAATCGATCTCCAAATCATATAATGTGCTGATCCATGACCAGGTATGACCTGTTCTTCCCCCCCCCCCCCCCCTTTTAATTTAAACCTGTTGTATCTGAATTTACTAATTGTCATTTACAGCCTGTGGTCATTTTGAGGTAACTGCCACTAAGAGGTTACTTCCTTGAAGTTCAAGAGAATCTTCTCTTGGTTCTATACTGTTTGTTGACTTAGACGTGTTCTTTTGTCTGATGCTTGTTGGAAACCTGAGAATGAATATCTTAGGAACAGGTAGATTTTCTAAAAAGCTATTTGTGAATGGAGTTTTCTAGTGTGTGTTCCTGAGAGAAGTGCTCTCAAAGTTTTGAAGAATACCAAGCAACAAACAACTGTTCTTGCCATTTCATGTTACCGCAGATTGAACAGTCACTGTTGTATTTGAGATATACTGGGTATTGATTGTTGTTGTTAGCTAAAAATGTGCGAGGAATGTCTAATGGCGTTCCTAGAGATGAAAATGAATTCTGTGTGTGGATGCACATATTATCATGGCTATGCATACATTTTACTCGGTAATTTCTTCAGAATCAATAATTTTCCTTCTTCTTCTTCTTCTTTTTTTTTTTTTTTTGGTTTTTGGAAAAAAAATTTCTTCCGGACTTCTCTAGATAGCGTTAATTTTGCCGTGCTTGTTCCAGGGAATTGCCCTGAGAGGACTGTTTATCATTGACAAAGAAGGAATCATTCAACACTCGACCATTAACAATCTTGCCATCGGAAGGAGCGTCGATGAGACCTTGAGAACACTCCAGGTAAATTACTGACCAAAGACAAACTAGTCTTTAAGGACAACAAGCACTTGCTTTTGTAATATGTTTCCAGCAAAAATGGTTCTTAATAGATTCTGGTAATTCTTTTTTGCAGGCCTTGCAATATGTTCAGGAGAACCCGGATGAAGTGTGTCCAGCTGGGTGGAAGCCTGGTGAGAAGTCGATGAAACCAGACCCCAAGCTCAGCAAAGAGTACTTTTCAGCAATCTGAGTGTGATCTTCTTGCAGTAAACGCTTCACTGGACCTTCTATATAGAAGTATTTCTATAGAGCTTCATCTTGCGATGCAACATTTCTCTCAACTTGGGCAAGTTTTTGGTTCTCTGGATAAGATAGTGCCATTGAAATTCATGTCTTATTTTGTTCCCAGCTCGGTAATTGCAGGATTTCTACCTCAGTTCTCGTCTGTCTTATTCCCTGCATCAGGAATAAATTGAAAATGCTATAGATGGACTTGAAATAAACAATGAAATGGTATCTAAGTATGTGTTTTAATGTCTAACGTTGCTGCTTTTTAACCATGAGGTCACGGCTTCGAGCCGCAGAAATAGCCTCTTACACTAAATGTAGAGTAAAACTGCGTACATCAGATCACTCTCTTCAGACCCTACGCAAACGCGGAAGACTAGTACACCGGAAATGTCTTTTTTAGTCCATGGTGATGGCGTGATTTTAGTTGAGTTCCACTCCACTCACAGTTCAAAACAACATTACCCTATTGTCTTAGAGGCTACCGTCTATAACGGGGTACGGGGGTTTGAATATACACAAACATACTTATGTGTTAGAAACACAAAGGTTGTTTCCCAATGACCCATAATGATGCGTCAAGCTATGTCGATCAACTGCTACTTCACAATATAAGAATCGCAGCTAATTTAGTGAGTCATTTGCTTTATTTCATCATATTCCTAAATCAAAAAAGAGTATGTCTTTGATTACACTCACAGTTTCATAGTAGGAAAACGACTAAACCTATGGTCATTCATGTATTCGTCATTATAACAAAACTATATGGTCCCCAATTGCCATAGTTAATACAATGGTAACTGCATTAAACCTGTAAAGTATGCGTAGGTTTAAAATAAGCGGTTGGGTAGCATTTTCTTTGTCTTATTTAAATACTCGTGTTCGAGTATCTCTGGTGTGCGCGAGTATCTCCGGCGTCAAAAAGAGTAGAATGACGATTAGCATTACAATAACTGTTAGCACATGTCTTTAAGTTGGCAAGGAATTCATCTCTACCTCTGTATAGACAGAGTTTGTTGTGATTTATAGTTAATTTAAAACTTCTGGTTGCTAAAGAAAGGCACTATTACATGATTTTCTAGTCAGATAAAAGGCAGGGTTTTTTAACCCATAGGACAAATGGGACTGCCTCACAACATATAGTCCAAGAATGACTCGTCAAAACGGCGCATGCCCCTTGGCCTAAAAAGACAGAAGTTCCTAACGTGAGAGCTACATCTTTAAAGCATTGTGTAAGACTAAAATATTCACTCAAAAAGCTAGCCCCAAAATATCAGTATCTTTAAATGCTAATCTTCATCTATTCATATGGGAACTCCTGCTTCAGCAACGTAGTTGAATCTTTCAACTTCTTCCCAACTCAGTTTTGATGTGATTTCATCGTACTCTGGCACAAATTCCTGGTTCAGCATGGGTAAAAACAAAAATAATGAGATTTAGTCCTAGTTCAGTACAAATAATATCAATTCTTACACGTAGAGTTCTTTAAACATAAATCGCTTGGTTATATAATTTAACGGCCCAAAATCTGATTTAACTATTCAGTTGTCTGAATTAAGGGAAAAACCCCCTTAAATAACATTGATTACTTTTGGGTATGAACTCCAATTTGTCAGTAACTAGTGGATTAAGTATCAGAGAAACGGTTCAAACTATACCACAGAAATATGTCTTTTTAACTTTTTTTCACTTATTCGTGTGAGTGTGAGGGCGAGGCTTGGAGTAATTGGTAAGATTGTTGTTTTGTGACCTTAAAATCACGGATTTGAGCCGCGGAAACACATCTTGTATAAATTGTAAGGTAAGACTGCGTACATCAAATCACAAAACGATCCAGCCTTTCCCCGGACCTTGCGCAAACGCAGGAGCCTAGTGCACCAGGAATGCCTTCTACACGTGGGTGTGTGTATATTCATATTTATGCTCGACTAATTTGACAATTGTACATTGCTCAAATTGGGGTGTGTCTTTATTATCCAACCCTATACAAAGTCAAGTTTTGTAAGTTTAAAATAATCGAAGAAGGCCTTACTATATGTGCAAGTAATGCCTCAAATGGAAATAAATACCTCGAGTTCTTTGACTAATTCTTTGGCTGTGGGAGCAGACACGATAATCCGACGTGCAGTTGGAGATATAAAGCCTTCATCAACGGCCTTATCAATAAAAGATAACAAAGAATTGTAGTAACCTTCTACATTCAATAGGCCAACCTGCATTCCACACAAAATTTAATCAAAAGCTAAGCTTTTGTTTGCAATTCAGGAAATGTCACACTCAACATGCCCCATTGTGGACCACATATTTCAAACTAATAAGATCTAGTGCTAGAAAAAAAAAAACTATAATAAACTGTCTGTACTTTCCTTCCATTGAAAGGGAAATCATCAAATAATAAACTTCTAGTATGAACTTTTTTGAATCGAGGGCGGATTTTGGAGGCTGCTTTGAGACACTGAGGTTACAGGTTCGAGACGTGGAAACAATTTTTTACACAAAATGTAAAATAAAGATTACATTAAAGCGCGAAGCGATCCAGTCGTGGGAGACTTACTAAAGCACAAGAAACGCCCTATGAACTTTTTGAATCATTGTCGTGAATGATGACGATAAAGCGACAAGGACACTTGATCATCACATCTTTGTATAATCATGACCCCTAGTGATTTCATAGTCAACCGTCCAACATATTTTATACATACCCATTGAAAGAAACAATATAGCCTCGTGTAAGACTTATCAATATGATATGGTTCGATGGAATTTCCCTTGCTTGACCTCCTTTGAAATATTCTGGTAAAATGGGCATGGGAAGTGGAGCACCATATGAAATGATTCATTTCTTATCGAATTTAAGTTGATAAAGACCATTGACCCAACGAAATTCCCACAAATCCTTTCTTATCTATAACAAAAAGGAACTACGAAAAGGCACAGTTGGTTGGATCTTGAAAAGGAACATGAGCATGACGTGTGAGAAAACAAGCCAAACTCAACGTCAGGCTGTGGAATTTTAGAGAGTTCTTTTGGTACAGTGGATGGAGATGCAGAAGAAAGTTCAATGGAGAAATATGCCAATTGTAATGATAGTTTGTAAAGGCAATAGGATGAAGGATGAAGGTGAATTGGTGTTTAAATAAGTAAGAATAGCTTGACTCATGACATGGATCGATCTATGTCTAAGTCGGATCGATCTATGTGGCTTGAAAATGAAGTTGAGCATTCTGCCAGACATAGATAGATCACATCGATCGATGTCACATAGATCAACAACTTCGATCGATCGATGTACCCTGGGTACAAACTTGAAAATCTTTGTCCAACATAGATCGATCACATAGATCGAACGATGTAACTTCGATCCATACATAGATCAATCGAAGTGGTCTGGATGAAAAGTTGGAAGTCTCTGTGAGACATAGATCGTTCGATGTGCCAACATAAGTGACTTTTCATCTAGAATTGCAACTTATGCACCAAGGGACATATCCAATCACCATGCAACGACCATAAACGTCTGAATGGAGTTTAAGAATCTTTTAAAAAGCTATCTATTATAACACATTTTCTTGACATCTTGTTTTCTAGTTGGTCCTTGCATTAAAAGTTCTTCTTCCTACTTAATACACTCTTGTTTTCAAAGTTCATTTGGTTTCTTTCCTTATTGCTGAGGTTAGAAACTTATTGGCTGTTGTATCATAAGAGGAAATTTGTCTACAACCCTGCAGCAACTAGTGGGGGCAAATATTCCTTACGGATAGTGTTTGTACACGTCTCAAGCCATCAAGTTTGCTCATTATTTCTGTTGTTCTTGCATCCATTTTCTAACACCAAACTGTAGCAGCTGAGGTCCACAAGGAAAAGAGGTCAGCATTTTATTCTGATAAATGTAACTTCTTTAAAAAGCCTAAAGATGAAGTCAAAAAGGTATGATCCGTTGAAAATTTGTTTCATAGACCAACTAATTCTTGCAAAAAAAGATTTTCTATCACATCCGGAGTCCTATCTTCTATTGCATAAAGCATGATCATACTATATGTGTTGATATATTATCGAATTAATATACATGATATGAATTCACCTAACACGATAGAAATATCAACCCAAGTGTTCCTAACCCAGAAGATATTGGAACAAGATATTACTGTTACATACAATGTGGTTCATCTCGCATTCTAAACATAACATATAACATTTGAGTCTCACGTATGGAACCTATTGCATAAATGAATTAGCATGATAATAGTAGAATGTGCAATACCCCTGGCTAAACCACACTTCCCACATGGTAAAAGGAAATTAACATCATATGTCACGGTCTGGTTAGCTACAAGTATTATACATTTTCTTTTTCAAATACTAAGAACTTCTTAGAGATAACATGAACAGTTGCATGATGTGATTAAAACACTGGCCATTTTCTTACAGGTTTACGATGAATGCGTAGCTGAGCCCATGTTATAACTTCAAGCAATTCTTCAAGTGTACCATAACCACCTGTAACAAACAAAAAAGTTCGTATTCACCAAAGCAACATACTATAAGACAATGTAGCATTTGCAACAAACAATCCTTAGGATTCTTATGTAACCGAAATTATAACTAAGAAACCTGGGAGGGCAATGAAGGCATCTG
This sequence comes from Eustoma russellianum, assembly GCA_036186865.1. Lineage (NCBI taxonomy): Eukaryota > Viridiplantae > Streptophyta > Magnoliopsida > Gentianales > Gentianaceae > Eustoma > Eustoma russellianum. The sequence continues at coordinate 2,537,865 of AP025044.1, forward strand.
CTTGACGGGCCATCTCGGCCTTCCTTTGATGCATGTCTGACACAGCTCTTACTTCTCCAATGGGTTCACCTGTGATCTATTTAAACACAACCTTATTTCGTAGGACCGGACAATGACTTCATTAATCTAAGTCATCTACTAAATCAATATCAAGATATGTAGATTTGAGAAAGATAAGGAGAAAAAAGAAGTTTTAACCGTAACCAAATACACAGCAGAAAGAAACAGAATTAATTTTAATTGGTATAGTAAAGGGTAGGCCTTAAATCATTTGTGATCGTACCTCTCTTGGCATAAGTGTTCTTGGAATGACACTGCAAAAACGACAATACAACAAAGATAGAACGAACTTAGTCAACTCACTTTAAAATAATGCTATGACGGTTAAATATATATTATTGGGTGGGGAAATTGAATAAGTATCCTTGAAAATTGATGACTTCAACTCCAACCTGACCTAATACGCTAAATAATTAAGCTGCAAAAACAAAAATGCAGGAGGAAAAGAGGATTGTTCCTTGTTCTGATAGTGAAATATACAAGCACACAATTCATGCTTTCCCAGTTGTCCCCCCCCCCCCCCCCCCCTTTTCCTTTTTTTGTGATGCAAATGTTCCCATCAGAAGCATAAAAATTTTGTCTCTTCATCTTAAAAATTTTCCACTTTTATCTCTTCAGTTATTACTGACAAAACACAGACCATATATGGTTCCAACACAATCAAGAAAAAGGTGCTTTAATGTCACCTTTTACTTGCTCTATGCAAAGGAATATCCTTTATCCTTATTCAATAGGACAAATTGGCTGACACAACCAAACAAGCCTTTTTGAAATGAATTCAGACCTTTACACAGACAAGAGAATAACGCAATTCCAGCATTTGATCCCATAAGTTGTTCTCTTTTTGACAAGATTACTCATTTCCATTAGACAATGGTAAAAGTTATATGATTTCAAGAAAAAAATATTGATAATAACTACGAATTCAAGAATGATGATTTCTTTGTCTTGATATTCTAACACAATGAAGACCAATACCCTTGCCGGGGATCTTCATCGTCTAGCTCTAAGAAGCATCGTCGAATATGTAAATTAGGAGCTCAGTACCCTCTTAGGCTGAGAAGATCATACACAAGGAGCACACGCAAAGTGTCCCTACAAACTAGTCATTTGGTGCAAACAGCAGTGAAACATTCACACTACAACTGCGCGTGCCTCCAAAATCAAATCATGTACCTCTTGGAACAACTCACACGTACCAACTGAGCTATATCTGGAGTCAAGCTTTTTCTTTTGAAGAAAGAGAGAGAGAGAGAGAGGAGAGAGGGGAGAGCGCGTCATACCCAAGGACATGCCGCCCACCATCATGAACTGCCTGAGAAACCATGCCCATCAGACCCACGCTTCCACCTCCATACACCAAATCAATCCTTCTGTCCACCTTCAAACATACCATCCAAACAAGATTAGACGTGTCACCATTATAGTCCCCATTATCAAGATGAAAAAACATCCGTGCTCAAAATTCAAGTGGACCTTCCTCAAACAAACAAAAAAGAAAAAGAAAAATCATATGAACCATCCCCATTTTCTTTATTCACCTTTCACGTCACTTCACAACATCATTTCAAATGTAGATAATTTTAATAAAAGAGAGGAAGAAAAGTGCGATCAATGTAGTCAATTTCATGCGCTATCTCTTACTCATTACTACTCAATAATCAAGCGATATTAACAAAACAAAACAAAAATATCATGCCCTTATACTATAAAATACACGTTATACACAACCTTATGAAATGAGATGATGAAAGCCACTTGTTCAGGGCTGAGTGATGATTTCTTTCTATTTTTTTTAATACAAAGTGTACATTAGGAGAAGAATTGTGGGCATGGAAATCAAGAAACAGAAGTGACGAAGGGGGTGGCGTTTCAATGAAGGGATTGGTGGCAAATATCCCGATGAAACAACACGCTTAAAAGGAATGATTATACAAAGGTGTGTCACGTTTGGCTCCGTAACGAAAAGGCTAAAAAATTTGTTTTTTTTTACTCGAAATCCAAAGTAAACAAAGATCACGCAAGAAGACTGCTCTACTGAGTACTGACAGCCAAATTACAGCTAGCAGTTTGTTTCTCTCTCTTTCTCATGCCAAAGATCTCGTAAACCCTAAACCCTTCAAACCTACAGTTCTTTCGGCAAACATATTGTTAACAAGTGTGTTGAGGAAGACCCCCAGAAATAAAACAAATAGGCCAAATGTTTGGAAAGCTGAAATCACCGAGGCAAACAAAGGAAATATTTTCTATCAAAAAACATTACAATCTTATTGGGCGAGATAGAAGATGGATATGCATAAAAAAAAAGTCCCTTCTGATTTTTCCATGAACACAATAATCTTATTGAATGAGATAGATGATCGGACATTACAGGTGATCCTCTGTCATGAAAATCAATATATGCAAACAAAATCAAAAGAAACAAAGCCATTTTTTCATCTCAAACAGTAATTTCATGAGATTGAAGTGTTGGAGTTCATCAACATAGACAAATAAAAAAACCCTTCGAATCAAATGGGCGGTTGATTAAAAAACATTGACAGAGAACTTGGAGAATGAAAATAATGCAATACATGGTGGTTTTTGGGAATGAACAGGCTGGTTTGTTTACCAATTCTTTTCCCAACTGAATAGCAGCTTCTTGATAGCTGGTCTTCTTCCCTGAACTGCTCCCACAGAAAACACATATTCTTGTAAACCTCGATTTTTTCTCCTCCGCCATTCTTTTCTTTTCCATAACGGAACCCATAGACAATTTCCAAAAGAAAGAAAACTGAGGGAAAGGTGAAAGATGGGCTGATTTTATAGTACAAAACCACTCCTGTTATGTCATGTACAACCATAAATAATGACTCTGCAGCACACACTCTCTTACCTGTTGCAACTACCGAGTTTCCTGCAGCCTAGCCCTATGATTTATGGAAAACTTCATAAGTAATTACTTTGATGATGGTTCTCTCTCATCAAATTAATTACTAGTTGCATGTTAATGAATAAATAACGTTTTCGATACAATATGCTTCCGTCATTATATTAGGCTTTCGTATCTATGCAAAATCTGAGGAGCGACTGGATCGTTTAACGATCTGATGTACGCAGTCTTATTTTACACTTTGTAGAGAGGCTGTTTTCATGGCTGGATCGCTTAGCGATCTGATGTACACAGCCTTATACTATATTTTGTGCAAAAGGTTGTTTCCGCATCTCGAATCCGTAACCTAAAGATCACAAAACAGCAATCTTACCAGTTGCTACAAAACCGAACCTATTACATATCGATTACTAAAAAAAGGTTGAACCCCAACCAGTAAGGGTCCCTCCCACACCCAGTCCCAAAGGTAGTGTAGGGATGTAAATCAGGTACCCAACGGTCCGCTACTAAGAGCTTGGTCATATACACAGTAGTCTGCATAAGGAGCCTCCAGCACTCCAGGCAAGCCTACAGACCAAGGAGCTCTCACACTATGCACTTGCTGGAAAGGGGCTCTCTTGCCTTTGGCAAGAATTGAATCCTTAACCTCCCTTTCGAAATCTCCTGTCCGGAACCAGTTGGGCATATCGATTACTAAGTAGTATTATACATGTTAGACGTATTAATAGTAGTCATGTAAGTGTAGAATAATTTAAATGTGTGTGAGATAAAACAACTGTCAACCTACATATGTATTCTGTATGTAGAATAATTAGACATATTAATAGTTCATGTCATATTATCAATCATGTAGGCTGAAACAAATGGGTGAGTTTTTGGTTTTGGAGTTCCCGATTTTGACGATAAAACATTATTCTTTTTCATGATAACCACTGAACAGAAGTATGTAATGTACTAATTCATGTTTTTTCTTCACTAAAAATATTATTATATTTAGTTTGTCAATTTATTGTAACTTTACTATATTCAAAAATAAAAGATGACAAAATTTTTGAAACAGTGGTTGTAAATTTTTTTTGTGTGTAAATGTCATCCTATAAATTAATTTTCTTGAAACAATAAAATCGTAGCTAACAAGAACATATGAAAATGACGTTCCCACAGTATAGATATGAGGAGTAGAAGTATCGGAAGATCGTTTGTAACTTGTTATTATTATGTTGCATATATAGAAAATAAATACACATTTGTTCTTCAATATAATGAAATAGTAAATAAAGAAAAGAATAAAGGACTTAAAAGTATACATATAATTTTTTTTGGAGGAATGTGGAACTTTATTAGAAAAATAGCCAAATACAACGTTTACATCATCTAGTCTACATTACGTAATATAATTTTGGAGTTGAAAGTGAACATATACTTTTCTTTATTATTTATACACAATTTCGCAATAGTAAAACCGGCTTTTATATATTATCTAAGATTGCGCTCATTATTTTAATTCTAAATTGATTTTTCAAGTAACAACGGATTCAAAACACAACACGTATAAAGCATAACTCGCTTGTATTATTCGGAAAATCACTCAATACCAAACAAGTATTCTTGGCTTTTTCATCTACTAGGCCGGCCTCCAATATATATACACACTAGTCTAAACAAAACCAAACTATATTTGGACTAGATAAACATCATTACAACAAATCCTTACTAAAATAGATAAAGACAATTACGGAATATCAAGACAATGACTCTATCTTTAATTCCTACTAATTAGAATCTCAATCTAACAAGAAAATTATCCAACAATTTTACTCTACGACTTCGAACTGTGTGAGGATCCCCTCACCCTAAATTCCTCACCCCACGCGTCACCGCGCGGCACGTGGCAGCAGGGGTGAGTGGTAAGACTAGATATAAGTCACCCTCATCTAGCCTCATCACTCATCTCTGCTGTCACGTGTCATGCGTTGACGGGTGGAGTGAGGGATCTCATCCCCTTCCAACCATATACCTTTTCTACCTCGAGCTGGTTTTGGGTTAACGCGTGAATCCCAATATTTGGGGGCGGCGCCTCCATTGAGGTGGCTCATGTCATGCAGCTGACTTTTCACATTACTAAAATTGACCACAAATCGCATTCAACAACACCACTCTTCCGACTGACATTTTCGCAATTTTGGATAATGATAGAATCGTTTTTAGTATATACTTATGAACATCTTAAATACATATTTATATAAATGAGGTTATCCGTTCCTTACAATGCCTTTAAGGGAAAGAGTCTTTAGGCTTATTTGAAAGCGACCGGTTGAATTGTGTGTGTGTGTATATATATATATAGACACATATATATGTATACACATACATACATATGTATATGTACGTGTGTCTGTGTATGTATTTATGCTTTTGTATATATATGTGTGTGTATTTGGTTATAATTGATTGGGTCATAAATACTTTGTTTTGCATGAAACCTAATATATTTGCTCTTCTAGAAAAAACACACTAGATGAGAAAAGACAACTTATTAAAATGGAATAAAAGAATTCAATAACTAGTTATTTAAATGAACAAGTATTTGTTTTCAGGAAAAGAATGTTAGTGTCCTTAAACTTTTATTTTTGAGGAAACATCACTGAGAATGAAAATTTTTATGTACTCATATTATCGATATTTATGTCCTATGCTATCGTTAGAATATACCGAGTATGATTGATTGATTGAGTATCGATATTTATAATTTATATATGCAATTGCTTTTGTAAACAAAAATAAGAAAAAGCGAAGGAAGCTGGGATCAATAAGTTTTTTTTTTCTCTCTTATTTAAAAAACGGCTTGAAAAAAGCGGCGGCAGTTGCCCACTGGGCGACGCCTAGGATATTGGATGATCCTCTGACCCCTTATTCTCTCACTCCCCTTGGGACAACCTGACACGTGGCATACAAGGAATGGTGAGGCTAGGTGTGAGTGATCTGCACCCAGCCTCACCACCCACATGTGTACCACGTGTGGTCATTTAATACTCCTTAAAGGGGGGTCAGGTGATCTCATCTGATTGGAATCACAGGGTTCGAAACCGACCAGAGCCTCGTTGCTTTGTCACATGTAGATGGTATCTAAATTTGGAACTTACCGCTGGTCTAAATTAGTAAGACATGATCGGAAATACACATAAAGTGTCTATTGCAAACTGGGTCAGCAATCTTTTAATTTAATTAGGACGGATATAAATTGGATCAGCAATCTTTTAATTTAATTAGGCCGGACACAATAGTCTAAGACATTACTGACCCAAATAGTAGTATTGTACTTAAGCTGTGCGTATATTGGTTCGAACCTGCAACCTTTCATTTACAATTTTCTTAATCCGAATACTAACAAAGGTATGACCTTCATGTCGTCTAGATTTATTGTTGCAGTTGTAATTAAATTGAATATAATTCAACTGGCCGGTCCGAGTCTATAAAAATCAGTTCCAACCGCTGTACAACTGGAGCGTTGGCCATAGTTGACCGAATGATAAGACTGCCGGTTCTCAGGTGTAACTCGTACCGATTGTCTGGCCGCATTGTATTTGTTGCTTGTTTCCGCTGTACAACTGGAGCGTTGGCCATAGTTGACCGAATGATAAGACTGTCGGTTCTCAGGTGTAACTCGTACCGATTGTCTGGCCGCATTGTATTTGTTGCTTGTTTATAATACAAGGGAAAGGTTCAACTGACTCCCTTTAAGGAGTATTAAATAACCACCTACCACGTGACACACAAGGGGGTGATAAGGCTGGGTGCGGATGAATCCCATCCAGTCTCACCATCTCCTTGTGTGCCACGTGACAGGCGGTCCCAAGAGGGGTGAGGGGAAAAGGGGTCAGGCGATCTCAATCGATAATACAATATTTGAACCCAAGTGTAATTTAGCAAATCTGTTTTAAAAATGGCAAGCTTAAAATAAAATAAAACTAGAGTAAGAAATTATAGTATGGATTTGTAGATGAGAATTTTTCTATAAAGAAAACCACAAAAGAAGAAAATTTGAGTGAAAAGACGGTACAGGAAACGTAGTGATGGTGCGTGGAATTATCTGCAAGACAAAGCCGTAAAGTTACAAGCTAGCCTTCTTCAAGCTATTGGCTCTCGCATTTAATGCCAACATGACCCATTGTCAATGACGGCATGGGTCCATGTTTTTTTTCTCACAATTTAATCATTGTGTGGGCTTCTGATTGATTGACATGTTCAGGAGTAATGCGATTCCCCCCCCCCCTCCCCTCTTTACGGGGATAGGAGCACCTCACAGCAAAGGGTACGGTGACGCGTGACCGCACGACACGTGATAACAAGGAGGGTGGTGAGGCTAGATGAGGGAGGTGGTGAGACTAGATGAGAGTCATCCTCATCTAGCCTCACCACCCCCTTACTATCACGTGTCGCGTGGTCACAAAGGAGGTGAGGAAAGTTGGGGTGAGAAGATCTCAACCACTCTTTATGTATAAATCCTTGTATCAAAGATTAAATCTCTTACTCTAGGATCTATCGTTTCAGTCCCAAAAATTATATGTGAATTATGTAAATTTAGGGTCTAACAACCTTTTAGATTGTATGAAATTTTACACAGTGACACACAAAATGTCTTCGCAAACCAGGTCTTTAGGCTTCAATCCTTAACACTAATGGTCTCTTTTTCTTGTCTATATCACTTTGTGAAATACATAAATTACGTATGTCAATAAAAACCTACCGTTTGGAACCAATGTTTATAATTTAAATTATAATATATTAAACACTCTCATAAAATTTTCATTTAATTTTCGCTCTCATAAATTTTTATCTTCCTGTAAAAATAACTTTTGAATCAAAGAGCGACGTAATTTATAAAAACTGGTTAGCTTATATTAAGGAACTCATTTTAAGGATTAAATTTGTACAATAATGTTTTTTATATATTATTTATATTGACAATTTTAATGTTTCATCTCTATTGAATACAAAATTTAAATCAAATGGATTCAAATACAATTATAATGAAAAATTAAAAATCATCATTATTACAATATACACGATATAATGAAATGTTAAATCATCATTTCAATATGGTCCCAAACGTTAGAGTTTGCTTTACCTGAAAAATTCATGAGGGATTCAAATCCAACCAATATCAGAATTAATACTCCCGTGCACTGAATTGTCTAACTAACTGTCACTAAATAATATAGTATTTTCTAACCGACTCTAATTGTCTAATTCACTGTCACTAAATAATATAGTATTTTTTTTTTACTAAACTATACTTATGCAGAATAATCTTCGTTTTTGTACCTCATATTGACACACATTGATTATGGTTGTCGCGCCTATCGGTTAGAGACCATTGACAAATTTTATTTGAATTATTCTATCAAATAATATATAGTTTGGTGATTTTTCGATATTTATGCATAGAAATGCGCACAAAAAAGTGTTAATTTATCACTGTATGGTTGGTCATAGACTCATAGTCAATAGAAGTACAAAATAAAAAACTTGTAAACAAAGCCCGTAGGGCATAGTTCAGCTGGTTCCGGAAGGATAGATTTGCTTGCTACAAGATACAAGGTTCGAGTCCCGCAGACTGCAGTGTGAGGCAACATCTTCAAACTCTAATGGGGGCCTTGAGAGCGGACTGCTTGTAGGTCCGTGGGCACTGTGCCTTTCCTTTAACAGACCGTTGAATATTTGATTTACATCCTCCTGGCTGCCTTGTCGGATCGGGATTTGAAGGCCCTTCGGATTGGGGAAACAACCTTTGCTACAAAAAAAAATTACAAATAAAAGTATAACAGTGGTGTTATCAGATATTTATATAGCTCAGTGGGATTTTTGTAAGTTTCCTTCTGCTGGTCACTTAATTAGTCTAACCGCTCGAGTCGGCGGCCAAAAGGCTACCCGATCTTCTTAGACTTCAAGTTTTCAACATCGCGCATCTAAGTCATAGTTTAGTTGATACTCGGGTTGAGATTTGATTGAAGAGCTCAAGAGTTCGAATTTAGAGACACGCGATGTTCAACTGATGTTAGACCGAAGGATTGATTTGCGACGAACACCTTATATGAATCCTCATCCAACCTCTGCTAAACTCATGATTTATTTCTTTTATAATGTTCTTTGGAGAACGATAGAGACCCACGAAATTGACATTTGCTCCAAGTTTTCAACATCCTGATATACCCAAATTTGACAGCGATGACATTGGTTGCATTGAAAAGGTTCTTATATTTTGAAGTAGCAGTTGATGGACACAGTTTGACGCAATTTTTATTATGGATCATCGCAAAACAACATTCGTGTATTTCTGACGTATGTGTATGATCGCGTACATCTGAACCTCAATACTCTGCCACAGAATGTTGTTGTTGTGGTTGTATAAATATGTAATAGATAGCTAAGGTTTGTATATTCACCTTATCTGCGTTCTTTCTCAACAAAAGGAATAAGAATCTCAAAAAAAAAAAAATTCCTGATTTTGGGGGTGAAGTAGCGCCGGACAAAATGTAAACCTGTTTGGTTGTTTCTACTTTCAAGACTCCAATTTTCCTAACAGTTTATGCCTAGAGCTGTAAATGAACTAAGCCGTTCGGTTATTTGGCTCGTTTGGTTCGGGCTCGAGTTCGAGCTCAGCTCGGATAAAAGGTTAATGAACAGAGTTTGAACATCCTTTTCTGTTCGAGCTCGGTAAGTGGCACCGTTCGTTTAAGGTGTTCGGCTCGTTAATGTTGTTCGTTGAGTTAAACGAACCAAGCTTGAACAAGTAAATATGTTCCTTTAAATAAATGAACAAGCTCGGCTCGTTCGCTAAGTTAAATGAATAGAGCTTGCACAACACAATACTCGGTTCATTCGGCTCGTTTACCGCACTATAATTATGCCAAACAGAAAATTCACCCAAATAAGATTATCAAATCTACAGACTGAAGTATGCTTTTTCGACTACTCATAATCGAAGAGGCCATCAATTTCACTTAGATGTAAAAGCCCATTAGTAGTATCCTAAGCTATGTCTGGACATATGCACTAGGTTAACCTGAACAAATACTAGGACCTAGGCCCAAATTCCTTTCGGACACTTAAATGGGACCAAGTTGGATGTTCTATCTACACTTTATTCTTGAATGCATTCAAAGGACGGACATTGTACCAACTGGTAAGGTTGTTGTTTTGTGACATTGAGGTCACGGGTTCGAGCTGTAGAAACAGCCTCTTACATAAAGTGTAAGATAAAGCTGCGTACATCAGATTGCAAAAAGATCCGACCACTCCCCGGACCCTACGCAAACGCGTGCACTGGAAACACCCTATTTTTGGATGAATAAAGATGTTGTATCCCAACCCGAAAGCGTTCTATAATATACAATATGGTAAAAAGTTGATTAAAAAAATATTCCTGAGACAATGGGGGGACGAACCTTGAAGAGGATGAACATGTGTAAATACCTCATCTTGGCTTCTTCAATATATAGAGGGTGTGAGCCACGTTTTTATAACCCACGTAAAGTCTTCAACTCAAGCAAGTGTCTTAAAGATGTCCAAATAGTCTTTAGCAACTCTATAATTGGATTTGATGCTCTATATCCACCCTAGAATGTCTTAGACATATTTACAATAGTCAAGAAAGACTCAAAATGTTAGGAGAAAGTCCACAACAAATTTGAATAAGATTGGAGAGAGAAAACACTTTAAATCTTTCTTTGATTTTGTTCCAACGGCTATAAAATGTGAACTCTGGCCACATTGATCTATCTCTCTTGTTTTAGACGTCGTGTTCAGGTTGAGAGATCGATGTCTTGTAGTGTTGTTTCACGTTTTGCAACTTACCTACATCGATCGATCAATGTCTATTTCTTTTAGAGACTGATGTCATATCGATCGATCAATTTCTTTAGCCTGACAGATCAATGTTGGACATTGTGGTTTTAATTTTGGACCTTAACCACATTGATCGATCAATGTCTCTTCTTTTAGAAACTGATGTCACATCGATCAATCAATGTCTTCAGTTTGAGAGATCTATGTTGGACAGTGTTGTTTTAGTTTTGGACCTTAACCACATCGATCGATCTATGTCTCTTATTGTAGAGACTGATTTTACATCGATTGATCGATGTGCTTCAACCTGAGAGACTGGTGTAGGACAGTGTAGTTTCATTTTTGTACTATCCTTACGTAAATCGATCTATATCTAATTTTAGAGGCTGAAGTATATATACATAGATTGATACATGTGAGATATCTATCTCTCACGGTGTGTTTTTCTTATTTTGTTTTATTTTTAAAGTATAAAATGTTTTTAAACCTTTTTCAAGCATTTTTTTAACTTAATCAAAACATTTCATATTTCAACACTATTACAACTATAAGAATACATATTATGCAAATGACTGTCCTTGCAGGTTGGTAGTTTTGAAATTTGAACTACTACCATCTTTTCTTCTAACATGGGCCATAATCAAAGCCTAGCTCCAATCATCGATACCCTAAAAGTAATTTCTCGTTAGTCTATAGCATTTCATACTTCCATTTACAATTACATTATAATTTTACATAATTCATCCTAATCTTGCAACTTTGATATGGTTGTTTGAGTGCGGGTGGCATAAAACAATGCAAGAAGTTAAAGAGCGGTTGCTTTAAAGCAGGCTGTGGGTACGTAGTCCCATCGCTTTTGCACTGTCTTGGGGATGCCATTTGTTTATCATATCAAAATTAGAGCTACCTTTTTCTCATTTGGCCACCTTTAAAAGCCTATGTCCCGCTGGCCATTTCTTTAGGAAAATTCTTGATCGTACACCACTTTCGGAATGGATGTTTTTAGTTCCAAAGAGTTTTGTGTAAAATGTTTTAGTGGCTTATTAAATGAAGGACTTAAGATTTTGTGTTCACAAGATGTTTGAGCCCAAAATTACTCTAATACAAAAAGTTGACGACGGGTCCAATCGTATCTGTTAAGATTCAAAACAACCACCTTAGATGCAATCTATCATTTGAAGACTAGCTGTGCTATGTCTTGGTAACTTCCTTATGAAAATTCTTACGACAAAATAATAAAATATTTAGCGGTTAGATTAAAGCGAGAGTTTTACATGTAATTCGAATATTGTATAGGTTTTGTAATATCATCGTGTAAGCTTTTGTATTTGAGAAATAAATTTTTGCCAGATATGTTACTATTCATTGGTCCCGCAATAGGACCGGAAAAAACCTCATATCTTTTGCCATTTTCCTCTTGCTTCCTCATATCCGAAAGGAAAAATGCGTGTTTGAAGCTTATAAGCATATATAAAGAAAATACCTTTAGTATTATGCTTTGTGTTGTCTGATCGATGCTTTATAGTTTATACCTCACGTAAAAGGAAAAGTAAAAGAATTTCGAAGGCGTAAAACTCCGATGCCGGGAAAAATATTAGAGAATGTTGTTTCAAAATTTTGGAGCAAAAGGGAAATCTTTCGTCTTAGTACTCTCACCGTTCCAGTTCCAAAGAGCATTGTGAAAGATACAAATTAGAAGTCTAGCAGCCTCCTAGATTAGGTGAGGACTTAGACAGTGACTTACAAAAGGTGTCTCCGTAAACCAGGCCGAACAGAGGAACACCTACCCTGTGCATGTATCTGGAACCGAACTCTGAGTAAATACCAACTCGAGTAACAACTAGACTATATAATATGGGCATGTTGTTTCAAAATCTTGATGTCAAGTGTTCCTTCCTTAACCGACTAAAAGAGAAATTATCTCCCTTCTTTTCACTTTTGATGGATTTTCATTTTGATAAAGGACTCAAATTAAAGTAAAACAATGAGCAAGATTCTTCTGTATGTGGAAAGAATCGCTGGTTAACTATGTAGTAGATGGCGTGTCGAGGAGGTGTTCATTTAGTTATACTGTATTGCAATCCGTGGTTTTGTATATCATGCACAGAACTTTTCCTTTTTTGCATGTCAGAATGAAAATTTTCAGTCGACATTTTTCTCTAAATTTGCTTAGTTACTTATTTTGGCAGCCTTCGTAAGCATTTACAAACTGACTTGAGATGAGTGGATTAAGTATGACTTACTAGATTTGCACCTTTCTGAGTACATTGTCAATGATAGGAGTTCATGGAAGCAGAGAATTAAGGTTAATGAGGTTTAGTCAGGATATAGAAGCAACTTAGAGTATATTTAGAGGTTTAGATACTCCCCACATTTTAGGTTGACTTTGCACTTTTTGTTTTTGTTTTTGTCTTTCATTATTTCTGCATATACATGGCTATGACTATTTTAATATCGGAAGCTTTCTATTTGTGTTTAATAAATTCATTCATCAGCACACCAGCACGCCATCACACCATATTCCTATAATTATATCATCTTTTGCGGATACATATATAGTCGAGAATCTCACTAGAATCAAATTTTCTATCCTTTAGGATGTATGTATTGTTTGTCTGCCTTTCACCTTTCCTAGACCCTAGCGATAACTTTTAGTTTCGTTGGGGATATTATTGAGTATAATTGTAATTGTGATTGTGATATTCTTTTGAGGTCTTCAAAAAAGGAATTTTATTCAACTAACAGTTCGACCAATGCATCAGAAACTGCTTTAGTGACGATGTTTTGGTCATTAGATGCTAATTTAATCTTTTGTTTATTTTGTTATAGCTTCTATTACATTTATTATTTGATTGGCACGAAAGGTACACCTGAATTGAGACAATAATACTAAGAGAAGATATCAAATCGTATTTGAACGGCTTTAAATGCCCCTCGGTTTTGTTCTTCGACTATGTTTCCACACCCCCCCCCCCCCCCCAACCCCAAAAAAGAAGGGTCTAAAGATGCACAAATGTCTGGGGGAAATATGTAGCCGAAACTTATTACTTCCTTTTTTATCGTCTCTTCCGGTCCCGTTAGGGATGAGATCACCTCATCCACTTTCTCCTCACCTCACGCGTCACCGCGCGACACGTGGTAGCAAGGGTAGGTGGTGAGGGTAGAATGGGATATCACCGGTAGGATATTAACGAAACGAGCTGAGCCGAATAATAGGTTTTCGAATTTGAATTCGTTTATCTAAACGAACTATTCGGCTCGGTTCGTTTACCTAATCGAGCTTTAGAAGTAGTTCGAGTTTGGCTCGATAACACTAATTGTTTAAACGAGCCGAACAGTTCGCGAACAGTTCGGTTCGTTTAACTAAACGAACCCAAATAGGTATTCGAATTTGGCTCGTTTAAGTAAAATTAACAAACGAACTCGAACCAAATACGAATCGAGCTCAAATAGTTCGCGAACTGTTCGTTTCACTTAACACCCCTAATCACCAGTCAGCATGAAAGGTGATACAGCAACATTGGTTCTTACCCAGGGATTTAAATTGTGCCAAAAAACAAAAAAGCAAAGATGATTGGAGAATGCAAGGGAGATCTCTCGTTTGTCGTGTACAAGGATATACTGTTTTTGCTTTGTCCCTAGCAACTTGATAGTTTTTATTGGATTTCAGCTGAAAACATATCGACAAATGTTGTGGATATGTATTGATTTGATTCAATATATGAGATTAACGTTGAATTACACATTAACTCAATTAGAATTTATAAATATAAAGTAACAAAAATATAACAATTTACACCTCTCTAAGACGTAACACTGAGATCAGACAGATTACATGCAATAAAGAGTAGTTATTTTGAACAATGGGGTGGTAATGTTGCTCTTCTTTCTATGGCATGGCATGCTGAGAAAATGGCCCGTATGACTAGAACGTTACCTCAAAAAACCCCCTTAGAATGTCTTGGGGAAGAAAACAAAGCAAGATTGCCCCACAAATTCGATCTCCTAAGGAAATGAGCCAAAAAAAAGAAAGAAAAAATTGAAGAGAAGAAAGAGTGGGAATCTTTTACCAAGTTCTAGATCCCCATGCATAAAGCACTTCGAGTTTTCCCGGATGATGTAATGCAATCCATCAAAATGGCGTTAAATTAAAACTACCAAACCGGACCCCCCCCTCCCCCGCCTTATTACCTTTATTCCTTATGCATTCGAAAGGTAACCCGTCCCTACCGCATCCAGTCCCAAAGATAGTGTAGGGATGTAAATCAGGTATCCAACGGTCCGCTAGGAGGAGTTTGGTCATTTACACAGTAGTCTGCATAAGGAGTCCCTCAACAGCCTACATGCCAAGGAAGGCACTTGCTGGGAAGGGGCTCTCTTGCCTTTGACAAGAATTGAACCCCTGACCTCCTTTTTAAAAACTCATGTCCGGAATCAGTTGAGTTATGTCCTGAGGACCATTCGAGTTTGTAAAGAAGATTGCACATAGATTCCCCGCCCCAATGTCTCCGACCCCCACCGCAGCCCAAAGAAAAAACAAAAAGGAAATCCTAACCCTTCATCTTTTCACGATTATAAATTGTTGAGATATCACAATTATAAATTGTTGTGTTATCGTGCTGACATATATGCACAATAACATTAACTTTTACGGTAAAGAGGACTAAAAAAGATAGAAGTAATTAAGGAAACGGCAGCAGACATTAGTTTACCTAAGATTATGGATAAAAACGCCCCCAGGGGCATAGTCCAGTGGTAATTGGCAAAGGTGATTGGGGCTAGAACCCCGACGTCCCGAGTTCGAGTCCGTGTGGAGACAATCCTTGTTGAAATATTACAAGGGTTGTCTCTGGACTGGCTGAGTCTCGTGTGTCCTCTCCCTTTGCAGGGCTGCCGGTGGAGCACTTCCCTCGATTTACATCCCACCTGTCTAAGGGGCCTCTGGTACAGGTGGGGGAGAACCCACTCCCTCATCAAAGATTATGGATAAAAACTTGGTATGTGACATCAGAGGCCGGCCCATACACGTGGTCCTCTCATATGTCATTACTTTGGTGTGTTATATACATGATTCTTGGACGAGAAAATTTTATATTTTGAAAATGTTATTTTATAAGTTGCTAGAAAAGATGTACGTTATATAGAACACATTAATTACACAGATGATACCTGGACTAAGTGAGGATTTGTGTTAAACATCAGATCACGATTATGACTATCTTAATATTTGAAGCTTTCTATTTGTATTTACTAAATTTTTTTACTAACGCACCAGCACAACATATACTTATTATTGTGTCATCTATGAAGATACATATAGAGCTGAGTTCTTGCTGGAATCAAACTCTCTATCTTTTAGGATGAAGGTATTGTTTGCCTATCTATCACCCTCTCCTTTTGATATCGTTGGGATATACTGGGTATGTGTCGTTGTATAATATTCATTCTTCAATTTTATATTTTGTTGGTCCTTTTCATTTGAATTCTTATTATTATGAAGTTAAAAACAATCAAATTGCACATAAAGGTGACGCAAGAATAATGTATTATATTGTGACCCTATGTCATATTAAATTAAATTGTGAATTTTATGACCGAAATGGAGTTTTTAAGACTAACGGCTTTGTCGCTGTCAAATTTACCAGGGAAAAAATTGTCACAAAGATAGATTGATGTCCCTTGTTCAACTAAAAACGGTCACAATTTACAAATATTGAAATTAAAAAAGATGTTTATGATTTCATGGCGTATTTTTAGTAGTTGTAGGAAATATTTTTTCTTCTAGAAATGAGATCAACAAATAAATTGCGAACATCTGGAGATGTGTTCTTGGAGGCAATTCAATGTTTCCTACAAAGCCCAAAGGAAATTGGTCAAAAGTTCAACTTTAACCAATCCTTGACCCAAAGCACTGTACAAAAATTGAGGGATAGGATCGTCTTTTCATATAAACTACCTCAACTTTAATCTCACTTGGGACCTTGTCAGCTTTATAGCCTAATTGATGGTTTCCATTACACATCCAACTTAATTTAGTTTATGCATGCAAAAGAAAAGAAAAACTATTATTACTATGAGGTGGCAGATATATTAAACTAAAAGAAACACTATTATACTGTGATTGATTAGATTCATTTACTCAGTGCTGGGACAATATATCTCTATGAATAATAAACTATGTGGTGTTGCATGAAAGCTAGAGTCCCAAAAAAACCCCGAAACCCACAAATTTCTTTTTTTGGGAGGGGGGAGGGGGTGTAAAGGTGATTTTTTTTGGGTGAAATGCAAATTTGTATTACCTGAATATCAAGACATCAAAGAGATGTATCTCATACAATACTCGTACTTGTAGAACGGCCCACTGATCTAAATGCACAATTCAGTAATGTAAGCTATTTTAAATAATAGAAGCATCGTCTATGTCTAAAATACAGAGAAAGAGCTTATACATTACTCTGTACACGTGGGTGCGTATTCTATATACTACATCCATTGATACAAAAATTGTGTTTTACAAAATGTATGTATTATGTGCTTGCCAAATGTGATATACCGTAGATGCCAAGGCAATTTTTGTTGCCTTGGCTTTAAGTGCCTTCCCTTTAGTTTGAGTGAATTCTAGGTCAGCAATATGTGAATAGAACTAGGTCCCCGTGGAAGTCCAAGCGAGGCTGAGATGGATATCCAAACATGTCTTGTGGCCGAGCAGAAGAAGAATAGTGAGATAGTGTCTCTTGTTCTGCAAAGCAACAGTGCCATGCATTATCGTCTAAGTAAGCAAGCATGTCCTTGGTGGGTAGCCTGTTTAGTCTAGCCAGCCATAGTGTAAACGAGTGTTTGGGAGTCACAGCTGAAATCCTAGACAATTTTGACCCAATTGAATTTCATACCTTTCTCCCTGAAGTGATCGTACGCCAGATGAGATTTGAAGATATCATCCACCGTCTAGTAAGTAAGAACATCTACAGCCAAGCTGCAAGAGCTTGAGCTGGCCAGCAATTTGTCTCTGATATCCAGAAGCTTTTTCAGGAAGGGAGAGTCAGAGATGCGCCTGCTCTTGTCCATAACGAGGTGTATAACTTGTACTTATTTGTTCATCCACTGCACCCAGAGTATATCTTTGTTTTGATGGAGATCTCATAGGTGCTTGGTTAATAGCACTAGATTCCATGCCTTCAGCTGATCAAGAACACCCAAACCCCCCTTTCTTCTTTAGACAGACTAATCTGAGACCAGGATACATAAGCCTTTCTGGCCCTAAGTGAGGAGTTCCCTATAAGAAGTGTAGGCAAATTCTGTTCACAATGGACTTAACTGTTGTTGGTATAGGCAGAGCACTTAACCGAAAACAGGTTAATTACGCCTTGCAGCACTGATTTGATCAACTGTAATCTTCCAGCGTATGAAAGACTATTCGCATTCCATAGGTCCACCTTGTCCATCAGTTTCTTGATGAAAGGAGTGTAGTGAGGTGCATTGGAGCTTGTGTCTAGCAATGGGTATGCCCAAGTATCTGAAAGGTATAATTCTAGCTGAGAACTTCGAAGTTAAGCGTGCTTGGACGAAAATAGTACAATGATAGGTGACTTCCGAGAAAGTCCTTGTGTCGTACCCCTTTAAAAAGGTGTAAAGCTGAGTTGCCTTTGAATAATGATACATTCCTTCTCCTCTCCACCCCTCTCCAACCCCCACCCCAGTAGGCACATACGCCTGCATTCCACTTTCTATCACTCTCTGAACAATCATCTTTGGACCCCGAATTTTACCTCATACACAAGAATAGAACAGCCCACCCCACCTTATCTTTCATAGATTTTAAGAATTTTATAGAAGGTTCAGAATTTATTTTCAGAATTTTCATGCTTTTACTTTACACTGTCTAGTGTCAACATGGTTAGACTTCCTATCCCATTTTTCATATGCATGAGGGTAAAAATATCTAAAAATATACTGACATATTGTTCTCCAGGGTTGTTAACGAACCGAACCAAACTAAATATTAGGTTTTCGAATTAGGATTCGTTTGGCTGAACGAACTATTCGGTTCGGTTCGTGTAGCTAAACGAACTTTAAAATTGGTTTGAGTTCGGTTCGATAATTCTTTAACTGTCTTAACGAGCCGAATCGTTCACGAATAGTTTCGCTCGTTTTAGTAAACGAATCCGGATAGCTGTTCAAATTCGGCTCATTTACCGACCATTAACGAACGAATACGAACCGAACAAAAACTGAACTCAAACAATTTGCGTACTGTTTGGTTCATTGAATGGCCTTCTCCCCCCCCCCCCCCGGTTTTAAACTCTCATTTTGTTGAGAAATAATCACTAATCAACTAAGTGTGAAAATGGATTCATTCATATGTATCGTGACTTTCCATACGTACATATCATCATCCCTTTTCACACGTTTCCACCACAATCTACCCATTACCTTTCACACAACTCGAGTATATACATAGTACTCTATATACACCACTACAAAAGCAACCACATGATCTCACTTCTCATTCTTGATTGTATATCATCCATAAACCAAACACTCCCAAAACTTTTTGTTCCAACAAAAACCACCATCCCCATGAAACAACTCTTCTACTACTAAACTTCTAAAACCCATAGATTTTCTTCAACACATAACATGAGAGCAGGAGGGTGCACAGTGCAACAAGCCTTAACCTTTGAGTCCACCGCCGTCGTGAAACAAGCGGTGGCGCTCGCCCGGCGCCGCGGCCATGCACAAGTAACCCCACTCCACGTAGCTAGCACCATGCTTTCAGCTTCAAATGGCATACTTCGAACCGCTTGTCTCCAATCTCATTCCCATCCTCTCCAATGCAAAGCTCTTGAGCTTTGTTTCAACGTTGCCCTAAATAGACTCCCTGCCTCCTCGTCTTCTAGTCCCATTTTGTCACCTCCACCTCACTGTCTAAATCCTAATATCTCCAACGCCCTAGTCGCCGCCTTTAAACGCGCTCAAGCTCATCAAAGACGTGGCACTATAGAAAATCCTCAACAGCCACTTTTGGCTGTGAAGATAGAGATAGACCAGCTTATAATATCGATATTGGATGATCCTAGTGTTAGTAGGGTTATGAGAGAGGCAGGGTTTTCTAGCACTCAAGTGAAAAGTAATATAGAGCAAGTTATTTCTTTAGAATATGTCCCTAGTCCTATTAGTAGTAGCCTTAAAGAAAATAATCGTGTGGATACGATGAAAACAAGCAAAACCCTTGCATGCGATCCTGCAAAAGATGAAGATGTTGATAGTGTTTTAGAAGGTTTGATCAAGAAAAAAAGAGGTATAGTTGTGGTGGGTGAATGTCTTGTCACGTTGGAAAACGTGGTTAAAGGAGTAAAAGATAAGTTCGAAAAAGGTGATGTTCAAGAGGAATTAAAGGACATGAAGTTTATTAGTATTCCTTTTGCTACTTTTAATCATCTTACTAATCACGAGGTTAGTGAGAAGATTGAAGAGTTGGGAAGGATGGTTAGAGGTAATCATTCAAAAGGAGTTGTTTTTTATACGGGAGATTTGAAGCCGTGGATGATTGATTATAAGGGTAATAATAATCATGGTGATCAACATATAGGTAGAAGTAGGTATTCTCCTGTGGAGCAAGTGATTGTGGAGCTTGGAAAGATGCTTTGTGGGGTGGAAGAAAATGGGAAGTGTTGGATACTAGGAATTGCAACGTTTGCCACATATACTAGGTGTAGAAGTAGTCATCTTTTGCTTGAGAGTCGTTGGGGTCTCCATCCGATTACACTGCCTGCCGGAAGCTTGGGCCTCAGCCTCAGCACTGAGAGGTAATAATACTAATTCAGTTGATCGGCAAGCCGTTCTACAAGTAGGGTTATTGTACGAGATACATTTCTTTGATCCGTTGATATTTGATTAATACAAATTCGCATTTCTTCCTCACCTTGTTGCTTATGAGGCATACGTTAAATGAGATATTGACTAATTAACACGTAGAATTATGTCTTAACTAGACATAATTGGGTGTCTTGGCAAATTCGACGAAGGTTCTGCAACGATAAAGCTTTTTTTCTTTTTCTTTAAAATTCATTTTTTTCTCCCTTTTCTTTTACTTTGAAATAGATATAATTACTTCTACGTCAATTCTGCACCATGTTTTCGCCTTTATGTTGCTTTTTTCTCGGAATTTGCTTTTGGCCTTGTCTGTATATTTTGAGGTTAAAATCTTAAATCATTGAAATGTATATGTTAAGTTGTTGCTTTTTGTGTTGCCTTTTTCAATATTCTAGAATGGCTTTTTTGTGTAGTATAAGACCTTTAGAAATTTAGATCATTGATCCATATCTTTTAATTCTGATCAGGATAACAAGAAACGAGTCGAGTAATAAAGCTGAAAGTAGATCATATCAACCTTTAGTTGATAGAGTGGAGGAAGTTCAGCTTGCTTGTTGTGCTGATTGCTCAGAGAAGTTTGAAGCAGAAGCTCGAATTATGCAAAAAAGCGTATATAACAGTGAGTCTACAGTTTCATGCCTGCCATCATGGCTTAAAGACGAGAGTACAAGGCTCAAGCACAATCACCAGGTTATTTTATTTTCTACTTTTATGCAGAATAATTCCGTACCTTCTATTGAGTAAGTTTTAATGGTCACTAGGATATCGATGCTTTAGTTTCTTAAGTAATATATAAAAAATTAGCTAGTCCTCATTTTGAAAACTACTTGCTTTAGAATTTGTGAATTTTGATACTAGACACATTTATTGGGAATATAGTTTCACATCACTCATTGTTAATTAAGATTATGACTAGATATGAGCCCCACCTCATGTAATTCCAAGTTTTAACATGATATTAGAGCATGTTAAAACATGGACTCACGCCTTTCCGGTCCATGACTGGTCATTTATTGTCTTCCCTCACCTAAGTACAGATGTTCATATCTGCCTTGTGGGATTGATGGTGGGTTCTAGGGTGCGTGTGTATGTCAAACCACGTTGCCACGTGAGGACCGGTGTTGAGAATATTGTCTCACATTTGTCAATTTGAGGAAAAATATATATGAGTGATATGAGAATGAGTTACCACTACTCATTGTCTAAGGTTTTGAGTGGCTATGAGCCTCACCTCATGTAAGCCCAAGTTTCAGCATAGTATCAGTTCCTTGACCTTTTATGACCCATGTTTGGCCATTTATTTGTCTCTCTTCACCCAAATCCAGATGTTCATGATTGGCTTGTGGTTTGTAATTGAGGGCCGGTTCTAAAGCGTGTGTGTATGTCAAGCCACGTTGTCACGTGAGGGTGAGTATTGAGAATATAGTCCCTTAACGCCCAGGGTCGTTTGAGAATGAGGTATCACCACTTACTTCCTTAAGTTTTTGAGTGGATATGGGTCACACCTCAGGTAAACCCAAGTTTTAACAAAATTTAAATTTGTAAATAATCATTCCATGATCTGATATTCTCCCATATTTATCCTCATTTAAATTTGTAAATAATCATTCCATGATCTGATATTCTCCCATATTTATCCTCGTATTATTACAAATGAGAAGACTAAACTAACTAGCTATCATTTAATGGTTGGTACTGTAGCGCCCCGCTCCCGAACCCTAGCTTCGGGAACAGTGCACCCGCCGTATCTCGCTAAGGAGAATACAAAGCGTCGAATCAATCTCTTACATGTCAGAAATGACGTAGAAATTTTTTTTTCCTCGCGGAAACGTAAATCATAACTTAAATTAAACTCCAATAATCGTCATTACATTACTGAATAGAAATTCTGATAATAAGAGTAATAAAGAAGTCTGTAAAAAAATCCCCAAAGTATAAGCGAACATAAACAGCTGCAGAGCCCCCTTGTAACCTAGCTGCAGCTATCAACCAGCCCATTCTGCTATGTTCGTCCCGTCCTCAACGAAGATGTGCTCGTAATCCTCATCCAGCTCACCTGGGAAGTAGAGGTGAGTGACAGAAATCACCCAGTAGATGCCCGCCTCAAACCAATACAAAACGTGCATACCGAAATGATATAACCACATAGCACATAGATATAAGATAACATGCATAAGACAAAGTAAATGCGGTAAGTAAAGCACTCCATGTAAAATGCGCAAGTACGTGATGCATGCTCAATCAACGTGTCACACGCAACAAAGTCATGTCACACAGAATGCCGATATCTCTACCGTGCAATGCATGAACCCGGGTCCTACTGAGTGCTGCAGGTCGTACACCCCACAGTCACCATACTGAGTGTGCGTGGCCGCGCCACTGCACACCATCCTGAGTGTCGTGGCCCCGCCACCGTACACCATCCTGAGCGCCCGTGACCCGTACGTCACGACCCGCCATCATGCAATGCACGTGCCATGAATGCAAAAACACAATCGTCTGAGGCCCCTGCCCATCCTCACCATCCTCCGGCACTCAATATTTGGCTTTGTGAAATTTCTGAATATTGGAAAGTTGTTATTTATCGCCACCCTTATTTTTCCTTAGCTTGTATTAGTTTATTAGAATTTTCTACTAATTTCTCCTATGTTTCCCTTACTTAATTCTATTTATTACTATTAATTTGTAATTACTTATATTTACCAAACTTCAGAATTTAAGTGAAAATAATTTAATTTTAACCTTTTATATTTTCTGGAATTTATTTGGATTCTTATTGGTATTTAATTATATTTTCCTGTCCTGATTCGCCACGCCCGATACTTTTTTTTGAGAGGTTAATGGGCCGCCTTCGGTCCGACCCGCTGGCCAGCCGACCCGGTCCGTTGGCCGACCTGTTCTCTGCTTTAATTTAATTATTTATTTATTTATTTATTTATTTATTTGGATGTTCCACCAGTGGCAACGCACGCTGTGATTTGTTTTTCGATCCCAACCCCCATTTTCTCCTATTTCCAGTCTATAAACATAACTTTTTAAAGGCTCCTAATGTAAAAGTTTCCCTTTTTCCCCATTGTTTAAGGATATTTTGTTTTCGATTCAATCATGCCACCAATTTCACACACATACACGCACATAGCAGCCATCACCATATATCTCATGCTTTCCAACATATACAAAATTTATAAATTAAACAAACAAAAACAGCGAAACAACATTTACAACTTAAACAAATAAAACAACGAAACACATTCGTATACCATCAAAGCATGCATGAATCATACCCGTTTGAGGGGGAAGAGGCACCTACCTTTCTGACGAATTAACTTCCTTCTCTTCTAGGCTCGAATCTAAACAATTGTAGTATAAACATCAATACCTAATAATAAAGGTTAATTTGGCTTACTTAAAATAATTAGTTCATAATTTTTTTTCCCTATTTGTCACACCAACCTATATATATTCTATTCATAAAGATAATTATCCATCCTTTATTTATTTATGCCCACAGATTCCTACCCATTATATACACAAATATTAACACCACAGGAATAAGCCAACACTTGTTGACTAAGTTTACTAAGCACATGTTATCCCACATCGGTTACTGGGACAATGTGCAATCTAAAATTGGTTGATACTAAAAAGAAAGCTTATAGGCATTATATATATATACACGTTGCCAAGATATATATATATATACATACCGCCAAAAGCATATATACACATGTCGCTACCACATGTATTTATTTGTCTCATATGCATATAGACATCACAACTTCCCATCATGTTTCATTGATTTACTTAATCTCCCGTCAATTTCATATACACGGCATAAGCACATTTCAAATACACGTTCAAATCACATATTTCCGATCACGTAAAATAACATATATAGTGAATCAATTAATTCATACATATATATATATGTACTATATAGGACATACTAATTTTACATCTTTCAAAATGTATATTCTTTAAAAGAAAAGTGGCGGCTCATATATACATATATTTTATTTTACATATAAATACAACATGCACACATTCACGTTACATGCACTTTTCTCTGAGGCATTTTTTTTTTCTCTTTTTGGTTAGGAAATCATGAAACATTCTGAAGGAGTGCATATTCACGGCATAACATATTTGATGCTAATAAAACTAAATATACAGAATTTCCTAAAGACAATAAGTACTTACAATAGTGGTCTTCGTTTCTTATTTCTTTATAATTTATTTCATGCCATATCATTTATTTGGCTTCAGCCGAATTTCACAACGGCAACAACACCAGTTTCCAAAGAATTATATCCTATACACATTCGTATGTATTTAAATCGGTACATAAACACAACAATTATATATGTATAATCAAACATCTATGCAAATCACAAATACGTATGCATGATCCAATTTGACATAAAATAGCATAATAACTTTATAGTAAATATAGCAAGGATACTTGCCTCATGTCTCGATTAGGTGTACTACCCGAAGAACGGATTGAAAGATTAAAAATTGCTCTATCTTGCAAGCGGCAGCAATTGCAATTTGGAAAGAAAATAGGGGCTGACCAAATGTTTATAATATGAATATTGAAGAATTTTGAAGCTTTGGAGATAATATGATGCCGATGTTCTCTTTTTTTCCCTTTCTTGGAGAATAGGGCCGGCAGGCTAAAATTTAGAGAAAATAATGAGGGGATGGCCGATGCTCTTGAGGGAGATAGTGTTGAATGATATTTTGTGTGATGTGTGTGTATAGATATAGGTTAGGGTTTAGGTTATCCTATTCTAGTGTAATTAGGATTAGTTTAAATTCAAACTTCTTCTATCTATTCCCTAATTATATTAGGATTTTAAGTTTTAAGCTTATCTATTTATTTTCATTTAATTTTTTTTTCTGTCGTGTGTATGTATCTAAATTATATATATATTGTTTTAAGTGTAAAGTGTGTGCATGTATAATGCATGGCATGCAATTTACTAAAAACGACGGGTATAACATTCCTTCCCCCTTACAAAAAGTTTCGTCCTCGAAACTTGTGTATGGTGTGGTCAATGACTTGGTATGGCTCTACTTAATAATTCACTTATATAATGGCCATCCTAAACCTCCGTTGGGTATTGTCACCATACTGGGTTCCATATATCAGTCGTCAGTTTATCACGTACTTCTATCTGAGGTCATCAGTAGTCCTCTAAAATCATTTCTTAGGTGTACTATAATCTTTAACTTAATTTCTATAATTACAACTTATAAACTCTCCTTTAGACCACTTGAAGTATATATTCAACTTATTATAGTCTACAAGTCCGAATCCTTAACTCATCACATATAATTCATCTCCTAGTCACTGACCATCCAAAATATCCATCAAGACCTCCGATGTATTAATCGTTATATTTCATAAATGTAGAATCAAGTCCTCAAAATCAGTTCTTATATACTTACAAACTAGTTCTATGATCAGGTCCTTACTTCTTCTTTTTTTCCAGAGATATCATCAACAACCTAATATATGTGCATGGACATATTTTTCTTCAATTTAAAGAAAAGTAGATTACGTAGCTATAATTTGGGATATAGCTTTAACTATTTAAAATAGTATACCTTCAAATTTTTTTTTTGTAAACACAAAACCTGAAGTATTTGTTTTTGCAACACGACGTCTTAACTGACTATTTATAAAATAATCGTATACTTGTTCGCAAAAGTTACGGTTAAAACCACTTCAAACAATTGAGACACAACCATCGTAAAACTTACAAAACGATTTGAATGGCGGTGTCTTTTCCTTTCCAACGAAATATATATTTTGAAAGCTATGTTTTGTTTCTCAAAATACAATGATCGAAAATTCAGAAAATATAAAGTTTTATAAAACAATTTTGAATACGGTACCGTTCTTTTTCAAAAATAAGTACATGTATTTTGAAACTATTTCCGCTTCACAAAATTAAATAAGTTCATCGCAAGCAGATAAAGATATTTGAAAGCATTTAATGAGTGAAATGGTTGCAATATCAATAGATGACAAATACAATTATTTTAGCAAAAAAAATGTAGCTAGACGAAAGTTTGAGAAATATAAGAAATATATAAACATATCGTTCTTTGAAAGCATCATTATTTAAGACATATATATTTTGTCAAGGGTGGCCGAAATCCCATTAGATAGCTATACAA
This sequence comes from Eustoma russellianum, assembly GCA_036186865.1. Lineage (NCBI taxonomy): Eukaryota > Viridiplantae > Streptophyta > Magnoliopsida > Gentianales > Gentianaceae > Eustoma > Eustoma russellianum. Next base: position 2,564,707 of record AP025044.1, read on the forward strand.
ATTCAGAAAGGAGTATAAACTTGTAAAGTTACTAGACTATATAAAAAAAGCAAAACTAGTTAAAATATTTAGTAGCAAGAATCTTTGAAATACCTTTGAAACATAGGGTATATATCGGTCTATGTGCTTATAAGAAAACATTTAACTATTTGAAAGATAATAGTCCAATACTTCGTATAATCTTCTAAGTCACCCCTTAAGGTCAAATGAAAAATCCACCTATGTACCCTTTCTTATAACTCTTAACTTGAGTTTTTTTTTGTCCTAGCATGGCACACTAAATATTGATCGACTTAGGGCATTCTAATCCACTACGCTTCCGCTGCGCCACACTGATCCATCGTTCTTCTTCACTTGGTAATTTCAACCGTTAATTTTAATTTAGTTGGATCTCACCTGAAAGCAATCAATACATGTTCATGCTTACCCTATTTCAGTTCAAGCCTACTCGATGCATCATTCCTGGCGTACTTCTATGAATCAACACTTAACTCAAATTCATAATTCTTTGTTATTCCACTATATTTATTGTAGTAATGTTTGCTGATCATTATCAATTCATATCTCTAATAGGACTAATATCTTCGGCCTATTTGATAACCCAAAATTCCACATCTTAATCGTAACTATAAACCCTTTTGCATGATATTCTTTGGTAACTCTACTGATCATAACGCTAATAAATTCTTTTCTTAGTAATTTGTTTTACTATCAATCATTCCTTAAGAACTACAATCCCCACTTAGACCTAGTCGCGTTTCGACACTACTGTCAATGTAAAGGCGTGAACCCGGTTCATTTACCGAAATGGTACCGGGTTAGCATGGTCGAATCTAAGGAATTATACAAATGGTTATGATCAGCACTTAGATGCGACAACTGATTCAGAGTCGTATGGAGCGCCCTAGGTATACGTGGGCATATCCCTTATCCGATCATCACTTAGGTCTAATGTTATGTCTTATTTCTAGAACCGATACTTGGTATCATCATTCCTTACTTCTAACATCATTACTTATTTCTAAGTTCAATACTTAGAATATAATCAAAGCTTATGACTAAGATCAGTGCTTATGTTTAAGTCATGTCTAGGATGTGACTTAGGGGCAAAATTGTAACTTAATTCCTAATATCATAGCCTAGATCTATGCTTCCGCTGTGGATCTAGAGCCATGCTCTGAAAGATTGCACTGTCGAACACGTAGTACTTCTTGAACTCATTTTGAAATTAGATCCAAGTGATCGATGGTGTCAGTTGTGCTATGTCATCACTCCTCCGCATCTCCTTGTCGAAGAATCTCAGGTCCGAGTGTGATGGTGGTGGAGGCGGTGCATGCCAGTTCAGCAGCTGGTGCTATTGGCTAAGGTGTTGGTCATGATGACTATGGCATCTTCAAGTGCTTGGGGGTGATCCCCTGATTCTGGTGGTTCTCACCACCGTTTCCAGCTGGCTCACGTCGTAGAGGCATTTCCTGTTATCAGAGTTCATGAGAAGAAATCGCATTAGTCAATAATAAATTGAAAGGTTGAACGCCGATAAATCGATAGTTAGACGAGGAAAGCTCACCATCGGCACACACCTCCCATAACCCGATCATAACCTAGGTGTAAGATCATATCTTAAATCTACGTTGTTTATTAAGGGTAAAATCGAAATTTTATAAAAGATCGTAACTTATGTCTAGGTGATTTAATTAAGCCTGCGTTTCCAAGGCGGATCTGAAGCCTCGGCTCTGATACCACTTGTAGCGCCCCGCTCCCGAACCCTAGCTTCGGGAACAGTGCACCCGCCGTATCTCGCTAAGGAGAATACAAAGCGTCGAATCAATCTCTTACATGTCAGAAATGACGTAGAAATTTTTTTTTCCTCGCGGAAACGTAAATCATAACTTAAATTAAACTCCAATAATCGTCATTACATTACTGAATAGAAATTCTGATAATAAGAGTAATAAAGAAGTCTGTAAAAAAATCCCCAAAGTATAAGCGAACATAAACAGCTGCAGAGCCCCCTTGTAACCTAGCTGCAGCTATCAACCAGCCCATTCTGCTATGTTCGTCCCGTCCTCAACGAAGATGTGCTCGTAATCCTCATCCAGCTCACCTGGGAAGTAGGGGTGAGTGACAGAAATCACCCAGTAGATGCCCGCCTCAAACCAATACAAAACGTGCATACCGAAATGATATAACCACATAGCACATAGATATAAGATAACATGCATAAGACAAAGTAAATGCGGTAAGTAAAGCACTCCATGTAAAATGCGCAAGTACGTGATGCATGCTCAATCAACGTGTCACACGCAACAAAGTCATGTCACACAGAATGCCGATATCTCTACCGTGCAATGCATGAACCCGGGTCCTACTGAGTGCTGCAGGTCGTACACCCCACAGTCACCATACTGAGTGTGCGTGGCCGCGCCACTGCACACCATCCTGAGTGTCGTGGCCCCGCCACCGTACACCATCCTGAGCGCCCGTGACCCGTACGTCACGACCCGCCATCATGCAATGCACGTGCCATGAATGCAAAAACACAATCGTCTGAGGCCCCTGCCCATCCTCACCATCCTCCGGCACTCAATATTTGGCTTTGTGAAATTTCTGAATATTGGAAAGTTGTTATTTATCGCCACCCTTATTTTTCCTTAGCTTGTATTAGTTTATTAGAATTTTCTACTAATTTCTCCTATGTTTCCCTTACTTAATTCTATTTATTACTATTAATTTGTAATTACTTATATTTACCAAACTTCAGAATTTAAGTGAAAATAATTTAATTTTAACCTTTTATATTTTCTGGAATTTATTTGGATTCTTATTGGTATTTAATTATATTTTCCTGTCCTGATTCGCCACGCCCGATACTTTTTTTTGAGAGGTTAATGGGCCGCCTTCGGTCCGACCCGCTGGCCAGCCGACCCGGTCCGTTGGCCGACCTGTTCTCTGCTTTAATTTAATTATTTATTTATTTATTTATTTATTTATTTGGATGTTCCACCAGTGGCAACGCACGCTGTGATTTGTTTTTCGATCCCAACCCCCATTTTCTCCTATTTCCAGTCTATAAACATAACTTTTTAAAGGCTCCTAATGTAAAAGTTTCCCTTTTTCCCCATTGTTTAAGGATATTTTGTTTTCGATTCAATCATGCCACCAATTTCACACACATACACGCACATAGCAGCCATCACCATATATCTCATGCTTTCCAACATATACAAAATTTATAAATTAAACAAACAAAAACAGCGAAACAACATTTACAACTTAAACAAATAAAACAACGAAACACATTCGTATACCATCAAAGCATGCATGAATCATACCCGTTTGAGGGGGAAGAGGCACCTACCTTTCTGACGAATTAACTTCCTTCTCTTCTAGGCTCGAATCTAAACAATTGTAGTATAAACATCAATACCTAATAATAAAGGTTAATTTGGCTTACTTAAAATAATTAGTTCATAATTTTTTTTCCCTATTTGTCACACCAACCTATATATATTCTATTCATAAAGATAATTATCCATCCTTTATTTATTTATGCCCACAGATTCCTACCCATTATATACACAAATATTAACACCACAGGAATAAGCCAACACTTGTTGACTAAGTTTACTAAGCACATGTTATCCCACATCGGTTACTGGGACAATGTGCAATCTAAAATTGGTTGATACTAAAAAGAAAGCTTATAGGCATTATATATATATACACGTTGCCAAGATATATATATATATATACATACCGCCAAAAGCATATATACACATGTCGCTACCACATGTATTTATTTGTCTCATATGCATATAGACATCACAACTTCCCATCATGTTTCATTGATTTACTTAATCTCCCGTCAATTTCATATACACGGCATAAGCACATTTCAAATACACGTTCAAATCACATATTTCCGATCACGTAAAATAACATATATAGTGAATCAAATAATTCATACATATATATATATGTACTATATAGGACATACTAATTTTACATCTTTCAAAATGTATATTCTTTAAAAGAAAAGTGGCGGCTCATATATACATATATTTTATTTTACATATAAATACAACATGCACACATTCACGTTACATGCACTTTTCTCTGAGGCATTTTTTTTTTCTCTTTTTGGTTAGGAAATCATGAAACATTCTGAAGGAGTGCATATTCACGGCATAACATATTTGATGCTAATAAAACTAAATATACAGAATTTCCTAAAGACAATAAGTACTTACAATAGTGGTCTTCGTTTCTTATTTCTTTATAATTTATTTCATGCCATATCATTTATTTGGCTTCAGCCGAATTTCACAACGGCAACAACACCAGTTTCCAAAGAATTATATCCTATACACATTCGTATGTATTTAAATCGGTACATAAACACAACAATTATATATGTATAATCAAACATCTATGCAAATCACAAATACGTATGCATGATCCAATTTGACATAAAATAGCATAATAACTTTATAGTAAATATAGCAAGGATACTTGCCTCATGTCTCGATTAGGTGTACTACCCGAAGAACGGATTGAAAGATTAAAAATTGCTCTATCTTGCAAGCGGCAGCAATTGCAATTTGGAAAGAAAATAGGGGCTGACCAAATGTTTATAATATGAATATTGAAGAATTTTGAAGCTTTGGAGATAATATGATGCCGATGTTCTCTTTTTTTCCCTTTCTTGGAGAATAGGGCCGGCAGGCTAAAATTTAGAGAAAATAATGAGGGGATGGCCGATGCTCTTGAGGGAGATAGTGTTGAATGATATTTTGTGTGATGTGTGTGTATAGATATAGGTTAGGGTTTAGGTTATCCTATTCTAGTGTAATTAGGATTAGTTTAAATTCAAACTTCTTCTATCTATTCCCTAATTATATTAGGATTTTAAGTTTTAAGCTTATCTATTTATTTTCATTTAATTTTTTTTTCTGTCGTGTGTATGTATCTAAATTATATATATATTGTTTTAAGTGTAAAGTGTGTGCATGTATAATGCATGGCATGCAATTTACTAAAAACGACGGGTATAACAGGTACATTTCATTCGTTCAAGATATGCAATTTTTAAATTCTTACAGTTTTGCTAGAAAGGTTGTAGGATGAAAAGGTTTCATGCCTCTCACCATTATATCTAACTGGTTTTTTTTACTTGAATCTTTCTTTCGACCAGAATTTTTTGCCAATTGGAGAACTATGCAGAAAATGGAACTCAATCTGTAGTTCACTGCACAAAGAAACCAAATCTGTAGAAAAATCATCAAACTTGTCTTCAGCAGGAGCTTCACCTTCATCCTCTGTTTCCGTCTTCTCGTGTGATCAACAATTTCTTGACACTTCTTCTCCGCACTCGCCTGCAAGCTTCCAACTTCCCTTCTGGGCTCCCACAAGTAACGACATTACACGTGAAACAGCTCAAAAGAATTCTGGCAGTTCTTCAAGCGACATCATGGAGATCGACTACTACATCCCAAGGTATAAGGAATTCAACTCGGAGAATTTGAGAACTTTGTGCAATGCATTGGAACAAAAGGTTCCATCGGAAAGAGATGTTGTGTCAGAGATTGTTGGTACCATTCTACAATGTAGGTCAGGGATGTCAAGAAGAAAAGGCAAACAAATTGACGAAAAAACTCTTAGAACTAATGTACCGGATCACATCAGAACTTCGAGCACAGAAACAAAAGAAGAGACATGGCTAGTCTTTCATGGGCACGATGCAGGGGCGAAAGAAAAGATTGCAAAGGAACTTGCTAAACTTGTGTTTGGTTCTTATTCGAAATTTGTATCCATTTCTTTAGGCAACTTTTCATGTGGTAAGGTTGATTCAAAAGAAGGTGGTTTTGGAAACAAAAGATTTAGAGATGAAGGAAACTCTAGCTACATTGGAAGAATTGGAAAGGCGATTTCCGAGAATCCACATCGTGTGATTTTTGTGGAAGATTTTGAGCAAGCTGATGTGTTTTCTCAAGTGGAAATCAAAAGGGCCATTGAAAGAGGAAAAATAAGTGATTTTTCCATTTGTGAAGAAGTGAGCTTGGCTGATGCTATTATCATTTTGTGTTGTGAAAGTTTCAGCCCTACTGTTAATTTGGACTTGAATATATCTGTTGATGATCAAAAGGTTTTGGAAGATCAGTCTGTTGATCATATGGGAATTCTTGAAAGAGTTGATGGGCTTATAGTCTTCAGACAGGAATTTCATGAAGACCTTAGGTTAGATGTAAATCATTAGAGATGAAGTTCTTCTGATCAGGAAAATTTTGTTTAGTCTATGTTCTCTTTCCGCATGGATAGTAGGGGTATTTTCTTGTATTGAGTGATGATTCAGTCCGTTTTTAAACTATCAATCATACAGATTTATATGATTTGACGGTTTAAAAACTGATTGAATGATTCAATCATGATGATAGGGCTACGAGCAATTTAGTTATACAGCCGTAAAAGTAGTGTGATTCATTTGGTATAATTGTTTTATTGGAAAGAGAACATGTGTATGTATGTCTCGTCTCTTATTATTATTGTTGTATAATGAATTTGTGGTACGTCCAACTTACAATAGCGTAAATGTAAGACGTGTCCAATTTACGATGACTCATTAAATTGATTACGTTTCTTATATTGTGAAATAGTAATTGATCAACACAGTTTGACATAATTTTTATTATGAACCATTAGGAAACAACCTCTGTATTAGTCTAACATGACCCTCTCATATTCTGCCATAAACAAAAGCCTATAAGTAAATAGGATAATGTTATTGTTTCACCTTGTCAATTTATTTATTTCCTCCCTCTTTACCTTGTTGCAAAAAGGTTTGATTTCAAAAATGTATCAACTCTTCTTCTCCTCCTCGGTCACTAGGCAGGTTTGGATATCCATCTCAGCATAGGTTGGACGACTTAGTTCCATTCACAAATTGGTGACTTAGAGCTCACGTAAACTAAAAAGGAAGACACTCAAAGCCAAGGCAACAAAAATTGTCTTGGCAGCTACGGTGTACCACATCCGGCAGGTACGGAATAGATATATTTTTGAAAACACAGTTTTTGTTATTACATAGAATACGCACCCATGTGTATAGAGTAATGTATAAGCTCTTTCCCCATATTTTAGACATAAGCGATGTTTCTATTGTTTAAAATAGTTTACATTATTAAATTGTGCATGTAGATCACGAGGTCATTCTACAAGTAGAGCTATTGTATGTGATACATCCCTCTGATGTCTTGATATTCAGGTAATACAATTTCGCATTTCATCCAAAAAAAGAAGGTTTCTCATATAATTATGGTTCTTATAATTTAATAAACAGCATGCATGAGTATACAACTGCTAATTTTTTAGTGTCCAGACAAAAATTTTTTGTAGGAGAAAAAGAATAAATCTAACATCTTGAAGGCACTCTGACTAAATCTTGAAAGCATTTTCAACTTATGAGGCTTAAGCTTAAAAAAAGTGAAACCATTATCACAACAACAACATTACCCATTAGCTTAGAGGCTCTCGTCTATGACGGAGTATGAGAGGTCGGATGTACGCAACTATATCCATGTATTAGAAACACATAGAGGTTGTTTTCCGATGACCCATAATGATGCGTCAAGTTATGTCGAGCAACTGTTACTTCACATAAAAACGCAACCAATTTAGTGAGTCATTATCGAAGAATGATAATTTGACGATTTCTCAAATCAAAGACACTATGCTTTAACAATATTATATCCTTCTCCAACATTTTGATTTGTTCAGTGCCAAATCCTCTCTATGTATATGTAGCTTTCTTCCACCTTTTTTATTTAAAAATAAAAACCACAAGATAAGGCAAAATTCATTTATTAACTACAGAATTGTTTCCAGAATCCCTGGAATAATGACTTCCACAAGGCAGTTGAAAATTTGTGCTTTAAAAGAATAGAAAACCTTTTCTTTAGATAAAGTTCAATTAAGTGGAAATATTCGTCCACACAAAGATAAAAGCAGCTAAAAAGCTCTGCATACATTGCCCATCACTAGTTCTTTGACCAAATTACAAGAGTTACAACAACAACAACATTACTCTATTGACTTAGAGTCTCCAGTCTATAACGGAGTATGGAGATCAGATGTACACAACTATACACATGTTAGAAACACACATAGATTGTTTCCCAGTAAACCATAATGAATTGCGTCAAGATGTGTCGATCAGCTATCCTATAATGAAATTACAAGAATTAATTTCTTTAATTCATTCCAATTGGACACCACTTGCTTGACTTTTTACGTGTTTAGAGGTATTTTAATAGTTTTCTTTTAGATTGGATATACAACTAGAAAAACAAAAGGTGCTCGTCCCATAAGATTAATAGTGCAATAATATGTGGTCCAGAAAAGGTGGTTTACTATATATATGTCACTTCACTCTCCAAATCCCTGTAACGCAGTTGGTTATTAAAAAGTTTTGAGTATTATCACGAACTGATAGATTATTTAGGTACCACCCACTAAGCCTACATAAAAGAGGTTGGAGAAATCATGTCTGTAGCGCCCCGACCCGGACAGCGGAATCCGACCCGGTGCACCCGTCGTAGCTTACTGAGAAGACTACAAGACGTCTCATCTCTCGAATACACATCATCAATGACATAAGAGAAATAAGCGCGGAAACATATCTCATAAATCTAAATCATCAAAGCAATACGTCAAAGACAACATGAATACCCAAATGTATATGGTCGCAGCCATCTAACCTCCAATGAAATAAAACCAGAATTAACAGAAACTATCTAGTCAAATCTCTCCATAAGACCTATGCATCCCATTCTGCCCACTCGCCGTCATCCTCAATGAAAATCATATCATAACTGGGTTCATCTGCAAAATCAAAGGCAGTACCCTTAGCGAAAAACGCTAGCAAGTAACCCGCTTATAAGACATACGGGATCATCACATGGCAAGACATGAGTAGTAGATAATTCAGAGAGTTGTGGGGCACATGTCTTGTAAAGTTTCCAAATATGTAAGTGAATAACGCAGTAAACAAGTACAGCAAATTTGTTCACAATTAACAATTCATAGGCAATCAAGTACCACTCACGTTCATACCACATTGACTCTCATGATGCATGCTAAAATATTCACTACCCTACACATTCACGTATGCATGAACGCTTTCTCTTTTGAAACAGTGCAATGCATGTCATAATGTCCGGTCACTTCATATAACTTTATACCCTGTAACGCGCCCCGGCTTATATTTCCATCCCGGTTTACGTTACAGCCAACTTTATACCCTGTAATGCACCTCGGCTTATATTTCCATCCCGAGTAGCATTACAGACAACTTTATACCCTGTAACGCGCCCCGGCTTATATTTCCATCCCGGTTTACGTTACAGTCTTTTGTGCCCTACAATGCGCCCCGGCTTAAATTTCCATCCCGGTTTACATTGCAGGTCACCTTCGCAAATCTGTGTCGAAGCACCTTTCTTTTCAAATCAATATGCAGATGCATGTGCCATGATGCAAGACTCCTCATTTCATTCTCATTTCTCATTCACATATGCAGTTTATGTTCACATGCGCAAGTACAAGTCACACGCGAGCGTTCCCTAACTAACACATCAGAATCTCAGGCTTCAGCTAGCTCGTCAACGCTTAACCTTGATTCTAAAGTTCACAACCAATGAGAGCGTCCCTATCTTTCTTTCATTGAACTCTAAGACACCTTGTGCGTTCATTTCCTAACCCCTCTAAGTCATTCCCGTTGAAACTCGATTCGAGAACCCTTTGAAGTCGCCAATTTGATTCACCATCCTAAATCACGTTCCCAAGACTTAGACTACCTTTAATAAGGTCTTAAGAAGTCCCTAAAGTCACCCAAAGGTTCCTCGAACGTCCCCCTTTCTTCCTCTATTTTCCACAAAATTTCGTGACTTCATCCCCTATACATCGATCGATCGATGTCCAACTGGGGACATCGATCTCTCACTTCGATCGATCGATGTCCTTCTGAGGACATCGATCTCTCAGGCTCAACCCACATAGATCGATCGATGTCCTTCTGAGGACATCGATCTCTCAGTCTCCCCCTACATCGATCGATCGATGTCCTACTGGGGACATCGATCTCTCAGCCAGCAAGACACCGATCGATCGATGTCCTTCTGAGGACATCGATCTCTGACTTAGATCGATCGATGTCTGCGGTTTCCCCAATCTTCTCTCCGTTTTCTGCAAATCTGCAGTACCAAGAACACCAAATATCCATAATTCATCCCCAAACAATCCAAGCCTAATCCCGGCTACCATCCATGCTTAAAACTGTAAATTCAAACGCTTATACGCATATCGCACAATGATTCGACCTTGAACTCGATTATCCAACGCTCTCAATCCCAAAAATCCCATCTTTTCTCTCAAACACTCCTCAACCATGAAACCACACCAAAAAGGGATTCAAGGGTAGGGATTTGCAGGATTACACATATTCAATCAACAACAACAATCACATTTTCATATACATCGGCCAAATCTTGAAACGAAAGCACATAAAACATATACGCATACTCAAAGAACGAATCTACTTCATGGTGATCCAATTTGATAACAAAATAGGCCGTCTTTCATTTCACAAATCGTAGGAACTTATAAACAGATTACTTGCCTTTGATTACCCGAAGACGAAATGGGAAACGAACTAAGGCTGGATCAATTCTTGGGGGATGTCTTCCTCTTCTACTCCTGGAAGAAACGGCTAGGGTTGTGAGGAAAGCGTCGATGGTTTCTGAATAATGAAGAAACTGACGCTTTGTCAGTTTTTATATGGGAAGGAAAAAGTTTGGTGTTTCTAAATTATATCTTATTTTCCTATTTACCTTAAAGGATAAATATTAATATTTAATTCTAAAAATTAAATACAAATTAATTCCTAATATTTAACCCTTCATTTAATTCTCATTAATCCTTTTATTTAATTCGTAATTAGTTACAGTTGACCGTCATTAATTTCCGCGAAATCCTTCTTTGTCTTTTAATTACCCTACGGAGGGTGCGGGACATAACATTCCACCCCCCTTACAAAAAGTTTCGTCCTCGAAACTTGTGTGTTACGACATTAATGGCTTAATATAGCCCTTCCTAAACTATTTGCTTTGGTCATGACCGAAATTAGTATTCCTTGCGTATTCCGATATGGTACCCATTTCACTTCTTCGGTACAGGACTAAGTTCTCAAATCATTCAGTGTGTAAGCACACAATGTACTCTTTAAATCCATTGTCTTCCGCCTGATAGATCGTAACCTATTCTTGTATAGTCCTCGAATCAACCTTAAGTGTAACGTCAATATACACGCTTCATGACTTAATCGTCGGTCTATATCGAACTTATGGTTGCCATGCTGACCAACCCTCTAAAATCAGTTCTTAAAAGTATTACAATCCTTAACTTAACGCCTTGCTCACAAGACTCATCCCTAAGGCCATATGTATTTCTCGAAATACGTTGTACTCTAGTACGATTTAATTTAGTCAATACTACGTCCCTTAAGGTGTTCTAGTCCTTATGCGATTCAATCCTCAGTCTTCGCTAATGAGTGCTTACAATCTTCCACTTACCCACTTGACGTGTATCACCCAGCTTATCGAAATCTACGATCCCAATTCATAAACTTATCCCATATGATTTACCATTAAATACTCAACCATACTAACCTCCTTTGTGTATGCCAATACGGTAACCGTTACCCCTCCTTAACGCAACTAAGTCTTCAAAAGCAATTCTTATATACTTATCAACTAGCTCTATGATCATGCTCTTAATCTCTCAGAGATACCGTCATAAGCCTAGTATACGAACTACATGTATGGACATTCTTCTTTTTAAATAAAATGCAGTTTAAGTGGCTATAATTCAAAATATAACTTCGATTAGTTATACAGTATTTCTAAATTTTTTTTGTAAACATGCGAGCTAAAGTATTATAAAATCGTCTTCGCAGATGTTGATTCACATGACCTCTTATAAAAAAAAGAAAGACTAACTTGTTCGCAAGAATGTCTCAAACGAGGAAGAAAAGAATATATAAGGGTATATCCTACTCTCAAGAGTGTTTCAGGTAGGACCTCCTTAACACCATTTGAAACTCAACGACATGAAGTTTAATAAAATAATTTTGAAGTGGCATATCTCTTTTAAAAAGAATGTACGTTTTGCAACTACTTTTGTCTAGTAAACTATTAGGTAACTTCGTAGCAAGCAGGTGATAATTCCAAGTATAAAATGCTTGCGATATCGATAATCAACAACTCTCATCATTTTAACAAAATAAACATGGTTAACGAAAATTTGTGAAATAATACCAGAAATATATAGGCATATTGTTTTTCAAATCCTCAACATTTTAAAATGTATCTATTTTTCAGAGTTTGTCAATAGTAGTTGAAATTCCATCAGGTGGAAATACGAAGGCCGAAGAAAATATAGCATTGTTAAGTTAGCAGACTATACAAATAAGCACCCTAATTAAAATACTTAGAAACATTGAAAAATCTTTGAAATATAAGGTATATCTTGGCGTACGTGCTCATGTATAAATACTTAACCATTTGAAAAATATTTGCCCATACTTCGTATAATTTCTATGATTCACTCTTACGGTCAAGGTAAATTCTACCTAAGTACCGTAACTTATAGGTCTAATGTTCGTCTATTCATGCTAACATCTTTAGCTGAGACTGTCCAATCTTAGCATAACAAACTAGATATTAATCGTCTTAAGGTATTCTCATTCACCGTACTTCCATGGGCCACCCTGATCTATTGCACTTCTCACTGGGTTGTTTTTAACCGCTAATAGTAACTCCGTTAAATCTGACCTGAAAAGCAATCATTACTTGTTCATGCTGGCTCCCTTGCAATTTCAAGCCAACCCGACTCAAGCCAAGTAACCCATTGTTTCTAGGGGTTCATCACTTAGCGAAAGATTTTGTGACACTTTATTGCTCCACAGTGTAAAATATAATCGATTCTCATATGTCGCTACCGATCAATATTGACAATGAGTCTAATATGATCGGCCTATTTTGGTAATTCTAAAATTGACATCTTAATTGTAAACTATAAACTCCGTTGACAGTATCTTTCACTAACTCTACTGGTCGTAATGCTTATAAATCGTTGCTCAATTTCTGTCATGCTACTATAAATCCTCCCTTAGTATTTACTCCACTATTACTATTCATTTCTTAGTAGCTATGGTCCCAACTTAGTCCTAAGCCTACTATGGTATTACCGTCTAGGTAAGAATATGGACCTTCTCTAGTTTACCCTAGTGGTGTCAGGTGCTATATTACAATTATGGTAAGGGAGCCCGAGTTACTGCCTGACCCGGTAATATGGATCTAAGGTTTGTACTAGGATGTTCTGATTGACATCATAATTCATTCAAATCAATTATATACTGTTCAACTAGGGTTACTAAGATCACGTCTTAGAGAGTTGTGATCATCCTTAGATAAGGGAGAATTGTGTGGGGTATCTTAGATGTACGTGCGTCCAAAACCGTTGGCCCTCTTCGGTTTAGGATTATAACTTATCTCTAGGATCGTTCTTAGCAGCATCATTCTTATCTCTAAGATCGCGTGTTATCTCCCAATCATAATTAGTACATAATCAACACCTATTACTAATTCCATACTTATGTCTAAGGTCAACTCGTAATCAATATCATTACTTACGTCTAAGATCGTGACTTATGTGCAGAATCATCGCTTATAACTGAGGTCAGTGCCTATGTTCATGATCATCACCTTAAGTTCAAATCATCACTTAGGTCTGAGATTGTGTCTTAGGGGTAAAATCGTCAGTTATTTTCTAATATCAGGGCCTGGAGAAGTACGGCGTGCGATGGGGCCGTATCCTCAGAGTGGTTCCCTCAAAGGTTGGGATGTGCACGCTTCGCATCTCCTCAGTGTAATACCCTATGCTACGCCGAGGCGGTGGTAGAGGAGGGGGTTGCTGCTGCTGCTGAGCAACATCTTGCGCTATCACTGTGATAGCGTCTATCAGTGCCTGGGGTACTGACACTGGTGGTGGTGTATGGTTCTCGTCCCCATTGCCACTGTTTCCTTGGTTGTCACTTTTGGGAGGCATTTTTTTTTCCTGCAAAATCAACGCTTATTAGCATTAAGTAATTCCAAAAATATAAGTACTGAAAGCCCCTATGCGTTGTACAAGGTAGAATTTATACCCTAAGTAGAGTAACATTTATTGATTAACTTTTATCGCGCTCGCACACACCCAGCCCCATCAAACTTATGTCTAAGATCATATACTTAGACCTAAATATCAACTTAAGGTGAAGATCATTGCTTAAGACTTAACTTGTCATAACCTAGGTCTCCGAGGTAGATCTGAAGCCTAGGCTCTGATACCACCTGTAGCGCCCCGACCCGGACAGCGGAATCCGACCCGGTGCACCCGTCGTAGCTTACTGAGAAGACTACAAGACGTCTCATCTCTCGAATACACATCATCAATGACATAAGAGAAATAAGCGCGGAAACATATCTCATAAATCTAAATCATCAAAGCAATACGTCAAAGACAACATGAATACCCAAATGTATATGGTCGCAGCCATCTAACCTCCAATGAAATAAAACCAGAATTAACAGAAACTATCTAGTCAAATCTCTCCATAAGACCTATGCATCCCATTCTGCCCACTCGCCGTCATCCTCAATGAAAATCATATCATAACTGGGTTCATCTGCAAAATCAAAGGCAGTACCCTTAGCGAAAAACGCTAGCAAGAACCCGCTTATAAGACATACGGGATCATCACATGGCAAGACATGAGTAGTAGATAATTCAGAGAGTTGTGGGGCACATGTCTTGTAAAGTTTCCAAATATGTAAGTGAATAACGCAGTAAACAAGTACAGCAAATTTGTTCACAATTAACAATTCATAGGCAATCAAGTACCACTCACGTTCATACCACATTGACTCTCATGATGCATGCTAAAATATGCACTACCCTACACATTCACGTATGCATGAACGCTTTCTCTTTTGAAACAGTGCAATGCATGTCATAATGTCCGGTCACTTCATATAACTTTATACCCTGTAACGCGCCCCGGCTTATATTTCCATCCCGGTTTACGTTACAGCCAACTTTATACCCTGTAATGCACCTCGGCTTATATTTCCATCCCGAGTAGCATTACAGACAACTTTATACCCTGTAACGCGCCCCGGCTTATATTTCCATCCCGGTTTACGTTACAGTCTTTTGTGCCCTACAATGCGCCCCGGCTTAAATTTCCATCCCGGTTTACATTGCAGGTCACCTTCGCAAATCTGTGCCGAAGCACCTTTCTTTTCAAATCAATATGCAGATGCACGTGCCATGATGCAAGACTCCTCATTTCATTCTCATTTCTCATTCACATATGCAGTTTATGTTCACATGCGCAAGTACAAGTCACACGCGAGCGTTCCCTAACTAACACATCAGAATCTCAGGCTTCAGCTAGCTCGTCAACGCTTAACCTTGATTCTAAAGTTCACAACCAATGAGAGCGTCCCTATCTTTCTTTCATTGAACTCTAAGACACCTTGTGCGTTCATTTCCTAACCCCTCTAAGTCATTCCCGTTGAAACTCGATTCGAGAACCCTTTGAAGTCGCCAATTTGATTCACCATCCTAAATCACGTTCCCAAGACTTAGACTACCTTTAATAAGGTCTTAAGAAGTCCCTAAAGTCACCCAAAGGTTCCTCGAACGTCCCCCTTTCTTCCTCTATTTTCCACAAAATTTCTGGACTTCATCCCCTATACATCGATCGATCGATGTCCAACTGGGGACATCGATCTCTCACTTCGATCGATCGATGTCCTTCTGAGGACATCGATCTCTCAGGCTCAACCCACATAGATCGATCGATGTCCTTCTGAGGACATCGATCTCTCAGTCTCCCCCTACATCGATCGATCGATGTCCTACTGGGGACATCGATCTCTCAGCCAGCAAGACACCGATCGATCGATGTCCTTCTGAGGACATCGATCTCTGACTTAGATCGATCGATGTCTGCGGTTTCCCCAATCTTCTCTCCGTTTTCTGCAAATCTGCAGTACCAAGAACACCAAATATCCATAATTCATCCCCAAACAATCCAAGCCTAATCCCGGCTACCATCCATGCTTAAAACTGTAAATTCAAACGCTTATACGCATATCGCACAATGATTCGACCTTGAACTCGATTATCCAACGCTCTCAATCCCAAAAATCCCATCTTTTCTCTCAAACACTCCTCAACCATGAAACCACACCAAAAAGGGATTCAAGGGTAGGGATTTGCAGGATTACACATATTCAATCAACAACAACAATCACATTTTCATATACATCGGCCAAATCTTGAAACGAAAGCACATAAAACATATACGCATACTCAAAGAACGAATCTACTGCATGGTGATCCAATTTGATAACAAAATAGGCCGTCTTTCATTTCACAAATCGTAGGAACTTATAAACAGATTACTTGCCTTTGATTACCCGAAGACGAAATGGGAAACGAACTAAGGCTGGATCAATTCTTGGGGGATGTCTTCCTCTTCTACTCCTGGAAGAAACGGCTAGGGTTGTGAGGAAAGCGTCGATGGTTTCTGAATAATGAAGAAACTGACGCTTTGTCAGTTTTTATATGGGAAGGGAAAAGTTTGGTGTTTCTAAATTATATCTTATTTTCCTATTTACCTTAAAGGATAAATATTAATATTTAATTCTAAAAATTAAATACAAATTAATTCCTAATATTTAACCCTTCATTTAATTCTCATTAATCCTTTTATTTAATTCGTAATTAGTTACAGTTGACCGTCATTAATTTCCGCGAAATCCTTCTTTGTCTTTTAATTACCCTACGGAGGGTGCGGGGCATAACAATGTCACTGTTCATTCTTTGTTAACTTAGAAATTTTCAAAAACGTAATTGAAGAACAATAATTCAAAAATCCAGTTAATTGACTTGAATCTAGGATAAGAAAATGTATAACTTTAATACTTATTTCATTTCTCGTAATGTATAATAAATCCTAATCTTCACTTTTTATCACTTTGTCGGAAAAAAAAATATATATCATGTTAAAACACCATTTATTGATTATACACATATATATACACACACAACATATTTATATATATATATATATGTATATTGTATGTGTGTATACTTATATATAAATGCTATATTAGAGCTAGAAAATGGTCCGACCACTCGGGTTATGTCAGCAGCTTCTTAGCAAGAGTCGTGAAGAATTTCGAATCACCTATCAAAAAATATAAATAAATTAGAGACGCAGTGGTGTAGCGTTTATATTAATTAAAGGAGCATAGGGTTAGAATAATTCTAAAGATATGGATATTGTATGATTTACAATTAGTACCATTCTTTTTTCCAAAATGCATTGTGAGGTGGGATGAATCGAGATTACTATATTATTCCACAAAGTAAAGGAAACATAAAAGGACTTGGCCATGTTATCGGGTTTTCCTACGTAAACTTTTTTTTGGTTAAAATGTTAACATATTAACTAGAAAGATCAAAACAGTAATGCAACTCATACAAAAGTCCTACTTACAAGCCAATATTCTGACCCACATGTACTGTTTAGTAACGTAAGCAATTTTTAGTCAATAGGAGCAACGTGTATATCTAAAATGTATGGGTAAAAATTATGTATTACATTCCTAGATACAAATGACGTTCCTTCAAAAATGCATCTGTTCCGAACTTTATGTCGTAAACTTTAACATATTAAATGATGACAAGTAGCATGAAATTACAGTATGATTAAATGGGAAAGTGACTTTATCAACTGATAGAAAAGTTTTGATTGGGTCTTGCTTTAAGAAGAAAGAACTCAGAAATTCCATAAAATGGACTTGGTGATGAAGAATATTGTTTATTCACTCATAATGAGGGTAGCAGATAAGGGAAAACTAATCGACTTATTGAACAAGTTCCTTTATATTGTTTCTTCTATTTCACCACATAATCCTAGTGCATTTTGACATATGCATACACCATTAATCACTACCCAACAAGGATTGGCCAATAACATGCCAAATTATGGTGACAATTTTTTTTGGTTAAAATGATAATATATTAACCAGAGAGATCAAAGCATCAAAGGGATGCAACACATACAAAAGCCTTACTTGCAGATCAACATACTGACCTACATGTGATGTTCAATAATATAAGCAATTTTAACCGATAGGTTACAACATCTATGTCTAAAATGCGCAGATAAAGCTTATAAATTACTCTATACACGTGAGTGCAGACTCTATGTGTTACATCCCTAGATACAAATAATGTTCCTTCAAAAATGTATCTATTCCGAGCTTGCCAGATATGATGCACCATGGCAGCCAAGGCTGTTTTTGCCGTCTTGGCTCTCAAAGCTTTCCTTTTGAGTCTGCGCGAACGCCAGGACAAAAGTCTGCTGATGGTGGTTATTGTTGGAGAAAAGTTAGTTGTGGGAGTCGGAAAATTTTGGATGGCAAGTGGATTTTGTCAAACACCATACTTTGGGCTTAATTACGATTAGTATTCGTTAATCAAAAACGAAAACTAAAAAATTCCTAAATTATCTATGTAACGCGTAGATGAATTTAGGTTGTTGAATCACTCGATTCTGATACCGGGTGAATGAAAAATTAACGCTCAAAGTTGGAGTAACATTGGAAGTTATTTGGCGGTTTCTTCCACTACCAATAACTATTCGGTGGTTATTGCAGTAGTGGGGCGGTTTCTTCCACTACCAATAACTACTCGGTGGTTATTGCAGTAGTGGGGCGGTTTCTTCCAATCTAACGGTACAGATCAAAACTGATTGATCTAACGGTACGCATCCAATCATCTGATAACTTCCAGTAACTTCTTCCTCTCTATAAATTCCTTTCATGTTGAAACGTTTTAGATAGAGATTTCGAAAATCTAAAGGCGTACGCAGCTTCTTCTTCTTCTACTTCTGTTTTCATAAAACGTTTTCTTGCATTCATTGCGTTCGAGAAATCAGAGCACCTTACAGGTTCGTCGAGTTCTTACGTTGCAGTGCCGTTCGTATGAACAGAAGCCGTTGTATCCTGAGAGACGTTTGCTACTACCGGTTGGGCACAGAATACCGGAGCAATTTGTCTTAAGGACAGAGTCCTAGACTCGCCTCGGTTTGCATTTTCTTTATGCGTTGTTGAACAGCATGTTTATGCATTTTGGATAAATTGTTCACTCCTTTTATGTTGAAACATTACTGTTTCAACCATATTCTTAATTGCCATGCTCAGTGCTTCACTAATTAAATGATTATTGGGATATATACATCCATTGGAAATTAAAAGAGGTTACTTGCAATCCATTTCTTCATTACAGTATACGTATATATGCTCGAGTGCATTCGGATATATATATATGTGTGTGTGTATGTATATATATATATATATATTTATATATATATATATTTATATATATATATATATTTATATATATATATTTATTTGTCAAACTTACCTATCGCATATCTGTATGTATAAATAAACAAAGGCCTGGTTTAATTCATGCTTACGCGTTGGTTTACATTGTTTCATTATACCGCATATCATTTTTGTACATATTGATAATATTGTTAATTATTAATTTCGGATCTAACAATCTTAAGACAAATTTTGTGCAGCTTTCAAGTATATCTTTCTGTACGGTTTAAACAGAATTCTGCTTCTGTTTAATTTCTGGATGAGAAAACAGAACTAGTTTCTGTTTCATTTCTGTACGTGTCAACAGAATTTGTTTCTGTTTTGTTGCGAAAGTTGACGGTTCGACACGAACAGTGTAACATGTTTTGTTTCTGTATTTCCACAGAAATCTGAAATTGTTCTGATCTATCTGTTTTGATGCACTTTACAGTGATGGAAAGTGAAGGGTCAAACTCTTTCAATGGCGAGTACCTTGGTCCGTCCGAGGAAGTGAATTCTGCTGTTCCATATGTTAGACAGACTGAGAAACCTGAAAGGTTCGAAGGAAGCTATTCCCATTTCATAAGTTGGCAACAGAAAATGCTGGTTTTCCTGACCACGTTAGGCCTGGCCGAGTGTCTGACCGAGAATCCTCCGGTGGGTGTACCGGTCGAGGACCTGAACCTAAATATGCTGGATATCTGGCTTGATAAAGCTTGGGATTATAAGGACTTCCTTTGTTTGAATTATATATTGAGTTGCCTTGAATTTCCTCTGTATAGGCGTTATCACACCTTTACAACTGCGAAATCATTGTGGCAAGCCTTAGATAAGGAATTCCGCCCAGAGGATTTCAACAGGAAGAAATTTACTATTTGTAAATTTTTTGATTACAGGATGTCGGAGTCTCGGTCTGTTATGGTACAGATGGAAGATATTCAGAGGTTGATGTATGGAATGGAGGAAGAGGGTGTTTTCCTTAGTGAATCATTCACTGTAGTTGCTATAATTGATAAGCTGCCTCCTTCGTGGAGGGAGTTCAGTAGCAAGCTCAAATATGAGCAGAAGAATATGTCAATGGGAGATTTGTTCTTCCGATTGCGCATCGAAGAGGACAAACGCGGATTTAACTAAAGAGCTGTGAACATTTTGCAACCGTTGTATTCATGAAGGGAAACTGGTGCAAGAAATAGTTAATGAGAATGTTTCTATTTTCTGTTTGAGTCTTCTTGTTTATGGCATTTACGTTCGGGTTATGTTATTTATAGGTCATTGTAAAAAAAAAAAATGATCCATCTCGATCTATTTCCCAAACTAAGTTCATTAATGGAAAATGCCCAGTTTGTGTTAAAGCGAAAATGGCCATGTTACCATTTTCTTTAATCGGAAGAAACACTGAAGTTAATTCACACAGATAATTGTGATTTAAAGTTTGTGCAAAACAATAAGTGATAAAAAGTACTTCGTGACTTTTGTTGACGATTGCACTAGATATTGTTATGTTTATTTGCTAAGTAGCAAAGATGAGGCCGTTAATGCGTTTAAGGATTATAAGAATGAAGTTGAAAATCAACTTAGCAAACGAATTAAGATAATTCGTAGTGATAGAGGTGGTGAATATGATGCACCGTTTAATGAATTCTGTTCAGAACATGGCATTATTCATCAAACGACTGCGCCATACTCACCTCAATCCAATGGTATTGCTGAACGCAAGAATCGAACTCTTAAAGAGATGATGAATGCTATGTTGATAAGTTCGGGTTTACCTCAGAACTTGTGGGGGGAAGCGATTCTCTTTATGAATTTTGGAAGGGCTATGAGCCTAGTTACAAATACTTGAAAGTGTGGGGGTGTCTGGCTAAGGTCGAAGTACCAAAACCAAGACAAGTCTGAATAGGGCCCAAAACGATTGATTGTATATTTATAGGATATGCAACAAACAGTAGTGCATATCGATTCTTGGTGCACAAGTCTGACATCCCTGACATACATGAAAATGTTGTCATGGAGTCAAGAAATGCAGTGTTTTTTGAAGACGTCTTTCCAAAGAAAGATAGAAATAATAAAGAAGCCAATACGAGTAAGCGAACTCGGGATACAACGACTCAAGAAATTGACGAACCCCGTCAAAGCAAACGAGCCAAAATACCAACATCATTTGGACCAGATTTTCTAACCTACATGGTAGAGAATGAGCTAAGGACCTTTTCAGAGGCGATGTCAACACCAGAAGCTTCATTCTGGAAAGAGGCAATCAACAGTGAGATAGAATCTATTCTTCAAAATCATACTTGGGAGCTGGTCAATCTTCCACCAGGAAGTAAACCACTCGGATGCAAGTGGATTTTCAAGAAGAAGTTAAAGGAAGATGGATCTATCGACAAATATAAAGCGCGTTTGGTAGCCAAAGGTTATCGGCAAAAAGAAGGGTTTGATTTCTTTGACACTTACTCACCAGTGACAAGGATTACATCAATCAGAGTGCTAGTCGCGATTGCATCAGTCTATAACTTAGAAATCCATCAGATGGATGTTAAAACGGCTTTTCTAAACGGTGATTTGGAGGAGGAGATATACATGGAACAACCAGAAGGGTTTGTTGTGCCAGGACAAGAGAAGAAAGTTTGTAAACTTGTTAAGTCTTTGTACGGACTTAAACAAGCACCAAAATAATGGCACTTGAAGTTTGATCAAGTAATGATGACAAACGGCTTCAGGATCAACGAGTGTGACAAGTGTGTTTACATCAAAAACACACTTAATGCCTATGTGATAGTATGTCTCTATGTAGATGACATGTTAATCATTGGCAGTACTCGTGACATCATCTTGAATACCAAGAAGATGTTAACACAGAATTTTGATATGAAGGATATGGGGGTTGCCAATGTTATCTTAGGAATCAAGATTTCTAGGGTAACTGAAGGATTGATCATGTCACAAAGTCATTATATTGAGTCCGTTCTCAAACGATTCAATATGTTTGATGCAAAACCAGTAAAAACCCCACTTGACTTAAGTATGCACTTAAGGAAGAACCGAGGTGAACCAGTAGCTCAATTGAAGTACTCACAAGTGATTGAAAGTCTAATATACATAACGAACTGTACAAGACCAGACTTAGCTTGTTCAGTAAACAATTTAAGCAGGTTTACCAGTAATCCAAGTGAAGATCATTGGAAAGCTCTAAATAGAGTAATGAGGTACCTCAAGTACACAATGAATCTTGGATTACACTATACAAGATATCCAGCAGTATTGGAAGGATACTGTGACGCAAACTGGATATCAGATTGTAAAGATTCTAAATCCACCAGTGGATACTTATTCACTGTAGGTGGTGGTGCTGTGTCATGGAAGTCTACAAAACAAACGTGCATAGCTCGGTCAACTATGGAAGCTGAGTTTATAGCACTCGATAAAGCTGGGGAAGAAGCTGAATGGCTTCGAAATTTCACAGAAGACATTCCATGCTGGCCTAAGCCAATCGCTCCTATAAGCATACACTGTGACAGTCAGTCAGCTATAGGACGAGCTCAAAGCAGCATCTATAATGGTAAGTCACGACACATACGTCGGAGACATAATGCCATTAAGCAGTTGATCTCTAATGGCGTGATTTCCATTGATTACATAAAATCAAAGGAGAATCTTGCGGATCCGCTTACAAAAGCTTTGCCTAGAGATCAAATGTCAAAATTGACAAACGGAATGGGACTTAAGCCTACAAAGCATGAATCTTTGTAACGGTAACCCAACCTTGTTGACTGGAGATCCCAGAATCTAGGTTCAATGGGAAAACTAAGTTATAAGGATTCAGTTAGCACTTACTCATTCCGTTAAATAAAAGTGCTGTCTGCAGAGAAATGAGGGTAAGCTGATGCTTTTAATGATGTCCTATATCTTAATAAATCAAGTGGGGTATGGCAGAATACTCTTGATAGGAATCACCTATGTAAGTGTGAAGTGGGGCCGCTTCTATGAGAATTCTGAGAGGCAAGAATTCTCTAATACACTTTCTGAAACCAGGTTGTTCATGGCCAAAATGAACACAACCATGAGAACCAAAAAGGGGTGTTAGAGGAAATGTTGTGTGAGTATCATTGTCTAGGTTCACACTAAAGGCTGATAGTTCAAGACATTAGTTCACTACCCAGCCGAGTGGATCCGATGGTACATCACTAAGAAAGGTTCAAAGCCAGAAGCTACCTCTTCTGAGGCAACATATCCTTATCTGATTTCTCGATAGAGTCTGCATTCACATTTGCATTAATTTACATTCATGTGGGGGATTGTTGGAGAAAAGTTAGTTGTGGGAGTCGGAAAATTTTGGATGGCAAGTGGATTTTGTCAAACACCATACTTTGGGCTTAATTACGATTAGTATTCGTTAATCAAAAACGAAAACTAAAAAATTCTTAAATTATCTATGTAACGCGTAGATGAATTTAGGTTGTTGAATCACTCGATTCTGATACCGGGTGAATGAAAAATTAACGCTCAAAGTTGGAGTAACATTGGAAGTTATTTGACGGTTTCTTCCACTACCAATAACTATTCGGTGGTTATTGCAGTAGTGGGGCGGTTTCTTCCACTACCAATAACTACTCGGTGGTTATTGCAGTAGTGGGGCGGTTTCTTCCAATCTAACGGTACAGATCAAAACTGATTGATCTAACGGTACGCATCCAATCATCTGATAACTTCCAGTAACTTCTTCCTCTCTATAAATTCCTTTCATGTTGAAACGTTTTAGATAGAGATTTCGAAAATCTAAAGGCGTACGCAGCTTCTTCTTCTTCTACTTCTGTTTTCATAAAACGTTTTCTTGCATTCATTGCGTTCGAGAAATCAGAGCACCTTACAGGTTCGTCGAGTTCTTACGTTGCAGTGCCGTTCGTATGAACAGAAGCCGTTGTATCCTGGGAGACGTTTGCTACTACCGGTTGGGCACAGAATACCGGAGCAATTTGTCTTAAGGACAGAGTCCTAGACTCGCCTCGGTTTGCATTTTCTTTATGCGTTGTTGAACAGCATGTTTATGCATTTTGGATAAGTTGTTCACTCCTTTTATGTTGAAACATTACTGTTTCAACCATATTCTTAATTGCCATGCTCAGTGCTTCACTAATTAAATGATTATTGGGATATATACATCCATTGGAAATTAAAAGAGGTTACTTGCAATCCATTTCTTCATTACAGTATACGTATATATGCTCGAGTGCATTCGGATATATATATATGTGTGTGTGTGTATGTATATATATATATATATATATATATATTTATATATATATATATTTATATATATATATATATATTTATTTGTCAAACTTACCTATCGCATATCTGTATGTATAAATAAACAAAGGCCTGGTTTAATTCATGCTTACGCGTTGGTTTACATTGTTTCATTATACAGCATATCATTTTTGTACATATTGATAATATTGTTAATTATTAATTTCGGATCTAACAGTTATTCCCCTTGGAAGAGCTAGCCATGCCGAGATATTTAGCCAATTTACATAGAAACTAATTTGTGGTAAGAATAAACTAATTGTTGCCTCCATCTCATCTTCCTCAGAATCTAGTGGTAGCTTTTGTTTTCGTTATTATATTACTTTGTATGATTGTTGTTGTTGTATTATTAAGGAAGAATAAACTTCTTTTAATAAGCAGATAAACTATATTGATAATAATGAAAAATAAATGGAGCTTGAATTTTAGTCCTCAATCGTCACTTCACTTTTTTCCTCTTTTCAAAAGTGGGTACTGATTGGATATACACATCATCCTTTTTTTTCGCTGCAAGGATATGGGGTTTTTTCTGGAGTTTAGATTTGGGGAGGCTAATGATTAAAGTAAAATATAAAGTCTATAATTATATGTCGTCGTGTGTTAAAAAGCAGTTTTTTAAAGAAAAAATGATGCTCTTTTTTCTCATTTTAAAAAAACAGTTTTTATACGTGACGACGCATTATTAGAATTTCATATTTTATCTCACATTTAGCTTCCTTAAATCTGGACCATTTTTTTAGGCCGAAAGGGAGCATGTAAGAGAATTTCTGAACACAAGAAATGCTACCTTTCTTCTATGATATGAGCATTATGGCG
This sequence comes from Eustoma russellianum, assembly GCA_036186865.1. NCBI lineage: Eukaryota > Viridiplantae > Streptophyta > Magnoliopsida > Gentianales > Gentianaceae > Eustoma > Eustoma russellianum. The sequence goes on from AP025044.1 coordinate 2,590,368, forward strand.
ATGTATATTTCAAATTTACCATTACATACTCTTAAAAAAAGAGATTTACTAATATATTCCAAACATGTTTACCGGCTAATATATAATGTCAATATGATTCTTTTGACTAAGTTATGATAAAATTCTTTCAACTTTGTTATAAGTATTTATATGTATTTGAGTAGGGCATATAATAATTACATAATCGGTGTACATTAAACTTTTCGATGGCTCTAGTGAGGAATGTCGGAGATGCCCAAAATAAAGAGAGTATTTTTTTTTTGGGTTAAATGCTAATATATTAACCAATGAAACCAAATTATCAAGGGAATGTAATCTATACAAAAACCTTACTTGTAGGTCACATACTGACCTACATATATTGTTCAGTAATGTAAATGGATTTTAAATTAAAGGACATTGTCTATGTCTAAAATGTGTGGGTAGAGTATTTTTTTCAACAAAATTAAAGAGAGATTAAGAGGATGATTTATTCCTGAAGGGTTGTGCAAAGGAGGGGATCAGATTTCATGGTCGATAACTGTATTTGTATTAGATATATTAAATTTTAATGAAAATGCTTATTGATCTAGGTAGGGTTATAATTATTTTACACGGGAAAAGCAATACTAAGATACTCCTTTCATAACTCTAGTATAAGAGGTTAAGTGTTTGATTTTAGAGATGTGTATATTTTAGGTGTGCTTCTGCTGTTAGGCTGAAGGTCTGGTTTGTAGAAGACACATTGTGTGGGTCATTACGTAAGATCTCACCTAAAGACCGTTGGACTCCTGATTTATATCTTTCACACATACTACTTGATGTTAGAACATTAAAAATCACCGAGAGAATAGATTTCAACTTTTTATCTAAGTATATGAAATAAAAAAATGTTGTGCTATTTTGAAACCACAAAAGCTGAAGAAAGCAAAGCTTCCCCAAGAAAGATCAAAAGAGAATGAGCACTTCTTTTAATGCTGGCTGGTGCATATAGTAAAAGAATATAACTTTTTCTCCTTTGATTTTCGAAACTCATTCTTTTCTCCAGAAAGCATGATAAAGTATAGAATAAGGGTTCAGAGCCATATGACCCTGTAAATAACCAAAAGGAAAGATAACGTATATATTATTAGAAAAAAATGTCCCAGATAAGAATCTACTTTAATTTTAAACCTTAAAGATGTTTCCACTTTAGCATCCTCATAAAGATAATTATTATTGATTATGTGAATGAGTTTGTTTTTTATTGCTATCCGATTGGTAGATAATTAATACAATAAATGGATGAATATTTTATTGGATTGACATGATTTGATTAGATCCAATCATAATACATTCTTTAATATCTTCTTTGATGTGTACATGTTATCACTCCTCCTTAAGTTGATTAGTAAGAAATTCAATACCCAACTTACACTATATTGAGTCAAATACCCATTTAATTACTACCTTTTTTTTTTACAATGTCAGCCACCTGATCTTCAAATTTTACAAATGGAAATTCAACGATTTCTTCTTCGATATTTTCTTATAAAGTGTCAATCTACTTCCATATGTCTTTTTCTGTCATGATGTACAGGATTTTCAAAGATACAGATCGTTGTCTTACTACCACCTTCTGCCTTTTTACTCTTCTACATTACCAAGTTCCCACCTACCAAAGCAAATTACTTTGAAGTGGATCGTCTTTCATTTGGATCGCTTGTCCAATCAGCGTCAATAAAAACTTCAACATCCATGTGTCCATTTCTTTCGAACAAAATGTTCTTTCCCGATGTACCCTTTAAGTACCGTATATCCTCATGGCTACCTCCATGTTCTCTTTCGAAAATTAATGCATGAATTTGGCTCACTACTCCAAAAGCATACGCAATATCATGTCTCGTGTGGGACAGATAGATCAACTTTTGTACTAGTCTTTGATACTGTTCTCAATTTTCCATTGTAGCCCAATCTACCATTTTTACCATGTGGTTTGTCATCATCAAGTATCCTAGGTTTGTAGTCCATCATTCTTACTTCAGTCGGCAGATCTAGTGTGCTTCCGTTGGGATATGAAAATTCTTTTAATTGATTGAAGAATTTTAACCCCTGTGAAATACTTCAGACCACATAGATCTTTTATATTAAATTCTGGAAACAAACTCTTCCGAAGTTGAGTAATTTATTTCTCATCACTCCCTATTATGACATGTCGTCTACATAGATTATTAAACAGGAAACCAGTTTCTATTTCATTTGAAGAACATAATATGATCAACATTACTCTGTCTATACCTGTTATGTTTTATAGCCATTGTAAATCTTCTGAACCATACACCGGAGATTGTTGGAGCCTATATAGTGTATTTTTCTATTAGCATACTCTATTTTCTTGGAACTCTCCAGAGAATCCTGATGGTGCCTCCATATGTATCTCCTCTTTCAATTCTCTATATAAGAAGGCATTCTTAATACCGAACTAATAAAGTGGCCGGTCTTTATTTGCTGTTACTAAGAATAGTACCTTGATGGTATCAGTCTTTACAATCGGAGAAAAGCCTCTAAGTAATCAATGTCATATGTCTGTGTGTAACCCTTAGGTAATAATCTTGCTTTGTATCGATCAATGATGCCATCTGTTACTTACAGAAAAAGATGTTAGCAAGGTTAGTAGCTGAGAGATGGGGATTATTTCTTTATCCAGATCTGTTGCTAACAGAATATTTCTTTATCCATAACTCGATGGTTTGTTTGTGCGAATACAGTTTTTGCAAGTCAGTGGAGAGGGATTATTTTTGGAGAAAAAATAAACACTTGAGATACCCAAAGGACGGATAACCCGACGCATGTACAACAACCAAAGTTGTTAGTTGACAATTTCATGAACAAGCATGATATGACCCTAGTGAGTCACCTCATCAACGTAGTAGAGGCCTATGTGCTCGATACTACGCCTAATATCTCTTTTATAAGAATGTCCTGTAAAAGCGAAAATGGGGATAAGTGAGTAGCACACAATTAAGCTCCTTGGTTACTTGACTAAGTGACATAATTTAGACGATAATATAGGAACATAAAGACAATTATTCAACTTCATATGTGGGGGAAAAGCAATAGATCTCCTCCCTAAACTTCGAATACTTCTCCACTGCTGTCTTAATATGGGTTTTAGCGGGAGTAGATAGTGTAGGAAGCCTTTAAGGTTATAAATCATTGTGTCTGTGACTACATAATAAAAATATATGTATTAGATTTGAGTGGATTTTTATTGTATATAAATTTGGGTCGATGTGCTTTAGGCTGGAGTTGTTATTTTAGGGGTTATCTGTTTGTGGGTGTTTGTGCTAGTTTTACTAACTGTTGGTGGACGGTTTTTGATGAAATTGTTGTTAGATGGTTTTTGAGTTGTGACAGCTACTTTTATACTGTTCACATAATATTTGACTCAAAATATATATCGAAGTCAAGAAGACTTTCCGATCAAACCAACAAAGCACGAACAGAAACATATGGGCATGTGATGCAGCAACAAGTGTGCGTGTAACGGTGTGAATCTCAGACACGACACGAAAACACGACCTGAACCTGACACGATTTTCACTGGAATGGATATGACCTTAACGGGGTTTCGTGTACAAATCGGGTAAGACCTGAAATTTACCCGCTAATGACGAGTCGTGTCCGGGTATACCCGCGAGTTACCCGTTTATACCCGCCATATCTGAAAATTTAAAAATATATTTTAAATAAAAATTTATAATTAATAAAGTAAAAAACAAATTTTCCCAAAAAAAAATTCCTACCATAATCCCTCCCCCCCTCCCCCCCCCCCCAATTCCATCATTCCCAAATCTCAATCCCCTTTCTCAAATCCAAATTCTTTGGTGGTAGAATCTTTGATCAATTTCATAGGAACTTGTCACCTCAAGTAGTTGAAGCATTATTGTGCACAAAAGATTGGTTATTTGCATGAAGAGGTAAATATTTGATTTTCTTTAATGTATTTTATCATGATATATTAGTTATTAGACTCATTTTTTCTTTAATCTATTATTGCTGAGTCAAGTGATTTGAATTTAGAGGACCTCATTCATGACATTATGAGTTTACATATTGCAAAAGATGATGGTGAAGAAGCCGAAGATTCATGCTCAAATAAGTAAACTACAGTTGCAATGGTGAAGAAGTTGAAGATTCATGCTCAAATAGTTTGTGATTAGTCACACACCCCGCTCCCTCCCCCCTCTCTTTTGATTTACATGACTAGAAAGATGTGATTTAATTTCATGGTCTATGATATTTTTAATCTTGCACATTTGGTTCTGTACTTATTGTTGTTTCATACATTGTAATAGTAGTCGTTTAAGTATATGAAACCTGAAAAATACACGAAACCTGAAAATACCTGAAAATTACATGAAATGACCCGTGCACGACTTAAAATATTTGTACTTGTCAAGTTCGTGGGTATACCCGATACACGACACGAAACCTGACATGTACGGGTTTGTGTATCTACATCCATACACGCGAAGCAAACGGGTAAGGTATATGTATGACACTTTGATACACGAAACCCGAAAAACACGAAACACGAAACACGACCTGTTTGACACTCTATGTGCGTGTGCCTTCTTTCACTCATTCTTTTTTTTTTCTTATTGCCTCTTATGAATATCTATCGTGGAGCATGATAAAGAATGACAAACAATTTTACCAATAGAAAAGACAAAAAGTGGCCATGATGAAGAGATGAGATCGAGTACACGAGCATCATCTTTGATGTCTTCCTTTGGGCTTCGTTAATTTAATTTTTACAAGTCGAAATATGGTTTTCCTAAAAAAGTTTGAAAAATGGTTACTCGTATAAAGTATATTTTCCAGAAATATTTTCTGTTCAAGCAGTGAATTAATGAATATTTGGCTCTTGTAACAATAAATAATATGTTTTACTTCCAGAAACACACCCAACACAATACATACTCATTATATCCCACCGATTACAAAAATTATCGCTGAAAAGAATGAGAGACAGACAAACAATACCTCAATTCCAAAGGACAGAGTTTTCATTCCAGGAACAAAATTCAAATTTTATATAAGATGATGATGCACTTGTAATTCAGACATACACTAAAATAAAGAAAAATACAAAGCGTTGAAATCAATGCCAATATACATCAGCAACACGACTCAAATCGATGTCAGCGGAGATCAAAATAAAAACCTCGAAGTCATTATAAATAATAATAACTTACAATGGTCTGAGCAATGATAAATAATACATCGTCAAAATAAAGGTAAATTCTAAATCTCAAACAAGTATATAAACTGAATTCCACAAACTTTAATCCGGACATCAGAATATCCTCAGTCTAGCAGAAACAATGAATATTCTCACTCTGCGTCATCCTTGATGTAAACTAAGTCATACTCCTGGTCATCTGAAAAATATAGTAAAATGTAGTATGAGCGACACGTCGTCCATCAAGTTACCTTACTATACCTGTCATAGGATCATACACAAAGAAACAAGTGTAATAAAAAGAAATAACGATACAGAAAATAACATGTTTCTCATTTACAAATAAATTTACCATTTTACCCCTAACATCCTGACTTACATCTTCCGCACATACTCTTGGAGCTAGGACGGTAGAGACCTCGGTACAGGGGATTTCACTTTTTACGCCTATCTCTGTAATAGAGGAAGAAAGGAAACTTTAAGACGAATCTATTACATTGGGTAAGTACAAACCAATACCGTCCCTATCATATAGTTAGATAGTGATTATATCTTTTTTTAACATCTAAAGCTAAAAACCAAAAAAAAACATACAAAAGAATTTAACAACATATACTTTCTCTATTTCAAAAAGATTGTCATTTTTGATTTTTCAATATAATATTAATTAAATTAAATTAAAAAATCAAGTATAACAATATTTTTAATATCGAAATAGCACAAAAGAAAAGGGAGAAACATACCAAACATAGATTGATTATACACAGAATCTTGGATCTTTTATTGATGGTACTTCTGCCATTGGAAACCAAACCTTATTCATAGTGCCCTATTACTTTTTGGCCGATATTGTTAAAAGTATTGCAATACAAACAGAAAAGTACACTTTACAAGTATGTTATTGACATCAAGAAGTACGCAAGCAACGAGTAAGTTTTCAAGAAAGCAACAACTCATAATCGAAGATACATCAGGTTTTGACGAAATACTAGCTAGTTTTATATGATGTAACGAGGGTTTTCCTTATCTTTTTATGTAAAACTAGTAGATTGATGTGTCAATTAAATAGCTTTTACAAGACTAGCTTTGTTTCTTTCTTTTTATTGAGAAGTTTAAAAAATATTTACAAGCACGTCAAACCTTGTGTATAAGTTTAAAAACTTCCCGATATGCCTATGTATACATTTTATTATAGTCGGACTTTGAACTGTAATATGGTCTTAGAGAAAGAGTGTTAGTTAAAGTTCTTGAAGATAATCTTCGTGACTCGGAGGCCTAATGTTTTGTAGACTGTCTTTTGAGACATGCCACAATACACGAAGGGTGATGCCCTGGAGAAAGTAGGCATTATACCCGGACTCGGAAGTGTAGCGCCTCGCTCCCGAGCTTTAACATCGGAAACAGTACACCCGCCGTATCTCACTAAGGAGAATACAAAGCGTCGAACCAATCTCTTACTTGTCAAAATGACGTAGAAATTTTTTTCGCAGAAACGTAAACCATAACATGTATTAAACTCCAATTAAATAAGGAAAGCTCACCATCGACACACACCTCCCATAACCCGATCATAACTTAAGTCTAAAATCATCACTTAAGTCTACTTTGTTTATTAGGGGCAAAATTGTCATTTCGCAAAAGATCATAACTTATGTCTAGTAAAATTGGAGTTTAATACATGTTATGGTTTACGTTTCCGCGAAAAAAATTTCTACGTCATTTTGACAAGTAAGAGATTGGTTCGACGCTTTGTATTCTCCTTAGTAAGATACGGCGGATGCACTGTTCCCGATGTTAGGACTCGGGAACGGGGCGCTACAGGAAGTCTACGAGGTTGTACTCCGAGTCTATAGTGTTGGGTTTGTGATGACACGGTCACTTCTTATATTGAAAATTTAATGATTAACATATTTCTTTCTAAAGAGATAATGATAAATGTGTACATCCTTAAACAAGATATGCTTCTCCAATAATTATTCTTTACAAGGTAGAGTTATATCATGTCCCAAGAATATACATTAGGAAAAATTATTCTTTACAAGATAGAGTTATATCATGTTATAAGGATATATATTAGGAAAAAGAAAATGAATCCAACTAGAGTCTAAGATAATCATCCTTAATTTCCTCTTCGCAACATGTAAATGTTTACAAACTCCATGTTCTTCAGCACTTCATTCTTTCTCAAAGCCTTTACTAACTTAATCATTAGAATCATTAGAAAAATTATGAACTCTTTCCCTACTGGTTTTTGCTATTGTTTTTCTTATAAATCTTCTAAAGACCTGTGTGATCGTAGACCTATAGTGATCGTGATACGGTTCAACTCTGTTAGAGCGGACACATCACTTCCCTACAACATTTATACTCGACTTACAAAATATCGGAATTTATACATGTTTGATTCACACTTTTCTTATTTATCAATAGCTTTTTCGTCTCGGAACGACAATCAACATAACACGCAACGTTTCCATCTTGTAGGATGATTTTCCTCTGATCTAAGTGGAAGTGCACGACCCATAATTTAAATAACTACTACTTCTATTTCTATAAGAGCAAATACTCTAGGACTTCTAGCTGCCCATTCGCATATTGGTGACTAGATAGCTTCGTGCCTAATGTCCTGCAGATAATTTAAACAAATCTATAGTTGCATTATTATCTACAACTTTTTAATAAAATTTTTAAAAAGATTTGTACTTAGCAAAAAAAAAATTTTTTGCTTATTTTATGGACATGTGAAGCCATGAAGGCTTTTGTTGGAATCAAAGAATTTCCCCTAAAAAGCAGGACGGGGAAAAAAGGTTCGCTCCACCATGCATGCTGAAATTCTAATATATTGTTAGAAAGTGGACGGCCCTTTTAACACGAAAAAAGCTACTTACTTTTTTCATTCCTCGTGGGCTGATAAAATTTACCTTTCTCTTTGTGTGAGTACTTTGATCTTATCAACTTTATTTTTTCTCTTTTGGTTACCTTTACAAGTTCCACCACAACTTCTATTATTGATGTTCTTATTATGGTATCACTTGCAAAAGCCTTTCTCATTTCTGGAATCAGAATGGTTCTGTGCCATCAAATTAAAGCTTTCACGTGCATGGAACTAAATCCTTTGGAGCATTAATAAGGTGAAATCCCTCGCCTTCGACCCAAACCGTTCCATTCCTAAAAATCATTATGCATGATGCAAATCAAGAGTCCAGCGGCCTTCTAGGTTGGGTGAGGACTTACGCTCAAGAGTTCAGTAGCCTCCTAGGTTGAGTGAGGACTTACGCAGTGACCCACACAATGTGCCCCTTGCAAACCAGGCAGTTGCAAACCAGGCAGTAGCAATAGATGAGGACTGTGCGTGTCATTGGAATCGAACTCTTGAGCTCTTGGAGCAAATCCTAACTTTAGTACCAACTCGACTATACCCTGAGGTCATGAAACTAAATTCTCAAGTTTATATAAAGCTATGTATATTATATGTTCAGAATACGGTTTATATAAAGCTATGCATATTATATGTTCGGAATACGGAATCGAATACGTCAGAATAGAATGATGTATTGATAATTATCAAAAGGTAGCTTTTTGGATAAACGATAATAAATTCTGAAAAGTTGAAACTATTGATGTTATCTCCATATATAGTACCACAACCATGTCCAAATAAAGGGTATCATACAAGGTATATCATAGCAAATTATAAGAAAAACATATTTTTGTAAAAATCATAAGTTGGCTCAACAAAGACCCTCACCTATTTAGAGAAGTTGAAATGTAACACTCCCTTCTCTTTCGTGATTAATAGAAACAGTATACTGATATTGAAGTACGCGTCGAAGTATTTAAACCATTTTTTAATAAATAGAAACAAAGAGTAAACGTTGACATTTGACATTACCATGTCCATAATAAACGTTAATGCCAACTTGCTTTATATCTGAAGGAGATCAAAACAAAATTTATAAAATAGACTAATTGATCCAACTTATGCTATCACAAATCGTCTATAAGGAGACAATGATCCGTTAACTTCAAGTACCTTTCATAACCCAGAAAAGAAAAGTTAAACTTGTATAGTTTCGAGGGATCCGCTCTGTCACCCGGGCTGTTCGGTTGTCGTCCTACCCATATAATGTTATCGTTTTGACTCGTCTTGAAACAAATTTCAATCCAAATAGCAACTGGACTATGCTTTAAGGGCTGACTCCATGCAGTCTAAATATCACATGGACATCTCTTTTCGAGCCGCATAAACAGTCTCTTACATAAACGGTAAGGTAAGACTGCGTACATATCGTGAAGGGATTCGGCTTCTCCCCTAAGAAATCTCTCTGTCTCTTTTTCTTCATTAGTCTATTACTAAGCTGCAGGAACCTTCATGTTCTCCTCAATCGCTTAAACTCCTTTCGTCTGCTGCAAACAAAAACCCCAACATGGCATCGAAAATCCAAAACACTATACAAATCAAAACGATGATGTTTTACGAGTAGGGGCAACAATAAAGCCAGCCGGGATGGGGCAGCGATTCCCATCCCTAGTTTTGATGCTCAACATTGAGCACTCTTGAGTTGTAGAAACCGAGCGCTCAAGAGAAATTTATACACGAGTTCTTTAGTTCGAGTAAACAAAGCTAAATAAGTGCTTGAGACCCATAGTTTAATCTCTCAACATTCTCTTTATTTGATAACTTGTCTTTATTTATGTGTTTAGCGCTTGCAAATTGTACAATGAGCCTACAATGTGTTCAGCGATTGCATAAAGAGTAATGTAAGACATCATACATTTGATCACGAAACGATTCAACTCCTTTCAGACCCTGTACAAACACAGAAACGTAGCGCACCGGAAACGTCGTTTTTTACGACATTATTTTACTATTTAATTGTACAATATTATGTTGTTACATATGATGTTTTACGGCAGATCAGGTTTTGCGGTGTCAAGGCACAGATGTGCTCATGTGTGACAAAATATATTACAATTAGATATTTTTTATTAACTATTAAAGTAAGAAAAAAAAAGCTAGTTGCTTATGTGTAAAAAAAAGTTTGGCACACAGAAGCACAGCCATATCTTGGTACAGCAAATGTGATCACGTTATACGAGGTTGTAAAATTATACTCCACAGAGAAATATGCGGTATACGATTTTAGCCCAAAACATTATCGTAAGCGGGCCATATTGATTATTTGGACCGCACATAGAGGCCCACTAAAATAGCAGACTTGGGGCCCAATAACTCAAGTCATAAAGCAAACCGGGATTGATGCTGTTGGTGTTTTCCCAACACGTTACATTTTCCCCCTTTTTTTCCCGAGACGAGGGCACGATGCCGTTACTATTTCTGTTGGAGTCTTGAAGATACTCTTCTAATACAACCTAAAACCTGACTCCCGGTCACCATAAAAACCCTTACCTCCGGTGCCGGCCGTTGTTTACTAGAATTTATTCCTGAGAACGGGAAGTTCGGTGATCAGCGATGCTAAAATTTTGGTCGTCTTTTTTGTGTTTGAATCAGTTCCGCGATCAACAATTGATGATGAATATGCTGCTGCCGCTGTGAAAGATCCCAAAATTTTGTTGACAACATCACGAGATGCTGGTGCTCCTCTTACCCGATTAGTTAAGGTTAGTACGGAACTCCTCCCACCTCTCTTTCTTTCTTTCCCGGTTTTATTTTAATATGTCATGAGGTAATCCATTTACTTTTATCTGTTTATTTCCGCCGCAGGAATTGAAAATTGTCTTTCCTAATGCACAAAGAATGAATCGAGGTGGTCTGGTTAGTTTATCTTTGATATGTCAAGTGCTAGAACTTGGTATACTTAATGCTCCCTAGCTTGGTCTGTCATCTTCCTTGTTGCCATTTGGTCATGGCGTATACATTGAGATGCTGATGGATGTTAATGGATTCATGTTCTCTGAAATACTTAATACGCATATTTCTGTGTGATGCGTTACTGAAAGCATACTGTCATGTTGCTCGATGATGATATATGATGCTCATATCCATGTTCCTGGCAGCAAAAGCTTTCTTGGTAGTGGTTAATTAGAGTTGCGAGGGGATTTGTGAGTATTGATCTGGTTATGCTTTGGTAACATGGGATTTGATCCCTGCTTGTTTACGTATTACATTTAGTTCAGAGAGCAAGATATTTGTTGGCTATCCCACTCATCATAAAGGGTATCAATATTATAATCCTATCACCCGTCATCTATATATTATCGTAGATTGTATATTTCTCAAAACCGAATTTCTCTTTTCAACTCAGTCTAGTGAACAGGGGAGTCCATAAGTAGTCCACTAGATTGGTTGAACAGCTTAAGTTGTCCAGAGATTCTTTCACACGAGCTGATAGAACCAAGTCTGGATTTGAAAACATGATGAGATCAATGAGTCAGTGCCAACAACCAGCGAGCCTTCTTCGTCAGATGTCCAACAAAAGATAGGTGATTTATTTTCTGGAGGTGATTCATATAATATTGGTATTATAGATGATGCTCACGGTGACAGTACGGATAATCAAGAGGTATTTGTCTTATCGCCCATGAGCAACAAGGGAGTATCCCCTGAATACCCCACCGAAGCATGTTTCACCGACCTCTAGATATCCTATGAACAAAAACAGGGAGAGAATGGCGGAGGTTGCACCAGCATTTTCGGTTTCTCTTTTATGAGAATGTGTTCCGCGGACAGCTCAAGGGACAAATATGATAGCAGAATGGTTGTCGGATACTGAGATGGCCCTAGAAAAAATAGCGGACTGTTGTCTTTTGTCATATCTTTTCTCATTGTTTGTATCCGCATTTTCTGACATTTGGAGTTTCCAAAAACTTGTTCAATCATAGATAGAATAAAGAAAAGAAAAGAACTAGGAAGATCAAAATGCCAATGCTTACTCTCATTCTAGGAAGGACCCTTCTCAGCTCCCTCCTTGGGTATGAATATGTGCTTCTGTGTCTCATGAAGAGCCTTCTCTTTAACGTTTCCTTGGTTTCACACAGTCAGCTGCCTCGTAAGCATCTTTCTTTATTTTGGATCTTCCTGTGTGATCAAGGCACATTCAACATTATTTGTCACCTCCGTTGCTGAACTTGGGAGTTACAAAGAAGACAAAATGATTTATTCTTACAGTAAACTAAAAAATCCCAGAGCGAGAATTAGGATCTTTGCCAGGAATGTCACAGCCAAATGATGGATACGTATCTTTTTCTCAACCACTATAGCGATATATACGTGTTTTTCCTCCCAACATTCGTTGTAGTTTGTACATTTCATATTAATTTTGCTTGGATTGACGCATATTCATTATGTGTCATTTGGAAACAACCTCTATGTGTTTATAACACATGGGTAATATTGTTGCATATTAATTTTGCTTGGAGTTTTTCTTCCCTCCAACTCCGCCTTTTTTTAATTCTTTCTGCAGTTTTTTGCTTTTGAGCTGGTTTGCTTCTTTGAGATAGGATTTTTACATTCTAATTTCCGACAGTGTTTTGCAGTCGTGACTTTATTCCAAATAAATTCGACATTTTTGTATGCAGTGCAACCATGCTTTGTACCAGTTGTGCAGCGCCGCCGCAGCCGCTGCATTCAACAAACTGCTCTAACATTATGGGCAGGTCTTGAGAAGTAACCATGTTTTTGCATTTCTTCTTTTTTAGCACGTTGGTGTCTGTGGATATAGAATTTTCTGATTGATGAAATGCTAATGTCGTTTTGTTCTGAAATGAATGTTGAGAAAATCTTGATCGGAAGTTCCAGAGCAGAGCATTAGATAGGCCTGCATGTCCTCCTAAATAGGCACCCAATATACAAGTCCAAAAGGATGGGCTTTTATCATCCATACGATGGTTAGGCACTTAGCATAATGACATTTTGTAACCCATTAAGAAACAAATAGTAAGTGTCATATAGAATTCAACATAAAACTTATAAATAAGCCGTAACTTATTTAAAAAATGTCACACTTGGTAATAGAGATATTGGGCATTTAATAAAAATAGACTTTTACATCATTTTGCCGGAGACGCATAGAAATTGATTCAGCTAAACTAGTACATACGTACATTAGTTGAAGCAGAAAGTTGTAGACTTCAATTGAATTACTTAAAAATCAAAAATATTGAGAAGACAATGCAGAGAAAGAACGGGATTCACATATTTTGGCCCAAAAAAGGAAGGGGCTAGTAACAAAAGAGCCCGATTATAAGAACAATACTGCCATATTTTATACTAGGCAAGGGATTGAACACGGGTTTTGCATCCTCTACGCAGCTTCTGAGACTAGAACAGTGAAGACCTCGAGAGCTAGATATTTGGCATTTTGCTCCAACAAAGAGATTGAGCACGGGCACATTTGCCAATAGATCCTATCTCGAATACATGGAAAAAAGCAAGTCGTTGATAATTGATTCAATGATCCACCTGAAGCAATTGAAACTTTAGGGGTGATTTTTACCAGATTCACCCTCTAGTATTTTGTATTGATGTTATTGTACCATCATTAATATGTTCTCCAGAAACTTACTAGGTACTATATTCCTATCTAGACCAAACATTTTAATGCGGTCGCTCCAATAAAATACAGCGACTTCTCATCTTCATACAATATTCGAATTATAGCAAACAATCTCTTTCATTTGGTTACTGAAGTTCTTTTATGGGGGCTTAGATGAACTTGGCTATTAAAAAGACTAACCATGAGTCTGCCTATGCCTTAGAAATGACATTAGAAACAATATACATGCACACATACGTGCAAAAGCGGGAACCAAGTATATCTGGAATGCCCTTATACATAAACATATACATGCATACGTATGTACATACATATACATGTATGTGTATGCATATTATATATAATTCGGTGGTGTTTGAACTTGGGTATATATATCTTTTTGGTTTATCCCCAGAGCAAATTGACTAAAAGAACATGGACTAATTTTATCTAAAAAATCAAATTATACACGGACAATTTTCTCGTCTATCACATGTGAAGAAAATATAAGCCAAAAACTCAACATCTACCGCTACTGTTTGTAGTGCAAACAAACTCGATCAGAAATATTGTTGTTATATATATATATATACATATATATATACACACACACACACATACATACAGGGCGTTCAGAGGGGAGCCGCCGCCCCAACTCGGAGAAAAAATTTAGGTAGTAGTTAGATGCAGTTGTATTTTTGATTATCTAAATTTAAGGTATCTGTTTTTTAATCCCAAAACTATCTCATGATATGTGATATATGTGTGTTACTAGGAACTAAGAGAAAAATTTTGATTAGTAGATATACACATTTGTATTTTTTTAACTAACTAAAAAATATATTGTATAAAAAACAAACTGGTTTTTGAAAATAAAAAACCAATAAATATTACACCTTTTACCTTCCTATTTCCATGATTAAAAAAATAAACTTTAATTTAATATTTTCTACATTTTTCCGTCATTACCCCCAACCCAATTGACATTTGACATTTTCTTTTCGATCAATTCCTTTCCCCCCAACCCTGCGGCGCTCTGCTCTTCGCTAAAAAAAACGTAGCCGCTCTCTGTCAACGGCTTGAGGCTTCTGCAATCTGCTCTCAAGACTTCAAGTTTAAACCGTCCTATTTCTGCAGCTCTGCTCGATTCCTCCACCGGTTTGCAATTGATTCTTTATTTTTTGAATTCTTTATTTTTGGTCGATTCTTTTCTGTTTTCCACCGGTTTGGATTTGATGCTTTATTTTTGAATTCTTTTTTATGTTCGATTTGAGAAGATGAATATTTTTTGGTGACAGCAATTCCTGAGAATAGGAATTCTTGTATTGTTTATGCATATCATCAAATAATCAATTCCTTGTAGTTGGTTTCTTCACATGTCCCTGAAATTTTTGTAATTTATGGTTTGACCTTTGTTTAATGAAAATATCTGCTTTTAGACGTACAGGTCGCTTGAGTATTCAACAACGTTTGGACCAAAGTTGGGCAAATCAGAGATGGCATGATTTATACCCATATGCTAGCATCCAACATCTGTCGAGGGTACACTCGGATCATCACCCGTTACTTCTATGCCTTGATGAACCGCGGGCAGCTTTCCCAAATAATCCTCCTTTTAGATTTAATATAGCATAGATGGATCATGGTGAATTTCCAAATGTGATGACGAAGGCATGGGTTGATACTCCGGGTGATTTGGTTGCAACGTTGGCAAACTTTACGGCTGAGATTAAACGATGGCATCATGAGGTCTATGGAAGTACTGTACATAGAAAGAAACGGTGTCTTGCGCGCATTCGAGGTATTCAAAATGCTCTATCGCTAAGACCTTCACGTTTCCTTGCTAACTTGGAGACAAAGCTGATTGAGGAATATAATGAATTGACAAAACAAGATGTGCGGTATTGGCAACAACGCACAAAGCTTAAATGGCTGACGGAGGGCGAACATAACAGCGGCTACTTTCATAAAATGGTTGCAATCCGCAAGAAGCACAAGCGGATTCTACGGCTTAAATGTGGTGATGATTTATGGGTGTCTGATCCAGAGACTTTGAAGGCAAAGATTGTTGAATATTTCCCCAACTTATATTCGGAGGTCACAATGACAGATCAAGTGAGTCAGGGTGTTGAATTTCCAGCTCTGTCCCATTTGGAAAGTCAATTACTTAATCGGCCAGTGTTTCAGTTGGAGATTGAGACGGCTCTATTTTATATGGGTCCGGATAAGGCGCCGGGACCGGATGGTATACCGCCAGCATTCTACCAGAAGAATTGGGAAACTGTAAGACACTCAGTAATTACTTTTGTGATGGAGGCTTTCCGGACAAGGCATTTCCCAGCCATTATGAATGAAACTATAATAACACTTATACCGAAGGTTAGTCATCCGGAAAACATTACCCAATTTCGACCCATTGCGCTGACTAATGTTGTGGTCAAGCTCATCTCCAAGATCATTGCAAATCGATTAAAACTGGTGATTCACAAACTTGTAGCCCCCGAACAGTGCGCTTTCACCGCCGGGGCGCACTGCGGCTGAAAATATCATTGTGGCCCAAGAACTCATTCACTCCATGCGTCTAAAAACGGGGAAGAAAGGGTCTATGGCGGCAAAGATCGACCTTGAAAAGGCGTATGACAAGGTGGACTGGAACTTCCTGCGACATGTGCTACAAGCCGTGGGGTTCAGCAGTGACTTGGTTACCCTTATCATGTATACTGTCACTTCGGTTCGTCTCTCAGTAATATGGAATGGAGAACGTCTGGAAAGTTTCCAGCTGAAGCGGGGGATTCGCCAAGGAGATCCTTTAGCACCTTATATGTTTTTATTGTGTATGGATGTGCTTGGCAGGAGAATCCAACAGGCTGTGATCAAGAGAGAATGGAAGCCTGTGAGAGCATCTCGATCAGGACCTGGGGTGTCCCACATTTTCTTCGCCGATGATCTGTTATTGTTTGGCGAGGCGTCAGTAAGGCAGGCTCAGATTATGGACAATATCTTATCAGGTTTCTATGCATTATCTGGCCAAAGTGTGAGTCTCTCAAAATCACACTTTTTTGTTTCAAAAAATACACCACCCGATGTTACTGCCATGCTGGGGGATGTGTTGCATATGAGGAACACGAAGGATCTTGGCAGGTATTTGGGTATACCGGTCCTTCACAGTCGAGTAACAACACGCACGTATGAATTCCTTGTTGATAAGATACGAAACAGGCTTTCCCATTGGCATTCCAAGGTTCTGTCACAAGCCACCCGCACTATTCTCATTAAATCTGTTCTTACAGCTATCCCAACATATGTGATGCAAACTTCAAAAATTCCGAGTGGGACACTGGACAGTATTGAGAAACACATTCGACAGTTTTTTTGGAATGAGCTCGATGGAAATAAGAAGTTACACTACATTTCTTGGGATGATATTTGTGCTCCTAAGGATGTAGGCGGATTGGATATTAAGAAACTTCGGATCATGAATACTTCGTTCCTTATGAAACTGTGTTGGTCCATGTTAGTGGATCGCGGATAATTGTGGGCTAAGATCTTGTGGAGCAAATATGGATCACCACTTGAGGATCAGCGTCGGCATAATATTTCTGCTGTCTGGCGAGGGATTAAAAGCTGTGCAAAGGAGATGCTGAAAGGAGTTGGGATCGGGCAGCCAACTGTCGTAGGGCAGGGAGGTGAGTATAAATGGCTGCCTAATGCTACTGGGAATTTTTGCATTGCCAGTGCATATGCACTCTTAACCGCGGAAACGGAAAGCCTATCTTCGCAAGCGTGGCATCGTATCTGGAAGCTCAAAGGCCCTCAACGCTTGAATTTCTTCTTGTGGAGAATACGCCAGAACATGTTACCCACTGTTAGCTTTCTTTGTTACATACATATACTAAGCTCAACCAAGTGCCCTCTGTGTGACCAGCATGGTATTGATAGTTTGCATGAACTCCGAGACTGCATATGTGCATCTCGAGTCTGGCGGAAATTAGTTCACAAGGACCAGTGGAGTACATTCGTCAACACGTCTTGTATGCGCGCATGGGTGGATCTTAACCTTACAAAAAATTTGGCTTGGCAGGCAGGGGAGGTTAGATGGGACTATTTGTTTCGGGAGGCGGCATATGGAATCTGGTTTTGGCGCAACGGAGTCCTTCATGGTCGGAAGGCGGAACGGGCACCCCCATGGAGATTTGCGAAGGATGTTGTTGTTAGAGTTAAAACAACACAGATTTCTTTTGGTATAGATTGTGGCAATCCACATACGGATTTTAGATAGAGTGATTGGTAGCCTAACACACGTTGTTGTAAACTTTTGGACTGTTTAGTCATGTTAATGAAAATCGATCCTTTGGAGCAAAAAAAAAATATCTGCTTTTACCAAATATATATATATATATATACATATATATATATATACATATATATATATATACATATATATATATATATACATACATATATATATATATATATATATATATATATATATATATATCATCAATATGAAATTTATGGCTTGACCACTGTTTAATGAAAATTTTGTAATTTATGGTTTGAGTTACTGAATTCACAGTTTCTTTTCCAGTGTATCACTCTTTTTTTTTTCAATTTGTCATTTTAGGAATTTATCACTATCGGACTGTTTACTGTGTTACTTCGAGAAGGAAGTTTTTGAAACCATTTCAAATGAAAACATTATGCAACAATTTCAGAATTTGGGAACTCGAAGAAATTTGTTGCAGCCACCGATAATCCATCCTGCTGCTCATCCTTCATTTCGCAAATAAAAGGTATGTCCAGCGTCAAATTAATAACTTTTGTTGGATATTGCTGCTTGTTAATGTTGCTTATGAATAAATTTTGTTGGATATTGTTGATGGTTGCTTATTATTGTTGCATTTTGATTAGTGGATGTGTTGGTTTAGATTTTATGTTATAATATTTCCATATATCTATATTGTAACGGAGTTTTTGCCGGATTTTCGATGGAATGTCTATTGAGTCCAAAAAGGTGGACGGTGATCCCATATTGTGAATTTTGTCCCCCACAAAAAGTAGCCGCTGCGTCCGCCACTGCATACATACATGTATATATGTATACAC